>PVIU01001851.1:0-193412 GCA_004026605.1 Ondatra zibethicus | reverse complement strand
ACCAACATAACTTATAAAACATTTAATTGGGGGCTTGAGTATTAATCCATGACCATGATGATGGGGAACTTGACAACTTGCAGTCAGTAGCTGAGAGTTCACACCTGATCCTCAAGAAGGAGGCAGAAAGAGCAACTGGGTCTGGCCCAGCATTTTTAAACCTCAAAGCCCACCTCTGGTGACACACCTCCTCCAACAAGACCACACCTCCTAAACGGTTCCGCCAGCTGGGAACCAAACACTCAAATATATGAGCCTACCTGGGCATTCTCATTTGAACCACCATACACTGGGCTTCCCTTTCAAAGCCTTACAATAACTTATGGATAGATATCTGCCGATACCCATTCTAGTCATCTCATTAGTGCAGATAATTTCTCTCTCTCTCTCTCTTTTTAAATAAATATGTTTTGCCCATTATGCCTGTGCTGGATAGTTTTATGTCAAGTTGACACAAGATAAAGTCATTAGTAAAGAGGGAACCTCAATTAAGAAAATGCCTCCACAAGATTGGGCTGTAGGTAAGCCTGTAGGTCATTTTCTTAATTAGTGATTGATGGGGGAGGGTCCAGCCCATTGTGCAGGATGCCATCCCAGGGCTGGTGGTCCTGGGTTCTATAAGAAAACAGGCTATAAGAAAGCCACAAGGAACAAATCAGTAAGCAGCACCCCTCCACAGCCTCTGCATCAGTTCCTCCCTCCAGGTGTCTGCACTGCTTGAGTTCCTGTCCCGACTTCCTTTGATGATAAACTGTGAAAGTATATGTCAAATAAACCCTTTCCTCCCCAACTTGCTTTTTGATCATGGTGCTTCATCACAACAATACTAACCCTAACTAAGACTGTCTGCTCTTGACTAGGGATAAGACGCTAGTCCTTTATATTTTAAGGGATTCCATATGCATCACCCATGTTTGTTACTTCTTTCACGCCATATCTCTATAAGGATACTTCCTCCCAGGCCTGCTCCAATGCTCTTTTCTTCACCTCCCGACACTCTAGACTTGTATTATCCAAATCTTGACAATATAAATTTTCTACCAGTCATCTCTGACTATTAAGAACACTGAGTATAGAAAAAGAAAGGTAACTCATCACCTTCTCTGGTTATTAGTATAATCATCTAAACCAGTGACTCTCAACCTGTGGGGCTTGATCCCCAAAGACCATTGAAAACAGAGATATTTACATTACGATTCATAACACTCTCAACACTACAGTTATGAAGTAGCAGTGAAAATAATTTTATGGTTGGGGGTCACCATAACACTGGGAACTGTATTAAAGGTGGCAGCATTAGGAAGGTTGAGAACCACTGACCTAAGCTTAGGTGTTTACTATGTGCTGGGAAATGAAGGTGTGTGTGTATCCTGCCAACTTTACAGGCAACGTATTGCTCTCCCCATTTTACAGATGAATCACTAGTTGCTCAAGCTCACTCTTTTTGACATTTCAAACAGTCAAGTCAAACTTAGCCACACTGGATCTATCAGCAGCGCTAATTACCTCACCACAGTTTCCTCATGGTGTTCCCCATCTAACAGAGGGCCAGGCATGTGCATTGAAATCTCTTCAGATCAACTCAGGCTGATGAGCTCTTCTTGATCCTCACCCACAGGGTGCAGGCAGATGCCCCACTGAGAACTCTAATACACCTTTCTGAAAGCCTCCTCAAGGGCTGGGTGAGCACGTGACATGGTGAGGCATCGTCTTATGAATAGTAATGAAATCCAATCAGGAACAGAGGCCTGGGATTTTAATTGAGCTATCCTTTAAAGGACTGCTTTTCTCAGTGTCAAGGTCACGTTCTCCTAGCTAGCGCAAGTTATTTTATGTGCAGAGCAGAGATAATAGACACTAGAGACACATTGGGGACAAGTGGCATACGGCATGGAAGAAAAGAGGAAATATACGAAAAGCAATCATTGAAGTATACACTATAGACCTTCCCATTGATAATTGGTTTAAATTATTAAAGCACATAAGAGGTTATTAACTAGAGAGAGTATAAATTACTTTTTTTTCCTGAGCATGACTTTTCAAAGTCTCCCAAACTTCTGTTTAAAAAAAAAAAAAGCTTCAAATTTAAAGTCTTTAGGAAAAAAAATACCTTTAGAAACTTATCACCAGAGTGGATGGATGAGGAGAGAGCAGGTGCCTCGTGAATTTGAGATCATGTTACCTGCCAAGAGAGTATAAAATGTGAAACGGTATTTAAATAATGCTAATGGCGCTCAATGGGTGGCTGGCAGTGCCCTGGTCTGCCAAGCCAGGGTTGTAAGCTCCCCACCCTGAACCCGGGGGCAGAGCATACCAGAGGAGTGAGGCAGGCAGCTGAGAATAAACCCTCTCAGCTCTGATGATCCATCCAGCAGCAGCACAGGCCTGTGAGGACAAACTGGAGCTCCTGGGAGAGAAGCTGGCCTCACCATGCCCACTGCTGTGAGGTGCTGGAGAGGAAGCAAGGTCTCATCAACCCCAGGACACCTCAGGAAGAGGCTGCGCCTGAGGAAAATGAGTGACATCCCCCATCCTCCTCATGACTGATTGCTGATTTATATACCCCTGCTCTGGGGCCCTTCCTGACTTTTCTGCAAATAGCCCTGATGAGCCTGCTCTTATCTAAGGCAGCTCCAATCTACCGGGGTTTTGCATTAGCATTTTTAGGATGTACTGTTCCGGCAAGAGACCTTCTATCTAGTAAGGCCAATTATCTCCTCAGATTCCTACTTCTATCTTTATTCATTAACTCCTGATTCCTCTCTCAGAAATGAGCTCATTTGGGCTGCTAGCCTCTTCCTTGAATGACTTTCCTCCTGGTGGCCTAAATCCAGGATCTTTCTTTGCCCAGCCTCCCTCTAGGCATGCTCCCTTGCCCTGTGCTTCCCCACCTCCGCCTTTTATTCCTTGGTGGCATCCCCAACTGTGACATTAAGATGGCAATGGAAACTGCCCTTCCCTACCAAGCCCAGGACAAGCCTTGATTTCTCCTGGCCTCCAATGTTGCCAGAAATGCAACAATTCTTTTAAAGAAGGTTAAGCTGTATCAGTCATTACATGGACTAAATACCAAGAAATGCACATGCACCTGCACACACATACACCTACACACACATACACACGCATAAACAGTTTCATGGTTATTATCAATTATTTACGAAGCTTTCTAAAAGATATCAGCTTTTAAGTCACATTATAAAACTTTTCTTGTGTGTGTGAGTGTGCACGCACGTGCGTGCACTCTGGTCATGCTGGAGATTGAACCTAGGGCCTTACACGTGCTCTTACAAGAGCAGCTCAGTCCCCTTCACCGTATTTAGGTGTCTTGTTTGCTTATTTCTTTATTTATTTTGCAGCTATCCCTTCCTCCAAGTCTGATCAGATTCTCATGTGATATAAGCTGCCTTGCTCAGGATCTGAATAGAGATAACAGCCAATAAGACTCACCCCTTCCTCAAATCAGAATTTTTATCATGCAGAAAAACGGGAAGTCTTTTTCTGCTGCTGCGTTAGCGGTCTTCCACATAGAGGAAACTGGCCTGCAGAAATGCATGATAAAACTGGTCAGACAGAAGGGACAGTCAGCCAGACAAAGAGTGAGGATGGTAATGGGGTCTGAGACTCCCGTTCCAGTGGCTCCTCTCCTTCCTGTAATTAGAGTATTAGTCTCTGGCTTGATTGTGTGACCTTATTAGAGTCTTCCAATAAATTCACTCCTTATTCAAACTCTGTTTTCTTCATTTACTGCTGCTTGTATCCAAAGGACTCCTGAATAACAGAGAAATTGGTGCTTTAAAGAATGTGCTCCTAAATTTTAACAGCACTTATCTACGGATTTTTTTTCTTTTCTTATCTGCATTTACCACTGCTTTAAAATTAATCTGAAATATTTACATAATTTCATGAAAATGTACTCTTTTTGTCATGATGATTTGTCTACTGATTTGATTAAAATAGAAGTACTGATCAAAGGAATAATGAATATAATTGGAAAGAAATTCAGTAGATATGAGCCTTTTGACTAGAACTAAGTCAGGATCATAAGTTTGTGTGTTTTGCAAATATTTATTAAGTTCCAAGCATACCCGGGCTCTGGTCATGTAAGACTGAGCAAATGTGGACATGCAATTTGCTCAGCGTGTAAACTAAAAGTGATAAAATTATACCACTAGCCACCTCAGTAAATGTAAGATTGTTACCATAACGAATGCTATGAAGAGAAGAAATTTGGAAACAAAGAGACATGACCTAGCTAGAAAAGTCAGGAATACTGAGTATACAAAGTAATAAGATCTGAAAATAAGAGAATACAGAGGAAGACAAAAAGAGAACATTCTTGGGAGTGGAGACTGTGTATTAAAAGCTCATGTCCATAAGGAATATGGGGAACCTGGGACAATAAATCAAATCTGGTATCACTGATGTGAATGGAGCAAGAGAAAGACAGCAGGAGTGGAGTATTTTCTTAAAGACAAACCTCTTGGCTGATGCAAATAATCCCAGTCAGACAGAATCAGGCCGAATTAAAGATGCCCACATTTAATGGAGTGCTCCCAGGTGGCCCCATGAAAGCATGGAGAGGGGAAGAGAGAGATAAGGGGAGGCCATGGGAAACCTGGAGACTCGTGCTTATTCTTGTAGGCTATTTAAACTATCCACTAGATAGTTTAAGAGTGGTCCTGACCTTCCCAGGGGAGGGGTTACCATTTGGCGAGCTTTCTTGACCCTCCCTGGGGAGGAGTCACCATTTGGCAGGCTTTCTCAGAGGTGGAATTTGGACTAAGGCAACTCCCAGAGGAGGGAGCTTATGCCAGGAGCTGGGGTGAAGCCCCCAGCCAAACAACCTGGACTTTTTGTATAAAAGAGTGTTGGGGAGCTGAGGTTTGCTTCCGACCAAACACATGAGAAGCTGGAAATATCAAAGTAAATTTGTGAATGAAGGCAGACTTTGAGATGTTTCCTCAGGCCATGGAAGGGTTCCTTAGGGGACCTGTGAACTAACTTGGTATCTCTGTGTTTGATTTGAGAAGAGGTGGGTTGTGGTAGTTAATCTTGCTTGTCAACCTGGTGGGATTTGGAATCACCATGAACACAAATCTCTAGGCATATCTTTAGGGGACTCTCTAAAGTAAGCTAACAGAGGCAAGACATTCCAATGTAGATGGTATCACTCATCAAAAGCATTCATCTCCCTGTGCTCTTTCCTGCCTGTGGATGCAATGTGACCAACCACTTCAGGACCCTACTACTGGACCTGCCCCACCGTTCTGGACTGTATCCTTTAGAATTATAAGCCAGAATAAACCCTTCCATCTTTAATAGTTTTTGTTGGGGATTTTTCTCACACCAATGAGACAAGTAACTAATATAGCAATGAGGTGTAATTACCATTCATTGTACCTAATAAACATTGCTCTGAATGTAGTATAGAGACCAGACTTGAGAAGATCTATTGAAGGCAGAGCTTAATTAATAACAGAAGTCCTATCAGCGGGGTGAGAAATGACAGTCAAGTGCCCTAGAACAGTTGTGATGAACATGGAAAAGAGTCAGAAAGATATTTAAAGTCATTGGCCTTCTTTCGGAAAAATTTATTTCTATCAGACACAGAAATTCCTTTGTCATATACAGAGAAATTTGAATCTATAAAAAGATGACATGGTCAAGCATAATTGAGTTGCATTTTGTTGAGTCTTGTTTCTATCAGAAGTAATTAAAGAAAAGTTAACAACAGAGTTGGGATTCAAGTTATGTACTAAAAAATGGCCCCAGTCCTGTGAAAAGTTAAAAAAAAAAACAAGCAATTAAGCAGTAAATAGGAAGCATTCTCTCTCAAATTGGGCAAATTATTAGGTTTATTTTACCAATATATATAGAAAGGGATTAACAATATTTATAGAAAGCTGGGAGATAGGGAAGAACCATGGAACTAACAACTATATTAGAACCTAGAGAACATGCTATGTAGGAAATACTGACCACTTTTCTTCCCTCATTTTCCTTTTCTCCATATGATTAAGATGTGTGAGATACATTGCTTCAACAAATTACATCCAGTAGAAATGAGTGCTTTCTGATGTAATGTATACACCCGAGACCTCTGGAGCATAAGGCAAGGAAGAATGTACCTATGAAAGAAAACCAAAGACAGTTAGTTCAGCTCTTGTACCCTTGAGCAGTATAAAAATATAGCTAGATAACTGATATTCACTAAATATATACTCCATTTATGAAATGGCTCTAGAATCTTAGTGGAGGGATTAGAGCGATAGCTCAATGGTTAAGAGTTCTTGCTTGAAGATTCTTGGAAGAATCAGAGTTCAGTTCCCAGCACACATATCAGACAGCATATCAATGGCTGTAACTTCAAGTCTCTCTTCTGCTTATCATTCTCTTATACATCACTCAATAGCAATCCTCTTTGTATGATTTATTATTTAATATTTGTATAACATATATATTAATTTATAGCCTTTTTGCCTGGCTGGTATATCATCTCTATAATCCTAGAGACCTTATCTATCATGCACACTGTATTATCCTCAGTAGTACAAGGATACACCTAGGGCTCAATTTGGAAAACAAATCAATGAATAAAATAACATCTCTAGTACAACTGATTTTTACTAACCTGCGGACACATGAGTACATACACACAGACATACATATATGAAAATTTTAAAAATGCATCTTGAAGAAAAGAGTCTTAGTGGATACAAAAGGAGGTTTAGGTCTCTAGTAAAACTAGAGAAACTGAGTCAAGGTCTGGAATGGTATATAGGTTTTGGAAGCATTAAATAAAGATGCTAATGAAAACTCATAGGGCAAGGGAAGAGCACAACATGTCACTTAGAAGGATGTGAACAATTAGCAGAAATATAGGATGCTTGCTAGTCTAGTATTCAGAGATGAGAAATTCTATTAATTAGAAGAATTACTGGAAAAAGGGGCAGTGGGCTAGGGTTGTGGCGCAATGGTAGAATCCTTTTGTAGAAGAGACTCTGGGTTTGGTTTTCAACACTATAGAAAAATGGTTCTCAATCTACGGGTCAGAAGTCCTTTGGGCATGGGGAACAGTCTCATATTAGATATCCTGTATATCAGATAATTATGATTGCCAACAGTAGCAAAATTACAGTCATGAAGTAGATACAAAATAATTTTATGGTTGGGGGTCACCACAACATGACCTGTATTAAAAGGTCACAGCATTAGGAAGGTTGAGGACCACTTCTGTAGAAAATGTGTGGTGGAGTGAGAGTTTGATTAGAGCCATGCAGGGCAAAAATATTTTGACATTTGAAGAGCAAAGGAACAAGCACAACTTTGCCAGGTAGAAAATGAATATCTGCAAAATGAGAGAAAAAAGAGAAAAGTAAATTATATTTGAGAAATCTGATTTTGGGGTTATTACAAAGACCATGTAAGCAAGCAAAAATCAATTGTGCTGGAAATGTTATTTTATTCATTGATTTGTTTTTCAAATTGAGCACTAGGTGTTGGGCACCACTCTTAGCACTGAGATACACAGTATGCATGATAGATAAGGACCCTGGAGTTATAGAGATGCTATTCCAGCCAGGCAAAAAGAATATAAATAAACATATATGTTAGGCAAACATCAAATGATGAAGTATACAAAGCGGATTGCTATTGAGTGGTGTCTGAGAGAATGATAATATGATAACATAGGATTTTCAAAGAAAATCTCAACAAGGACGGCTCTAAGCTCAGATGAGACATAAGTACTAATAATGTTCTTACTTTATATTATGAAGAAAACTCAATATTATAGAAGAGAATTTCAGACAAAGGTAAAAATATAATCCATCCCCTGAAATGGGTGTTTTTCTAAAGTAATGTGTTTGGGAAAATAAATGAAGATCAAGGCAGCTAGAGCACTGTGATGAAATCCCCCACAAAGCACCTTCTTCTTCTTCTTCTTCTTCTTCTTCTTCTTCTTCTTCTTCTTCTTCTTCTTCTTCTTCTTCTTCTTCTTCTTCCTCTTCCTCCTCCTCCTCCTCCTCCTCCTCCTCCACCTCCTCCTCCTCTTCCATCTTCTTCACATAGGTTATGAAGACTGAACTCAGGAGGGACAAACACGGCACTTACTAAGCCATCTTCTCAACCCAATTTCTTTTTAAGGTAGCAAAGATGTTGCATGTGTTTAATACACCAGTGCCAGCAATCTTATTGAAGTAGGAATATCAGAGAAAGTCAAGGAGAGGAGAACATGAAGGCTTTGGAAAGGCAGGAAGGAACAGAATCTCCAGCACAAGAGAAAGAGGTTGCCAATCAGCAAGCACCTAAGAAGCCTGTACTCCCACCCCAGACACCTACCCCTTGTGTGACTTTACTGCTTGGGCTTCTGACATCACTGTTGAAATATTTCCCAACATTTATTTCCTCTAGTTTGAGTTTTCTCAACCTCCCTAAAGTTTCAACCCTTTCATACAGTTTGTCATGCTGTGTTGACCCCCTTCCCACCAACCATAAAATCATGTCATTGTTACTTTGTAATTATAATTTTGCTACTCTTATGATTCTTAATGTAAATATCTGATACACAGTATATCTGATGTAAGACCACTGTGGAAGGGTCATTATAGCTCCCAAAGCAGTCCTGACCCACAGGTTGAGAAACACAGATTTAGTGGATTAAAACTGAGCTCAAGCCTCTCCCCATTTTATTTCTGTTCTAAGTCCCAGGTGCTTTCCTAATTTCAGACATACAGAAAGAGAGCAAATATATGTTGAACATGTGTTGAATGAGACTCCAAATGTTGTAACTTAAATCACAATAAGACCATTAGCGCTTATTTGAACATTTGATTTAATCATAGACAGTGTGGAGGAGCTAGACATAACTAGCAAAAAATAGACAACTTCAATGACACAATTTTTTTTCTTATTTTAAATTTGACTTAGATTGACAGAGAATAAGGTTGGGGCCAGATGGATGTGGGAGTTGGGGAAAGAGAGAGAGCTCTCTCTGCAAGTCACCAGTCAAAAAAGAATGATTGCCATCTTACATGTAATCCTGCTTAATTCTTGACAGGAATTAATTGTACATGTAACCCCAGCTTATCTACCCAGGGTATTGAGTCTAAACTTTTCAGGGTGAATTTTAGGGTATCTTTTCTCTTACCTGAATATATTCCACTCTGGCCGTTGTCTGTGTCCTTGAGGCAAATGAAGCTAGCACACCACGTCCCCTAATAACAGCTTACTCCATCTCTCGCATATCATGCTAGACTCCACGCCTCTTCTCTGAGATGTACTCCCTGTTCCTCTTTTCTTACACAGCATTTCTACTTTTTGATTAAAATTCAAGTCATAACTACTCCAAGAAACCATTCCAGTGGGAAAAATATTACTTGTTTAATACTATAGTCTCTCTCTCTCTCTCTCTCTCTCTCTCTCTCTCTCTCTCTCTTTCTCTCTCTCTCTCTGTCTCTGTCTCTGTCTCTCTCTCTCTCTCTCTCTCTCTGTCTGTGTGTGTGTTTATATGTTGTGGAATATTCTTTTACACTGTGTGAAGATGTGTCACTGTGATTGGTTTAACAATAAAAAGCTAAATAGCCAATAGTTAAGTCCCTAGGTGGGACTTCTGGGAACACAGAGGACCGGAGAAGAAGAAAGCAGAGTCACCAGCCAGAAGGAAAGGAAGCAGGATGGGTAGTATAAAGTAAAGGTAACCAAGTCATGTAAAAGAACACAAATTAAGTTATAAGAAATAGGAACAAGCCTAAACTAAAGCCAAACTTTCATAATTAATAATGTCTCCAAGTTGTTTTCTTCGTGAGCTGGTGGCCCAAAGAAATATCTGCCTACATTTATTTCTTTATGTATGTATGCATATATGTATGTATGTATGCATGTATGTATATAAGTGTGTGTGGAGAGAGAAAGGAGAGAGTCGGTTATTATTCAGCTGTAAAGTCACAGCTCATTGATTTGAGTCTGGAGAGAAGGAAAGAGGTGGGGAAATGGGGAAGGAGGGAGAAGGAGATGTGATGGGCAGTTATCCTTTGACCCAATAGACAAGAGTTTGGCTCTAACATGGAACATTTCCTCTACACTACCCTCAACAGTGCCTAAGCAAGACCGAAAACTCCTTATAACCCAATTCCATCCAGATTGCTATAGCAAGCACCTCAGAGTTCGTAAGAGGTAAATACTGCCTATGTATTTCTCACAACTTTACAGACTGCAAGTCAAAGTGTCCATAAATTCAGGAAGCTGCTTTCTGCCTTGTAGGCAATATTCTCTAGCCCTATTCTTTGGCAAGGAATGAATGGATCCCTTCAAGACCATATTGATAATGGTTTCAAACTCATTCATGAAGATGGGGTACTTAAGGCTTAATATTTTCCCAGAGGAGCCACCTCCTCAAACCACTGCACTGGAGACTAAGCTGCCACACACAACTTTTGAAATATACAGCATATAGGCAATAACAAGGACAAAGTGGTCTCAGGAAACTAAGTTGTTAATATAGATGGGCCATGTTAGTAGCATATCAACCCCATATTCTTCTAGGTAATAGGTCATTGATGATCCTTTTTGTTTCCCCTGAAAATGATATATACATTCTATTCTAATTTTTCTTTTACCGGGTAGATTTTTGAAACCACCCTGACTACTGCGTCAAGGTGAAAAAATACGGTTTGCACGTGGAGACACAGAGAAAAGGAGGTTCAGTGGGGCAACTCAGAGAAAAGGAGGTTCAGTGGGGCAACTCAGAGAAAAGGAGGTTCAGTGGGGGACTCAGAGAAAAGGAGGTTCAGTGGGGGAACTCAGAGAAAAGGAGGTTCAGTGGGGCAACTCAGAGAAACACAGAGAAAAAGAGGTTCAGTGGGGGGACTCAGAGAAACACAGAGAAAAGGAGGTTCAGTGGGGGGACTCAGAGAAACACAGAGAAAAGGAGGTTCAGTGGGGAACTCAGAGAAACTCAGAGAAAAGGAGGTTCAGTGGGGGACTCAGAAAAAAGAAGGTTCTGTGAGGGGACTCAGAGAAACACAGAGAAAAGGAGGTTCAGTGGGGGACTCAGAGAAACACAGGGAAAAGGAGGTGCAGGGGGGACTCAGACTTTCTGCAATGTGCCCACAGATGAGTGGTCTTGAGGGACCGACTCTTTCTTCCCAGACCTTCTAGTTTCTAAAACTAACCATTTTAATCACTGGTCCCTGAGGTCCTTCCAGCTCTGTCAGACCATGAGACAGAGGTTGTGAACGCGAGCCCTGCTTTACCACTATCCTTTGATCAAAGCAGCAAGCCACACTCTTTCCTGACACCCTTGCTTCCTGGAACATAATTGAAATAATGTGGGTGACATATCTGCTTTCGCTCCCCCAAGCAGGAGGGGAAGTCATCAGCTCTCATCATTTAACCTTTCAACAAATAGCTCTGCTTGCTTCAGCCAGCGGCAGAATAAATAATTATAATAAAATGTCTTCATATGAAGCTGAACAGAGAATAGTCAAGCTACTAAATTAGAAAATATCCATGTGCCCATATGGTACCTAGAAATCATGTTTGCATTAGTGGAGTAGCTTTTAGTTAGTAAAAATGGAAATCAATTTACCAAACATCACGTTCAGGCTGGAAGCAGAGTGGTCCTAATATCCAGTCGAGTAGCATCTTTCTTGTGGGGGGCCAGTTTAAGAAGCTAGCAACATGCCCCAAACACTATGTGAAAGTAGGCTTTGTTGTTAGCCACAGCAAATGCCCCCTGGCAATCCTCACTGGCGTCTGCCTTGGCAACAGAATTGGCTGCCTCTTCCTATTTGTCTCTTTGCTCCTATAGGCATAATGTGAGTATTTGTTATACTAAAGGGTTTGCTTCTCTCGCTTGGTATTAAACTTGGGGATCAGACATGAAATAATTGTTCAGCCTGGAGCAGCTCTTCTCTCACACTTCCATTTCTAAGCCAGCAGCCAGTTTCTGCAGGGATCTGCATTACTGGAGGAAAAGCCACTCAATGCCCGACTGGAGTCTGTGCTGATTGAGAGAAGCCCATTAAGTCTTTTATTTGTGTTACCTTGAAAAGAAAAGGAAATTTCTTCAGTTTGGGCCTGAATGACTGGGCCCCATGAATGCAGCAAATGTTCCTTCTATTAGTATCTGTGAGACTCTCTTTAGAATGCACTCCTCTGATAGTGCTGACTTTCATCTATGACCTCAAAAGTTACATCCGTCTAAATGGTGTCTGTGTGTTCAATGACGCACCATATATATTTCAAGAAGGCCACGTATATTGCCTTTGGAGATCTCAGTGTCAGCATCATGGGCTTGGTATTCCTCCTGTTTACTAATTGCTACTTTTAAGATTTCTTCAAAAAGGGGAGCTGGAGAGATGACATTAGTGGCACAGCCTAGACTTCTCTTGCAGAAAACCTGAACTCAGGCCCCAGCATCTATGTCAGGTGACTCACAACTGCCTGTAATTAGGCCCAGGGGAAATCTGATGCCTCTACCCTCTGTGAACATACACACACACACACACACACACACACACACACACACACACACACACACACACCATTTAAAGGAAATAAATCTCTTAAAGAAAAGCTTGCTAAAAGAACAAAATTCAAAATTCTCTATCACTGAGCCGATTTGCAGTTTCTGAGAATGTCACATGGCGCCTTTTCTATTTATGAAAATCTTTCACGTGTGTGTCAGCCCAGAGTCTCAGGATTGTGTTTCCGTCTATCCAGGCCAAATGACTTCTGCAGTGTATTTAACATCTGAAGATGTAGACTGACGCAGACAATCACTTTCAAACATTCCTCAAATATGTAATGAGCAACCATGAGCTAGACCCATGGGTAAATGGTATTTGCCTTTCTAGAGACCACAGGACAGTAAGAAAGTCAAAATTTAACGTACACAAGCAGTAGAAAACATAGTAAGTACGACTGCGGGAGGCAAAGAAGAAAGCAATGTAAGCACACGACAAATCACTTGTTTTAAATGAGCAAGGCCACTCTGTGGTGACTTTCCACAGCACATGCGAAGCTGTCCTCAATCTCATGTTGTCTTCTTTCTGTAACTCTTTCTACAGAGTCTGGCCATCATCACTGAATCAGTAGTACTCATGAAATGTGTCACATTCTATATACTATGTAGCATGCCATGGTGTGGGCATGAAATGTCCCCGAAAGGCATGTGCACTGAAGGCTTAGTCCCTAGCTGCCTGCATGACGGAAAGTTCATAGAAACTTCAGGAAGTGATACTGTTGAAAAAAGACCACCAGGCTATCCCTTCAAAATGGTATTGGGACTCTGGCGGCCCTCTGCCCTTTCTCTTTCTGCTTTCCTGGTGATCATAGGGTAAGAGCTTTACCTTGGTGCCTACTCCTTGACAAAGTGCCAGAAACTGTAGAGCCATATGTGATAGACTAAGGCCTCTGAAAATGTAAGCAAACATAAATTTTTCTTCACTCAACTTCTTTTTTCTCATTATTTTGTCACGGAGATAGACAGGTGAATGAATGTTATGTGATAAACACATTTTACCTATTTTACCTAGATACACACGCATAGACTTAGTAGATTAAAGACGCAAAAGCAAAGAAAAAGAAACATCACCCCTAATGAGTTTATATTATATATGGAAAAATGATAAAAAAGAAAGTTATAGGACAAACTATAAATGGCCAGAGTGAAGGGGGAGAGTGTATTCTAAACACTGTCTTGATCATAACTACCTTCAGAAACACCAGCAAAGGTTTCATCGTCAAAGGTCATTAAAAGTAACTTTCCAACAAGGTTATTTCCTGTATCATTTCCAGCTTTTACAGCCCCTGAGCATCTGAAGAACCAGAATCAAGGGCCTTCTCTCAGAAAGAAAAAACGAAACTCCTACGAACTGAGGCGTATATTCACTGTATAGTCCTCATTCAGTAATGGCATCTATTGCAGGTTTCATAATCACACTTTCAACACCCACATCTTAGCTCTTCCACATAGTGCATATGTAGCTTTAGATTGTCTCTTGTTTCTTCACCTTGCTACCATGTTTGGCTTTTCATTTCTCCCATGGGCAAAATTATACTTACTTTGTAAGTTGCTATAAAGAGATACCAATACTCAGAACTGAGCCACTACAATTACCAAGAAAGTAAATATATTTTAGAAATGGAGCAGTTATGACTTCATGAGGTTCTGTTTATTTCTAAACTGACATAAGGAATAGCATGAGTTAAAGTTGCCCTGATCCCCTACAGACACAAGAATAAGAAAGATGGGAATTTCCCAGCTCAATCACCTTCCCGTATGTCTTTGATCACTCTGATTCTTTGCTAATACTGTGCTCTCTGCTTTCCCTTTCCCTGGGATGGGTTTCTGATGGATTTCCCTGTACTTAGTAACCAAGAAGATGCTATATTTTGGTTCATTTGCCAAATTCTGTTTCCTAGGTCTCAAGAAGCTTTCCCAAACAGCAAAGTTTCTTTTTTTAAACTTTAGTCCAGGTGGAACACAAACCACATAACGCATGTGAAAGAGCAGAAGACACTAGTTTCTACCAAACATCTTCAAACAAAGTTAGTGGGTTCAAAGTAGAGAGGACAAGAGTTAACATGTAAAACCTCAAATAAAGGATTTGTTAGCAGGTGCACAGAAAATTAAATTCTGTGGAGAAGAATAAAAAAGAACCTGAAATGTAGAAGATAGAGACAGAAATTAGTGAGAGAGTGAGAGAGAGGGAGTGAGAGAGAAGGGAGAATATGAATCAACTCAGTAAGCACAATTGAGTAAGGTCTGCTCAATAAATGAATCTGGGGTTGTTTGAAAAACCAATATCTGTGAGATTTCTTTCAATGGAGGTTGAGCCACAGGGATCAGATTTCTACACTAGTACCTGGGCCTGATCTGCTGCAGCTTTAATCTCAATGGAGCAGTTATATGAAAAAGGACAGCTTCATCTTCTGGCCTTGTGACTGAACCTCATCTCTGCTCATATCAGGAAGGCTCAGCATACTTTCCAGGCAGGCATGAATCCACCCCTTGCCCAGGTTCATGCTTTGTGTGTCTTTGAATGCTCTGCAAACACAGATGTCAGAATTAGCCAGGTCCTGACTTTCAAGGTTCTCAATATGGAAGAAGAGGGCAGAATGATAGCAGAGAGTAACTGGAGTAAAAGTCTTTTCGAATTCCAGTCTCGGGATTTAAGTGTGTAATACCAGAATGCTTACGTTCACTGCATTTCAGTTTTATAGACAAAGGAAAGGAAACAAATGGTGGAAGCAGCTGCCTAGAGTTATAGCAGGGAATAGATACTAACACGTCATACGCAAAATACCCAATCTCATTCTGCACACAATAAAAGGGTGAATGACTCTCATAAGGTCATCCAACTTCTTTTGTTGCTTGAGAATGATATCTGGGTCCATTCCTACAGTTCATTCAAGTAGTTGGATTCACTACAGTGCTTTCTTAAGAAAAGAGTCAAGAAGACAGACACACATGCTTGTTCGTGTGCACACGTACACACACACACACATACACACACACACACACACAGAGAGAGAGAGAGAGAGAGAGAACACCCTAACAGACATGAAGAAGAATCTCGTTTCTGAAGGTTTCCCTACTTATTCCAGTGCGCCTAGTTCTACAGTATAGAAGCTTGCATTGAATCCACAGAGATAACATTTTATTTATCAGCAATAAATAAATAAATCCACACTGGGACTTGGAGGCACTATTGCTCTGAAGGTAGAAGCAGTGGGATTCAACTAGTCTGCCTGGGGCTCAAATCTCCCTGTAATTTAGCTTTTGTTGACTCAAGTGAATGAATACTTTGAATAATATGATCTCCCATTTTAGTTAGCAAAAATTCCCCAGGTTTAGAACAATAGGAGATGCATCCAGGGGTTTGCTTGGTCACCTCTCTTTTAGAAGGTGTAGACAAAGGAGCACAGGATTGTCTTATAAGAGATAAGTGTCCCTGCTCTGGATATAGAAAAACTGAGGACTTGGGGCCTTCATTCTATAACAGAAGAATGATGTCTTCCAACAAGTACCAAATACTCTCCTCCATCTTCCTTTGATTTCCAGAGACCAATCACTTCCTTTCTTCCTCCTTCTACTTCCTCTGCCTGAAAGCTCAACTTAAATGATGGCACCAAACCCCCAATCGAGGCAACTAGGGTTTCTAAAAAGACCCATGGCACTGTCTCAACTTAAACACCAAAGACATCATTTTTAGAACTTGTTTTGTGCAAAATAGTTCAATAGAAGTCCCCTTAGTTTGGAAGTCAGGTGACCAGAGTTTACTCATAGCATCTCTACTGCTGCTAGCTTGTGGGTGACTTCTTTTGACATCTCTTTTCAGATTTCTGGGATAAACGAGTCACCCTTTAGGGGAGATGAAGATAAATATCCCAGATGATTTCCAGCTCCACGGCTCTCTGATCAAGTGAGCCTGTGATGACCTCAACTAAAGCAGAAAGCAGTAAGACATATTAGCAGGGATGCTGCAGTCTCCAGTACTGTGTTTCAAGCTATTTCACATTCAGAGATCATTGGCTGGTAACTTAACTCTGTGACAAATATGTGCTATTTGACAACTGAAGGCAATTACTCATAAAACTGCACAATTACCAAAAGAAAAGAAAAGGGAGACTCACAATAAATCCATATGCTTTAAGAGTATTCACTTCTGTAAGGAAAAAATGAATCAAAATTATTTTTCCATTGGCCTCTGTCACAAAATAATAACTTGATTATGGGAATAAATCTTAAGAAATACTTTTATGACAAGTTGAGTACTGGAACCACAAACTTCTTACATATTTAATTTTTAGCCATTTCAGAATCTTCTCTAAGAAATTATTCCATAGAAAAGACTCCATAGCTGAGACTCCATGCACTGACTAGCTTGTACTCGTGCAGTGACATAACTATTAGCCAGCCCACTCGCATACAGATGTTGAACTCCAAACACAATATCAATCTATGTAACACCGAGGGGTTCCAGCTTCATTAAAACAGTACACGTCAGCTTTAAAGTTATGCATAAAATGGGTATTGAAAACATGAAAATCTTCAAAGACATGAGGGGAAGAGACACATATTACCATTCCTTGAGTCATCACTCAGTGGGCTTTTGCACAATGCCATTAACTATATACCATGCATTATTTTTCAATAGGCCATTTGAATCTTTCCAGCTATTTGTCATCAAGGCATCAGTTTAGACCAGGGCAATCTGTTCTGGGTGGCAATGGATGATTATGAAACAGATTCATATTTTAAATTTGATTCTTTGTTCTCAGCACTTCATTGGGAAAAGAGGAAATCTTAGCTCTTACCCAAAGACTATATAGTTGCTGAATGATGGATGGGAGGCTGCCATCTCTTGGTAATCAAGTACAGAAGAAAATAGTTTTGGGGAAGCAAGGAAAAGTAGTTTTGCATCTTTATTGGCTGAAGGCAATAGAGTTAAGAAGCATAATTCTGCTCTTCTGGTGTCAGAACAATCTGTAATTGCTGTTATTATTTTTAGCATTTAATGCTTACAGTGCATATTGAAGCTATTCCCTGACAATAATACCATATTAAAAAGAATCCATCACATGGTTTCCTAGCTAAGCTTTCACATGGAAATATCTAAATTAGATTAACCCAGTATCTCCATATCTGAATTCTGTGCTGAATATTCGTCGATGAGTTCACAAGCTTTATATGGACCCCACATTGAGCATTGTATCGATGTTTTTCTCTTCCAAGATGCCCACTAGGCAAAAAAAAATGGGTAAATGTCTGGTTTCTCAGATTGGCTTTTGGTAGAATAAATAAAAACCTGAAGTTGAGAAACCTATTGCTAGGCTACATAGTAGCTTCATAACTTTAACCTAAGCTGTCATACTTCCTCAATTTTCTCATCTGCAATGAAAAGACAATAACCTTTATTTTACCTAACTTACACTGTTATTATGAGGATCAAATAAGACTTTCAATATGAAAATATTTTTTAAGAAGCAAAGTATTGTGCTTTGATCAAGGATTATCAATGAAGAAATAGAATTATTCATTCTCCAGTCTCCAGAAATTCTTTGTTTAATAAATCTCAAAAAAGGAATTTCATACTTATATTTGTTGATACCAATAAAACAATATATAAACAAATAAAGGGTGTTACATAGGGACCATTATCCATGTCTTCCAATACTGTCATGGCATTGCATCAACTGATAGTCTGTCAGTATAATTTTGACCATTGAATAAAAAGCACATTCTGAAAGCCAAGAGGTAGACAGAATTATTCTGCTTCCTAGGCACTCTGTTATATCTACAATATATTTTCAGAGCAGTTGTTACCATATTCAGAACCTCCAAAGCTTAGAGTCCTATTTGCTTTATGGTTATTCTCTGAAGCAAAGCTAAACTCAGTACCCAAGGAATTATTTGTTCCATAAATAATTATTTTCTGTGCAAACTAAAATAGATTGGTAATAAGTAACTATATTATATTTTATTTTCCAAAAACTAAAGAGGAGTAAGTGAAAACAAAATATTAAGTACAATCAACAAAATGGAAAAAAATACCCATTTTGAAAAGAATAATTTTGAAAAAGAAAAGGAATTGAGATTATGAAATAGTATATCATTTGAAGTTTCCTAAAATCTAAAACTAGTGTGATTTGAAATTGTTGCACAAATTCTAACGTATTAATAATAAAAACCCAGAGTCAGATGTAGGGGTTAATGTTGAAGATCAGAGAAGCAAAACACCAGCCACTAGAGAGTTCTTTTATTTCTGCCAATGCTCAGACAGAAGGGGTGATTCTGTCCTCAGACTGCCTCACACAGCATCTGCCTCCATCAAATCTCAGACTGCACTGAGCTTTTGTCTCTTCCCTCCTTATATTTCTCTCTCTACCCAGTCATATCACTTCTGTCTCCACCTCCCTAGTACTAGAATTAAAGGTATGTGACTCCTGAGTACTGGGAATAAAAGACTGTATCACCACTACCTGGCCTCTAGTGATGTAGCTCTGTACTCTGATCTTCAGGCAAGTTTTATTTGTTAAAATATAAATAAAATATCACTAAATTTCCCTTTTTGTCTAAAATAAAAAAGGCTATAACTATAAGAAAAACTATATAGAATAAGTCTAATAACTATACAATATATACAGGCAATAAGTACATCAACAATGTCAAGTCCATTTGCATTTGACAAATTCAGAGAAAATACTCCATTATCTATCCTATCCTGCTGAGTTCAAAATCTTGTACCTAATTTATATTTGATCATAACTTGTAATATCATCCAAAACTTATCTTTCGCTATCTCTCAAACATATGCACTTTATACCTCTGAGTTTATTTTCTGTGTCTGGTCAACAAGGAAAGCTACAACTATAATTAGCTAGTCTTCAACTACCTCAGAGATCCAAGAAGGAAATAATATTAACTGAGTAAGCAAGAAATGCAAGTAAGCAACTTCCAAAAAAAATGTGAGAAATGGCAAAAACAGCTTGCTGCCTGGACTACCACCCAAAGTTCCTCTGCACATTGGGGCATCCATCTTTGGCCTACAAGCCTAGAATATCTGACAAAATTTTCTGTGAAGCAGGATTTTTGAAGGGTTGTCCCTCATTGTCTTGACAAAATTTAAGTCACTCTCTTTTGTGTCCTGCTTGTCCAATTAGGAAAGCATATTGTCAGCAGTTGAGACTAGAGTACTTTCCTGCCTAGTGATTACTTTTGCCACAAAGAAAGTAAACTTTTTATGTGTGTAGTCAGAGACTGCTCTTTCATTCCCCAGCCACCCAGACCCCAAATAATCACACAGAAACTACTTTAATTAAAACACTGCTTGGCCTATTAGCTTAGTATTCTTATTAAGTAACTCATACATCTCAAATTAACCCATTTCCATTATTCCATATGTCACCACAAGGCTGTGGCTTACCAGGTAAAATTCCAATGTCTGTCTCCTTCAGCTGCTACATGGTGTCTCTTTGACTCCACCTAATTTCTCTATATACCTCTGTTCAAATTTCCAGCCTGGTTTTATTCTGCACTGATAGATCCAAAGCAGATTCTTTATTGACCAATGGTAATAAAACATATTCATAGCATACATAGGGGAATCCCACATCATATGTGGAGTTTCTTTGATGCCCATTATCTTCTCTGAAGTAGACTGATGCTGCCAGGAGCAGACATGCCTCATTGTTTAAAAAAAAAAAAAAAAGAACCTATGTTATTAAAACATCATATATGCCATATTCTGTAGATCTCTGAAATGTTTGAAGATAACCTTCCTATCTAAAATATAACTGTTTGACCTTGAAAACATACCTAATATGACTACAAGTTCAATTATAATAGATGAATAATCATTAACCTGCCTTTCCATATTATACTAAACAGTTGGTAATAATAACTTTCAAGAACTAGAAATTTGCATTACATTGTATGTAATGAATTATATAGATACAATACCTTGAAAAAGAGTAGAAATGTATGTATAGTATGTTCTAACAAAATTAATCTCAAATTTGTATCAATATAAAAAATTTGTATACAATATACAAAAGTCCAATTCAATGTAAAATATTTAAAACTAGTAGTTGCTTTTAAAAGTAGATTCAATAATCTACCTTTTATCTTATCATATCTATATCTCCCCTTTTCTTTTCAGAGTAAATTGATATCCTATCATATCTGAATCCCCATTTTTTTTACAAACCCTGAATCTAATCTCCTTGGTTTAGCTTTATTCCTGACCATTACCAATAATGACCCTGAAAAGAAAAATTTGGGTTAATTGTCAAGTCCTGGGAGAGGTTGCTCTATCATTTGTTGTCCAGTCTCTGTGTAATGGGAAAGTTCAGGGCTTGTCTCAAATCCTGACAAGAATAGTCTGTGAAGCTGGGTCATCTCAACTAACCACCTCAAAATTATTCTGAACAGTTTGAAGTCCAGAACTGGTCTTTAGGTGGTGTTTTTCAGCTTAGTGGTGTGATCCTAGTCCTGGAGGAATTTTTGCTGTGGGGCTCTATCCTCCTTATGAAGACTTCAAAGGTTGCTGTTAGGTGTGCTCATGGTTCACTGAAGAAAACTGATAGAGACTCAAACATGAAATCATGTACAGGAAGGTAGATAAAACCTTTTTTCTAGAATTACTTAGTACTCTATATGACCATTAACATCATGGCAAATATATACATATATATTATAAATTTAAAGCTGTTAAAGAGTCAATATGAAACCAAAGGATGATGAGATTAGTGGCAACAAAACAGTTCTTAAATTTTTGTTTTTCTTCTGTCCCATATCATGTCACTTCTTCTGACATGAGACAGAGATTCTGGATTTTACTTTAATAAGCATGTTTGGATCTAGAGAGCCACACTCCAAATCCAGAGCCAACTTTAATCTTTAATGGAACTGGGACTACAAAAATACATTATATATATATATATATAAAATAGTAGAAAAACATTTAGGAAGATTTATGAAAATTTATCCTATTGGAAATGTGATATACTAATAGGCCGATTTACACTTTTTCTTCGGACATTTTTCCTGGATGATTTGTCCTTTTTCTTCAGATGTCTCATTTGTCCATGGTCTTCAGATTCCTTAGCTGGATGGAAAAGAATCCTTTCCCAACCCTAATTTTAGGGAGATTCTCATTTGGCAAGTTATATCTGATCAAATGAAATGCATTTGTTAGTTTTATAGGTTAGTTTAAATTAAACAGCCATGCTGTTTGATGAACTTTTGTCTTTTCTAGTTAAGAGGTCTCAATATCACTATAAGAAATATCTCAGCCAGCTTGTTTTGGAACAGTAAGAGTGCTGAGGGGATAGTCTAGACTCCATATAAACTAAAGCAATGGAGAGACATTGTCTTTATGACCATTAGGAGCTTAATTTGCACCAGGAAACATATAATGGAAATAACAACTGTACCAAGCTCATTGGAACCAGTGTTGTCATGTGCATCATGTATTTTGTAAAGTGTTGGTAGGCAGTTCTTAGAGGAACATGATAATCTTCAGAGAATACAACCTAACATAAGACTATTCAGGGCACAGGTATGGGGGGTGCAAGTAAAAATATCAATGAAGGAAGTTGAATGAGATTCAAACTGAGAAAGAGAACTTTCAGGAGTTAGATTACTATGAGTCAGACGTTGAAAGAGCTTCCCTGTCGAATTTGTTGAGAACCGTTCTTAATTTAGAACCAATCCCTGAAGAAGAGTCTTAAGTACCATATTAATCCTAAATAAAATCTAACAACAATAATCACAATTTCCTAATGAGACCCTTCTCTGGTATAATGGCCTGTTCAAGGCATAGGCGGTGAGCTTCCTGCTTGGAGATTTATTTCAGAACAAGACAAGAGAGGTGTGTGAAGCCAATATCAGGAGTCAGACCAGAGGTTCATTCATGTAGTAAAACAACTGCCTAAGTGATATGATAGCTTCTGTTATTGTATGACAAATTCAAGCTAATAATAGAGTCCTTTTCAATTAAGTAGAGCTGGGCATAGAAGCACATGCCTTTAATCTCAGCACTTGGGAGACAGAGACAGATAGATTTCTGTGAGTTTAAGGTTAGCTTAGTCTACGTAGTGAGTTCCAGGACAACCAGAGAGAGCAAGTGACATAGTGAGACCCTGTATTAAAAAAACAAAAAGAAAAATAATTTTACATAGTTTCGGATAATTGTATTTGAGGGGAAAGGTATCCTGAAAATGAAATTTTCAGAAAATTCTAGAGAAAGCAGAATTCTTGGAAGAAAAAAAAAAGAATAGAATAGAAAAAAGAATGAAAGGAACATCCTAGATCCACATCCATGAGTTAGAGTGACTGCTGAGTCAGCATTCTGCTACCAGCTTTATTAAGTCAAATTTAACTTGGTGCCACCTACAATATTTAGGAAGAGGTCTCCTTACATATAAGCACTAAATACAATCCCTCATCAAGATGAGTTTGTCTTATATTTAGATAAAATGATTATAAGTGTTTGCTTTAGAGATTGTAACATCCTCTGTACCTGCTTTCCTGCCTAGTACATAATTAGCCTGCCAACCCACCCTTCAGTAATAAGTGTGACAGACAAGACATATATGAGGAAGGAACTTGTGTGTGATGTGCTTTCAAGCCCTTCTTTATCCTTCAACTATCTTTGCTTTTAATTAGCACTTGGGTAACAGCATACCTTAATGAATTACCATATTACTGTTATGAATAAAAAATATTTTAGGTCTAAAGTAGTCATTAAGATGAAATGTGTAAGATCTGCTCTGAGGAGCTGGTGGAGAGAAAGCAGTGGGGAGCCAGGCCCTGTTTCCTATTTTAATCTTAAAAGATTTGAAAATTTGTATTTACTAAACATAAACATTGGGATCCATGGGAAATTAAGGAGAGAGAATAAATATATACATAGGAAAAGAATACATCCATGAAGTGTTGGATAAGATGTTTTTGTCAAAATGAAGTATGAAGTATTTAGGGAAGCATGCTTCCCTTTTGTACATTTCTAGAAACCTAAGCAAGATAAGGAAGAGGGCTATTGAATTACCTAGAAGGGAATGGATATTCTAAAACAAAAAGACACAGGAGAGGTGGGAATGGGAAGGATCTAAGGTATTTGAACAGTTGGGTGACAGTAGAGGAAAAAAAAAAACTATGTTATCGCCTTCAAAGGG
Source organism: Ondatra zibethicus (assembly GCA_004026605.1). Lineage (NCBI taxonomy): Eukaryota > Metazoa > Chordata > Mammalia > Rodentia > Cricetidae > Ondatra > Ondatra zibethicus. The sequence goes on along the minus strand of PVIU01001851.1, from coordinate 169,724 downwards.
ACCTATAAGCTTATGAGTTTGCCATAGCAGGTGTTTAAAGAAGGTAGGTATGGAGGTTAAACTAGAAAGAAGATAACGAGAGAACATTTGTTTAGATAGCCACCTGTTAGCATTTCTCTTGAATAAGCTGGGGGAACTTCTACCCATGTTCTGTTCTTTGGTGGCAGGTGGAGGTGTCCTTTGGAGCAACTGTAGGAAGCTGGGTGCAGACATGCAATGCTTTTTTCCCTCTGGCCTCCAGGGAAGCCAGAATTCTACCCTCTAGGAAGAAAAATCACAGTTGAAAGAAAAGGCTTAAACGTCCCTGTAAAAAGCCTAAGCCACTCCACCTATAATAAAATCTTCCATCTTACACAGAACATACTACCAATGTTTAAACATCATCCCCTTCAATGATAAGGCAGTAAAAAATAAAATAACCTGAGGATAATGCTATGAAAATAGCAAAGAGTAAAACAGAAAACTTAAAGTATATTGTAAAATGATATCCCTTCCATTTATTAAAGCATATAACATAAAGGAATAATTTAAATATTGTACGACTTGGTCTATAGTATGTAGCACTATGTAGGGAAGCTGGAAATGAAGCAATATTGAAGCTAGCAAACTTTCTGTATTTTACTGGAATTAAATTAGGATTAAATGAAAAAAGTCTCTACTCATATCCTTAGTGAAATAAGAGGAAAGATTCCATCCATCAAACACTTACACCATGTGACGAGGAAAGGGTAGCCACCTGTGGCCACCTTATCCTGTAAGAAATATTTTGAAATAAATGCAGAGAAGCAAACATCAAAATTTCAAGTGTTTTGAAAAGTTTCTTCTCTCTACCAGAAAGTAAAGTAAAGAATAGAGATAAGTGTAGTAGTGAAAACATTATTTAAATGTCTTATTTTTCATATTTTTATTAAAAAATTTACTTTTAATTTTAAATGACAGCCCAATTTCCCACCTTCCTTTCCTCCAGCTCCTCACCTCCCCCTTTTCCATCCTCATTCATTTCTCAGAGGAAATAAATCCTTCCTTGGGGAATCAACAAAGTCTGGCATATCAACTTGTGGCAGGACAAAGGCCCCCTTCTGCCCTGTATCAAGGTTTAGCAAGGTATCCCACCATAGAGAATGGGCCCCCAAAAGTCAGTTCACACACCTAGGATACATCTTAGTGCAACTGCCAGCCCCTCTCAATAGATCAAACCACATAACTGCCACCCACATTTAGAGGGTCTAGTTCAGTCCCATGCAGTTTCTCCAGTTGTCTTTCCATATTCTGTAAGTTCCACTAGCTCAGGTCAGCTGTCTCTGTGGTTGTCCTCACCATGATTTTGATGCCACCTCTTGTTCATATGATCCCTCCTCTCTCTCTTCAACTGAACTCCAGGAGCTCACCCCAGTGCTTGGCTGTAGGTCACTGCATCTACTTCCATCAGTTACTGGATGTAGGGTCTATGATGATGATTAAATGGGTAGTCATTAGTCTGATTAAAGGGGAAGGCCCTTTCAGACATCTCCACAATTGCTAGGTGTCTTAGCTGGGGTCATCCTTGTGGGGTCCTGAGAATTTCTCGGACACCAGGTTTCTCCCTAATCCCATAATGGTCCCCTCTAGCAAGATATCTCTTTCATTGTAAAGCTCTCTCTTTAAAAAATGCTAATTTTGATAGCCCAAGCCCTATTGTGAGAAATTAGGAAAAATCAAGCTCTTTTCAAGTAAAATATTCTCTACTCTACCCTTTACATCTTACCTTAACCAAGTAGGTAGTTTGAACTGTAGGCACAAAATCACAAAATTCTGCCTGTGGTGATTTAAATGAGAACGGCTCTCATAGGATCATAGGTTTGAGTGCTTTGTCCCCAGTTTGGAACCACTTGGGAAGGATTAGGAGGATATGGCTTACTGCAGGAGTTGTGCCACTGGGAGTTTGATTTCAAAAGTCCACATCATTTCAAGTCATCTCTCCATCCATCCATCCAGCCAGCCAGCCAGCCATCCATCCAGCCAGCCAGCCAGCCAGCCAGCCATCTACCTGTCTGTCTGTCTGCTTCATGGTGATTGTCTCAAGCTTCTCATGTGTAATTTCAGCTTCTGCTCCAGAATGATGCTTCCTGCCTGTAGCCAGGTACCCCACTGTGATGGTAACAAACTACACTAACCCTCTAAAACTATAATCCTCAATAAACATTTTTTTATAAGTTGCTAGATCATGGTGTTTCATCACAGCAACAGAAAAGAAACTAAGACACAACTTTTGTCTTCTTTACATTAATCTTTGACTTTTTTAATTCAAACTTGAAAGAGTTGAATTGCCTATAATGTCATTAAAACCTTATAATGGGAAGTAGACATGAGTGTGTGAGTGGTGATAATGCCTCTGTTCTCCAATTTCTGTAGTTCATTTCCTTCTTAAAAAGTCATTCTGTTTGCCTATTTAAAACTGTTTTCTACAGAGCAAGTCAAAATTGGGCCCACTCTCCTCTATTAGGTTCTTAGCCAGGGTCTTCTTTGTGGATTCCTGAGAATTTCTCTAGAGCCAGGTATCTGCTCACCCTATAATGGCTCCCTCAATCAAGATATCTCTTTCCTTACTCTCATCTCTGTCTTTCCTCCATCTCAACTATCCCATTCCCTCAAGTTCTCCTCAACCCTTCCCTTCTCCCCTGCTCTTCTCCTTCTACCCGCCCTTTCACCCCCACCCAATGTTGTCAGGCATTCTTGTCTGTTTCCAATTTCCAGGTAGATCTATGTATGTTTTTTTGGGGGGAGGGTTCACCTTATTACTTAGCTTCTCTAGGATCATGAACTATAGGCTCAATGTCCTTTGTTTATAGCTAGTATCCACGTATGAGTGAGTACATACCATATTCATCTTTTTGGGTCTGGGTTACCTCACTCAGGATAGTGTTTTCTAATTCCATCCATTTGCATGCAAAATTCAAGATGTCATTGTTTCTTACAGCTGAGTAGCGCTCTAATGTGTAGATGTGCTATACTTTCTTTCTTAATCCATTCTTTGGTTGAGGGACATCTAGGTTGTTTCCAGGTTCTGGCTATTACAGATAACACTGCTATGAACATAGTTGAACAAATGCTTTTGTAGTATGATTGAGTATCTTTTGGATATATGCCCAAGAGTGGTATTGCTGGATCCTGAGGTAGGTTGATTCCCAATTTTATGAGAAACTGCCACACTGATTTCCAAAGTGGTTGCACAAGTTTGCATTCCCATAAGCAATGGATGAGTGTTCCCCTTACTCCACATCCTCTTCAGCATAAGCTATCATTGGTGTTTTTTATCTTAGCTATTCTGACTGGTGTAAGATGGTATCTCAGAGTTGTTTTGATTTGCATTTCCCTGATGGCTAAGGATGTTGAATATTTCCTTAAGTATCTTTTGGCCATTTGAGATTCTTCTGTTGAGAATTCTCTGTTTAGTTTAGTACCCCATTTTAAATTGGGTTATTTACAGTTTTAATGTCTAATTTCTTGAGTTCTTTATACATTTTGGAGATCAGCCCTTTGTCTGATGTGGGGTTGGTGAAGACCTTTTCCCATTCAGTAGGCTGCCTTTTTGTCTTATTGACTGGGTCCTTTGCTTTACAGAAGCTTCTCAGTTTCAGGAGGTCCCATTTATTTATTGTAGCTCTCAGTATCTGTGCTACTGGAGTTATATTTAGGAAGTGGTTCTCCTGTGCCCATGCATTGAAGACTATTTTCCACTTTCTCTTCTGTCAGGTTCAGTGTGGTCAGATTTATATCGACGTATTTAATCCATTTGGACTTGAGTTTTGTGCATGGTGGTAGATATGGATCTATTTTCATTCTTCTACATGTTGACATCCAGTTATGGCAGCATCATTTGTTGAAGATACTTTCTTTTTTCCATTGTATAATTTTAACTTCTTTGTCAAAAATCAGGTGTTCATAGGTGTGTGGATTAATATCCAGGTCTTCTATTCAATTCCATTGGTCAACCTCTCTGTTTTTATGCCAATACCAAGTTATTTTCATTACTGTAGCTCTGTAATAGAGCTTAATGTCAGGGATGGTGATGCCTTCTGAGATGAATATCTTAAATATAACCATAGAACCTTCATCCAACTACTGATGGAAACAGAGGCAGAGACCCACATTAGAGCACTGGACTGAGCTCCCAAAGTCCACTTGAAGGGTGGGAGGAGTGAGAATATGAGCAAAGGGGTCAAGACCATGATGGGTTTACCCACTGAAACAGTTTCCCTGAGCTTATGGGAGTTCACCAACTCCAGCTGGACAGGGAAGAAATAATCATAGGACGAAACTAGTCCCTCTGAATGTGGGTGACCATTGTATGGCTGGGGCAGACTGAAGGGCCATTTGCAGTGGCACCAGGATTTGTCTCTACTGCTTGTACTGGCTTTTGGGGAACCTATTCTCTTTGGATGTATACTTTGCTCAGCCTAGATATAGTAGGGAAGACCTTGGAACTTCCCCAAAGCAATGTGCCTTACCCTCTCTGAGGAGAGGATAGGGGTGGGGTGGGAGGGTGTGTGGAGGGAACAGGAGAGGGGGGGAAGTGGAAACTTGGATTGGTACTTTTTAAAAATCTAATAAAAAAACTGTTTTCTGAATCCTTACCTAAGCAACCGGGGAGCTCTCCATGGCACTGAATGTAATCCTGCCCAAGGAACATCCTCCACAGATATTCAGAATTAGAAGCAAATTTAGAGACAATGTATTCTAATATTCAAAATTACTTTGAATCTCAGTGACTAGAGAGATATAGAATATCTTTAATTTCTAATATAAGAAAAAGCTGGCTGCTTAAGTCTACTTAGTGCAGCACGTTATTGAGTGTAGGCTGGGGCAGGAGTAGGGCATTTTATCTACATTCATAAATGATACTTAAAACTACTGTCAAGGGGCTGGAGAGATGGCTCAGTGGTTAAGAGATGACTGTTCTTCCTGAGGACCTGGGTTCAATTCCCGTCATTCACGTGGCAGCTCACAACTTGACTACAACTCTAAAATCTGACACCCTCACACAGACACACATGCAGGCAAAATACCAAAATACATAAAAATAATAATAAATAAATTATTTAAAAAATTACTGTCAGCTGCTCCACCCAGTTATACCAATGATATTTTGAAATACATCAAACCATCACAAACATCTTAACCTAACTTCATTAACATACAGCTTGAGTTTGGTTAGTCTCTACTCTTTTTTTTCATTGCAAAGATTATGTTACCAATAATAAAAATCATAATTTCTATGCTAGTAACTTTATATCTTTTTAGTTGTGAATCTACCCTTTAATGACTGAACCATCTCTCCATCCCTCTATGTTAGTAATGCTATTAATTTCTTCTCGCATTTCTTTTTCTCCCTTCTCAAATTTCATATTTTTTCTATAGTCTATCAAAATCACTCATGTGTAATTTACACAAATAAGAAATAACAAGTTAGTAGACTTTCCTCCTGGATGTTTGAGCCATATTTATATTTTTGAGATGAGCATGTCTAGACAGTACGTCTATATCAACACAATTAAAGTGTGAGTCATACTTTCAACTTTAGATTTTATGGTGGCCACATTGAAGTGCATACAAATACAGCTAAAATTAATTTTAATATTTACTTCATAATCTTACATATCAACATATAGTCAGTCTGTCACTAATAGCATGTTTCTTAATCTTTGTTCATGCTAAATCTTTGAAATGTAGTGTGCAGAGTTATGAACTTTGCTGAACGGTTCATGTGGCAAATGGCTACTTTACTGGGAAATTCAGTTACAAACTATGGAATAAGAACATATCAGAGTCTTTCCTTGATGCAGAACAGCTCATCCTTTGAGAAACATCTACCCGTATAGAATACGCCCATTGTTCTGGTTAGTTTTAATTCCCAAGTTGACACACTCTAGAGTTATGTGAGAGAAGAACCTCAACTGAGGAATTGCCTAGATCAGAAACAGCCTATAAAAATGCCTGTGGGGGATGGTCTTGGTTGCTGATTGATGGGGAGAGGGCACAGCGCAATGTCAGTGCTTCCATTCCTAGGTAAGTGGTTGGGTCTATATTAGAAATCTAGCTAAGCATGAGCTGAAGAGTGACCAGAAAGCAGGCTTCCTTCACGGTTTCTACCTCAGGGTTTTGCCTAGAGTTACTGCCCTGACTTTCCTAAATGATGAACTGTGACCTGGAAGTATTAGCCAAATAAGCCCTTTCTTCCCCGGGGTTGCTTTTGGTCAGAGTGTTTTAGCAAGGGAAAAACAATTAGAACAACAGTTATGCAAAATTTCCTATGACAGAAGTGGTCCTGCCCTATCTTACCTTACCACAATAAGTCCATATTTAACATTTTAACATCATTAACATTTTGCAATTGAAAAAGTTCTCCACTAACATAGCATCTCAATATGCAGCCTAGAATAAGCTATGTCAAAAGACAGGGACTTCACATACACTCCAAAAAAACAAGTAGGAATCAGCAGAGTGAGGCACACAGAACGAGGTTAAATACTCCATATCTCTCTTCATTCTTGGGTTTAACCATTAGAAATTATCAGTTTATCAGGAACAAGTATATTGGCACAAACCTTTAATCCCACCACTCAGCAGGCAGAGGCAGGTGTCTCTCTGAGTTTGAACAGCCTCATCTACATAGTGAGTTCCAGGACAGTCAGAGCAAACAGTAAGATCCTATCTTTAAAAAGAAGTTACCTAACTCAGACATCCCCTGAATCCTGTACACTACCTTAGAATAGCAACTTAAATGAGGCCTCCCCCGCTCAAACCTGCTGTGATTGCTTATCCTCCAATGCTACTTCTGAAATAACTGACAAAACCTAAAAGGAGAATTCAGATGGCCTCAAGGCTTTAGAATTTCAGACAGGGAAATATGTGAGGGGCATCTCTCTTCAATCATTATTCTGTTTGCATAAAATCAACAAATCTCATAGGGAAAGAAAATTTTCAGTTTGTTTCTAAGCTGGCGAAGACAGCGATGACTTTATATGTATGTGCACCTGCATCTGAGTATGTTTGTCTAAATATAGGTCTGCCTTTTTGATATGCCCTTCTCTATGGAGCTCAGGCATGAGTTGAAGCTATTCATTGTGTACGTATTTCGCTGGCATTATAGCCATGACATTTCTCTGATTAGTTTAACATAATAAAAAGAAATAATATGTGTTTACACACATGTGTACTTGTATACATATGCATGTGGATATATGTATATGTGTATATATGCATGCATATATGTGTGTATATATACAAGAATATATATGTGTGTATGTATATATATACTGATAGCTTATTTTATAGCATTATTGCAAAAAATACCAATTTAATGTAAATGGCTTATGTGTATAATTTAAGGCAATTTGGTTCTGCTACATGGCACTATGCCATGTGATATAAAATTTTTACAGAAATCCAGGGAGTTATCTCATTTCACACATAAGGAACTTGAGACCAGGGAGCTGAAGCAAATTTGAATTTGCATCTACTATGTACATATTATGTTACTTTGGGAGTTTAGCCACTGGGCTGAAGTGTTTCTGCATTGTGTGCAGAGACAGAAAATGTTCACTGCTCAGCTACTTCCAACAGCCTCAACTAAGACATTTAGATTGACTAACTTCAGTCTCTTCTATTCAGGGGTTGGTCCCTGTCTCATCAGAGTGCAAGGGGAACAAGATATGCTGGGGCTCTTTTCCTTCGTAGAAGTCTGTGTAGCTTCATTCCACTGCTGTGTGGGGATGGCACATGGAGAATACAGACAGTAGGCAGAAAAGATATTACTGTATGACTTATTTTGTCTGAAATATCAGAGTAATACCCAGTGCTATATTTCCTGAAGCAGACAGTAATCACATTCCTCTTGATATGAGTTACCCTTAAAGAAGGTAAGCATCTCAGGATAGATGCTGTAAAAAGTGTTTTCTGAACTATCATTTTTAGGATACTATAAACATCAAAAATCAGTGAATATGCATGTATTTATGTGAATATATGTGCATTCTTTTGGATATATGAAAGCATATTCTTTTGAATGAGATTAAATTGTTTTAGTCAATTTTCTTTCGTCAAAATAGGATACCACAGTCTGAGTAAGTCATAATCAATACATATTTATTTAGGTCTTGGTCTAGAGGCCTGAAGTATAAGATCATAGGTCTTATATATATATAGGTCTCAGTACCTATAAGGTAAGGCCACTTGCACTGTGTCAGAACATGAGAGAAGAGAAGGGACACAGCATGCACAAGACAAAGAATGGAATAGGAAACCATGTACAAAATAGTTTTTTCTTATAACTAGCCCCCATTCCTACAATACAATCACGGCATTAATCAGTTCGTAAGAGTGGTACCTGAATAACCTGATCTTCCCTCTGAGAGCCTCACTTCTTAATCCCATTGTAGTGATGATTAAGTTGGAAGGTAAGTTCTAGGGGGGCATCTAGACAGTTGTGTGGGCAAACCGCTTTGGAAATACTATGACACAAGCATTCTCCTGTGCTTTGTGTCCTTCCAGACGCTGTAATAACAAGAGTTTTGCTTCATCAGACATTCATTTTCTTACAGCATATTCTCCTTACAGTCACTAGTACACTTTTAGGTTAATAGAAAATGTTATAGTTAAAACCCATAATAGTTATGGAAAACTAGATATTGTATAAAAAAAAACCCTGAATGTTTATAAAAAATTCTTACAAGCCTTTGTTCAATGACTGGTAAGTGAAATTTGGAATGTGTTTTTCATACATGATACTGAGATTTAGACAAAAAAAAATCTACAATTCAACAAATGAATATTGAAGTAGTTATCTCCAGGTTCGGCAGCACCAGGGCTAGCATCCCCATGAGGGAAAGGACCACCTGCCTTGGATGGTAGAGGTATTGCCCAAAACAATGGCGTGAGAAGGAACACGAGAGTTAAGTCATAACTCTGAATAGGCCTCAGACTGCACTTACAAGCATTGATGGACAGGATTTGTTGCCCTACCTTGAGCATGGAGCCTTGACTTTGTATACATGAGCCATGGAATCTGTCTTATCTTCATTCTCTCTATCTCTTTCTTTCTTTTTCCTCTCTCTCTTTCTCTCTCTCCTCCCTCACTACCTCTCTCCCCCTCTCTTCCTTCCTTTCTTTCTGTTTCTCTCTCCTTCTCTTCTTTCCTTCATCCCTCTCTCCTTTTCACTCCCCCTCCCTTCTGAATCAGTCAAGCCCCAGATACCACAGATCATAGACATGTAGACAGGCACTCTACCCCTGAGTTATCTCTGCAGCTTCACCCACTCCCAGCCTTTAATTTCCTTATGAAATATGTTAGATATTTAACCCACACATAAACATATGCCTAGTCAAGTCATGAACAAGTAGTTACTGAGAACCACACTTTCTTTTGTCAAGTTTATCCTAGGCACATGGACAGCTTCTTACACATTGTAGATTAAAGCTCTACTTCTTCTTTCTCTTGGGAGTTTGTTCACACAAAACCTTTACCCTGTACATTTTTGTTCACATAATTCCTTTTGACCAGTAACATGCAGCAGATATGAAAAGGTACAGTGTCCAAGCTTGGGATTCCTCAAGTTTTACTTTCTAATGGTTGGAATTCTAATCTCGGAAGCCAGCCATCATGCTATGTGCATGTGAATTCTTGTAGAGAGGCCACAAGGAGGAGACCTGAGAAGCACTGGCTGACAGCCCAGTTGAGCTCTCCCCTCCAGCTAGTAAATGCTGCCAGCTACATAATTGAGCCATTGTGGCTATTATAGCCTTATTGTATCTACTGAAGGCTGCACAACCACCCAAAGTCACTTGCAGCAGAAACTTCCCAGCTGAGACCAGTCCTACATAGAGTTGTAGGATAATTATAAATGGCCATTCTTTGAGGCCATTGAGTTTGGAGAGTGGTTCAGCATACAGCAATAAATAATGGAAGCACTTCCTGTATATCTATTTGTCTCCTAGTCTCAACCTGGACCTTTAACAGTCTCAGTATTTTGGAAGTGAATGCCTAGATATTGCTAATCCCAAAGATGTTAGGAAAAAGAAAACCAACCCAAATCATCATGGCCAAATGAACTAAATAAGGCAAGCAATTAATTAAAGGAAGTTGTTTTTTAATGGATGTGGGCTGCCAACCCCTAAAATGGGGTTTGAGAGATAAGCATCAGATGTGAGGAAGACAAGCTTTTTATAGCTCAGGGGTAGAGAGTTTCCAAATGGGGGGAGCAGTTGGTGAACAAAATAAGTGAGGTCACAGAAGCAGTACATAAGCATAAAAAGTTTGTCATAATGACATCCCGAAACAAAGACAGGATAGCAAGGTGGTAATTAGGTAGTCATAACCAGGTAGTCATAACAACCTTTTACAGCAAAGGAAAGCTTATAAGATGATCATAAACCCTTTGGAAACAAAGACACAGTTGCCCCTGGAAAAAGCGGCACAAAACAATTTATACTTTAGGTTACAGGTGGGACATAGTCTGATCCTTAAGAGAAAGATTTAATCATAAACATAAAAGAACCTAGTTTGTCTTTACAGCAAGATGCTTTTCATACATAGCAAAGGGTCAGTGGCGAATAACTGTGCACTCATAATCTAACCTATCTATATGTCACAGGAGAGTTATTTTAGAAGGGGGTTTGTTAAGTACATATTCTTAGTGTTTTTTACTGAGGGGTCATCATGATTCTTTTTTGGCTACCACAATATGCTACAGAAGAGCAATGCTGTTGAACATGTTCCTATATGCTTCTGTTGCTCACATGTCATAGAGGTAGCTCAGAAACCCTCCCTAGGCTCTACAACAATACATGTAGCTGCTTGCCAGCTTCCAGGACTAGGGGAGGACTTTTTTATTTCCAGGAACTATCCATATGACTTAATCTCTAGGATTCAAGCCAAAAGGTTCTGATAATAGAGGCTGCTAAAGCCACTTGTCAAGAGGCTAAAGAGAACATTAGTCTATTCAGAGGTTCATTCTAATCAAGAGATAATCATAGATCTGGATCTTTCATTTAATGTAAGTCTTTGTCTTATATTTCAATGGGTCTTAGTCCTTCTCTATCTATATTAAATTGCAGACATATATCTTCATGTTTTCATAATCATAGAAATACTCAAGACTCTTCCCAGGACATATTTTGATAAGAATTGTTGAACAATGTATCTCACATCTAGACTGTTCCTTATAATTTTTAAAGTACCTCAAATATACTGTCTCCTTTTAACAGGCTGCTCATGAATAAAATTCTGACTTGGGGGTCTTTTAAGGTCTGTCTTCAAAGGAGGGTAATTGTTTAAGGGTTATTGATCTGGCAGATGTTGGCTTTCTTTCCTCACATGTTTCTCCAGTTCATTATCTTTGCTCTCAGGCCTTCCTAAAGACAGGAAATATACAGATGTATTTTATTTTAAGCCTTGCACTAGCTAATCACTTTCTAACAATCACTTTGAGAAAGCAAACAGCATTGTTGATGCTCAGCAATTATGCAAATCTGTGAGAGGGGAAGTACTTGTGCTACTTCCTTCCTTTCTGAAAGCCTGAGTGTTTGGAGTGGAGTTGGGTGTCAAGTAGGTCCAGGTGAGTAACTTGATTAGAAGCATCAAGATACTCTAGAGTATCTGCTTCCATTTGTGATACAGAAGTAGAAACTCCACTGTGGGTGCCTGCCTCACCCTTGTTTGAGAAACACCACCATCTTCAGGAAATTTAACCATCCAGAATTTACATACTTCTACTCGCTGCATCATATAATTTGATTCACTCCTCACTAACCCAACATTACACTCGAATCTATGTGCCTGCCATGGAAAATGTCTGACCACTCGTGTATCGTTTTTACGACTTTCTAGCCTTACTCCCAAGAGAACAATTACAGTGAAACAAAACTGGAAAGGAACTAAATAAAACATCACAGCAAAAACCATGCTGAGAAACCACTTAGAGCATAGTGTATTTGCTCCAAAATGGGGTTCTGAGATTGCAGCCCAGCTCTGATACCTAGCACCCTGTTTAAGTGATTTCGCTTCCCACCATCCTCATTTACGTATTGGAATAACCCTTATTTTGACACATATGCCTCTGAGAGATATGCATAATGGACTTAGCACATAAGTGCTCAGCAAACTGTTATTGCATACCTTGTATTCTACAGATTATTCAAATAACCATCAAGTTTTGGACTCTCTTTCATGCAGAAATAAGTGGGGTGGGAAACTGTTTGGCTCTGCAGAAGCCTACAGATGTGATGGTTTCTTTACTTCACTGAGCTGTGGAAAGCCCAGAGATTTTTTTTTGTACCATTTGTAGGTGTAGATTTGTGAGCGATTTTAAAAACATCCCCATTTTAATCATTAAACTAGGTAAATAAATCTGCCCTCACCCAAGTGGGTGGGTACCATCCAAACCCATGATAGAACAGAAGTAGGGGAAGGGTAACTTTATTCTCTCTGTTTGAATAGAGATATTCATTTATCCTCTGACCTCGGTTACCAGTGCTGCTGGTCCTCAGGCCTCAGCAATCTAACCAGGATTACATCTGTAGCCTTTCTTGCTCTTTAGCCTGCAAGTGATACAACATGGGACTCCACAGATGCTACAATTTCCAAATGTCCTGGAAATTTTGACTAGAATTAAAGAGAAACAAAAATACAGAAGTGGACGTTGAGTGGGAAGGTAATGGTAAGAAGAGACGTCTAGAAAGTGGAAGACTGAACTAAGGGCAGGTGTTTGAGCAGAGGTAGAAGGAAAAGACAGAGATGCATGACAGCAAAATTAAGTAGTATGAAAAGTCCCACTTTCAGCAATGGTGCGGAAGCCTTCAGTGTACATTGAAGGAGTGTTCATCAGCTGTGTATAGTCAACTCATCATTTAAAAAAAGTCTTAAGTCTAAAAGATCATTGTATGCTCTTTCAACTTCAATGCCCAAGCACACATAAGCAAGCCTGAGTGTTCAATAGCTACTTTTAAAATAAAGAGGTTCAAAAGAAATGGCCGGGAAGATACTCCATAAAGATGTCATAAGTGCTGAGATGTACAAAGGAGAGGTCATTACCAGATGGTGGGGGCGCTTCTGGAAACAGATGGGGGTCTTGGATATGAATGATAGAAATGATCCATCATGCAAGGTTGGAGAAAAAGCTTAGTGGTTAAGAGTACTTGCTGTCCTTGCAGAGGACTCAGATTTGGCTGCATCCAACTTTGATCCATCCCAGGTGTATCAAAATGGTCTGTAACTCCAGCCTCTAAGAAACTGATATGCTCTCTGGCTTCCACCACCACCCACATGCACATAAATAAAAATAAATAAATCTCAGGACAAGGAAAATGGCTCAGCAGTTAAGGGCAGTTATCACTCTTACAAAGGACCTGAGCACCATGTGGTGATTCACAAGTATTTATGACTGCAGCACTATGTTATCTGACACCCTCTTATGGAATCAGAAATGCATGGAGTACACACTCACACTTGTAAGCAATACACTCACGTTAAATGCATCTTTTAAAAATTTAAATACATAAATCTATTAAAATAATGACCTCAGGAATATGCATAATAAACATTAGAACATCCAATCTTTACAATGAATTGTACTCCACCTATCTCGTTATTTCTTCTCTTTTTATCACACCCTTACAATTGGTGATTATTTTTCTACACTGAATTTTGCATGAGCAACATTAGAACAAAATTTGAAATTAGACCAAATTATGAGTTTGGCAAACATGATACTAGCAGTAACTTATTAAAAATAAGTTTCCAGCTTCCTGGTCTCTAACGTACACTCACTCTCACATAAATACACAGATATAAACACTAGAGGCTGGTATCGGCATCTGAGAGTGGGAATGTGAGAGAGATGAAGGTAGCACATATGTGATACAAGAAGAGGAATGCAGATGGGGTTAGGGCATAAGGGGACCAGGGAGAGGAACTAGTGGCGACCAGCCAATCTAAGCATGTATGGCAATGCAATTTAAAAGGAAAAAAACCCTGCTTACTTTCTATGTTAATTTAACATAAAAAAATCAAGCTTACATTTGTGTCTACAAGCAAAACTAGTCTTGGAACAGTGTTAGGATCTTCTTGTCCCTAAGGGGAACCCAATTGCTACTGTGGCTGATTAACTTGCGTGGCTCAGTATCATTTTTTACTTCACTGAATGCCTACCAAATGCAAGACCACCTTAACGAAAGTCTCAAGTACACTAATGCTCAGTGAAAAACCAGAACATCTTAAGGTTACAGAGAAAAATACTCATTTTGACAAAGGAGAGAAAAAATCATTTAAATTTATCAAGTCATTCTGGCTAGATGGTGTTTACCAAGAGACAAGGCTGAAGAGAACTGAGTATTGAAAAAAAGCTCGGGCTTCTTGGCAACCAGCAGACTCAAGATACATTTTCTTCAATATGCTTTGGACTTTATTCCCCCCATAAGCTTTCAAATTTCAATCACTACCCCACTGAGTCTGGGGAGAAATTGATAAAGCAAATAATACAGGAGACAATCACAAGTGAATTGAATTTGAGCACAATTGAGATGAACTGCAGTGTTTAAAAATAGAATCATTTTAGAAATGAGCTTAAGGGACTTTCTCTCTCTCTCTCTCTCTCTCTCTCTCTCTCTCTCTCTCTCTCTCTGTCTTCCTCCCTCCCTCTCCCCAAATTAAATGTTTGGAACAAAAAAGGAGGAGTTGATTTGAGTTAGGAGGGCAAGTAGATGGGAGTAGTAGAATGGGGAAAGGTTATATACTGGCTTAACTAAATGTTTACTTAATTCTTCCTCTAAGCTTTTTCAATTTTTTTGACATTTCTTTAAATTGCCTGAGAGGCATTATAAGGAGAAATTGTTAAAATAAAATGATGTTGCCTGTAATCACAGGTGAATTGAATTTTTCCACATGGGCTATGGTGCGTAAAAATCTTTTTAAGAGTAGGCTCTCTCTCTCTCTCTCTCTCTCTCTCTCTCTCTCTCTCTCTCTCTGTGTGTGTGTGTGTGTGTGTGTGTGTGTAAAATCACTGATGTTTTAAAAAAGAAAAACAGAATTACACATTTATAGTCTTAAAACAAAAAAGGGAATTTCAAGATTATTTAAGCTATTTCTCAAATTGGAATGTACCCTCAGGGACTTCAACCAAACATGGAAATGGTATAGCTTCCTTTCCAACATGGGCTCCATGAAGTCAGATGGTGTCCCTGAGTCTGAGATTCTGGAAGTCCTAGTTTAAAAGCTCAAAACTGGTGTTTGAACCTATATATTTAATGCATCATTCATAGTGTACAGAAGAGAAGAAAACCAAGTCCCTGACAGGTGAACTCACACAGATGTTAACTGACAGTACAATGAAGAGAATCCAGCAGCCCTGGATTCTGCCACGCTGCACTTTTCTAATGTGTCAAAGAAAGAGAAAGAAAAGATTGGACCTAACCCAAGAGTAATTAGGACTTAAAGACTCTTCAGCAAAGCACAGACATCACCATCTGACATGATGAGAAGCTCTCGATCAGTGACTGCAGGACCAGGTAAGAAATGTCCAGCCATCCTGCAGGCTGAGGCTAAAGCCCTCAAACCTACACTACCCTCGTAGAAACTACAGTGCTACAGGAAACTCAGGCATGCTAAGAGCAAGAGAGAGTGGAGGAAATGGTCTCCCCTAGGGAAGAACACACAAAATGCTTATCTGATACTAAATGATCAGTCCTGAAAACATAAGTACAAGTAACATTATACAGACTGAGCAAGTTATATTTAATAATATATATGTATTATATATGTTCCTATACATATGTGTGTATGTATGTGCATATATCCATGTAACAATGATTAATGACAAGATAGGACATTAACTGGGAGGATCTGGACAGAGGGAAGGGAAGGGGGAAATTATGTAGTATTATAATCTCAAAAATAAAATAAATGATAGTAGCAAAAACAAGAAGAAAGTGTGGTACTGTCTCTTAGAGTCTGGTCTTCAAATGATTTGCTCACTGGAGGTTTGGAGAGTGATTTCTCTAAAGACAGTCACGGTCCTGAGATGAACTTAGGCAGACAATATGAGAACATGTGAGCAAGGCCTCATCCAGAAGGCACTGATGGGCTAAGACAGAAAAAAAAAAAAAGTAAAGCTAATTCCTGTAACTATCTAGAGAAAAAGCTATGCCAATGTTTCCTGCAAGCAGCTCTTTCTAACTCAGGATGCTGCTCATGCCAAGAACTGATTCTCAGAATTCAGGCTGACCTTAGCATTCATCAAATTCAGCCTTTCACCACATGGAATGGAGACCCAGGTAGTTCTAGAAGCTAACTGTTTTTACGTAGCCGATTTTAATATTTATTGTCTCCTTTTTCATGCACTGGAAGGGAACTCATCTATTAACATATAAACAAGGTTCATCTCTGCTATTTACAGAATTTGAGAGTTCCTCCCAGGATCCTTAGCATTCCTTTCTTCCCCCCTTCTTTACTCCACAATTAATTCTTTCCTTCCTTCCTTCCTTCCTTCCTTCCTTCCTTCCTTCCTCCTTTTCCAATTCTCTCACCATTCTCCCTCTCCCACTCTCCTTCCTTTCCTACCTTCCCTCCATTTTCTTCTTCCCTTCTTCACTTCAAATTAAGCTCATTTTCTATACAACACAGTAACTCCTAAAGTCTTTTCAGAAAGCTATGAACTCACCCTCTTGCCTGACCGTTATCAAACCCGTAGAAGCTTTGTGTTCAAGCCCATGGTCTTGTCCCCAGTATGGCACTTGGCTGCATGCATTGCTGGTACTCCACTCCATGGTCTGGTCCCCAGTGTGGCACTTGGCTGCATGCATTGCTGGTACTCCACTCCATGGTCTGGTCCCCAGTGTGGCACTTGGCTGCATGCATTGCTGGTACTCCACTCATCACATCTCAGTAGATTGCAGGGTCCTTTCAGCCCCAGAACTATGATGTCCTGGAGAGTAAACACTGTGAAGCCATTATTCCCTCCCTGTATCTGTAATCCTAGCAGAACGTTCTTCCCCAAACCAGATATTTCAAAGTGTTTGGCAATTAAATCACAGATACTATTATGAATTCCTTCTTCCTTGGGATGAATAGCGTATAAAATCTTTGGACCACTAAGCTTTTCAACATAACTGTTTATTAACTTTTTACCACAGTATCTTTCCACGGTACTCAACCAACTCTGACAGACTAATTTGAAGCCAGAAATCCTGGAAGTCCTTCATAAATCTCAATGTTGCCCTCCTCGGACACAATAGAGTTTTAAAAGCTTTTTAGTGTTACTTGTACTCACACATATGTAGGATCATCTATTAGAGCATGGTTAGCATCTCAGAGGATATGTTCCTGAAGAAGACTTGCATTCCCTGCCCTAGCAGTGAGGAGTGAGATGTCACAAACTCCTCCCTGCCCATGCTGGGATGTTGGTATGCTTGATCTTCTGAAGACCTTGTACATGCAGTCACAGCCACTGTGAGTTCATACGTTCAAGGGCCCTGATATGACCAGAAAATTGTGTTTCACTGCATATGTCTGCCGTTTCTGGCTCTTCTAACCTTTTTGCCTCCTGTTTAATGATGATCTCTGAGCCTTGACAGGAGTAAATACAATACTCAATGTGGATACTCAAAAGAGAGTGAGAAAGCACCTAGAGTCAGGGCAGAGAATAGGGACTATAAGGAAGAAATTAAAGACAAGAAAATGAGGTATGGGTTTAATCAAAATACATACATGTATGAGATTCTCAAAAAGAAATCAGTACCTTTTGAAATAGGGTTTTGATTCATAGTAAGAGAATTGTTTCCCTTGATCTATGTAGCTCAAAATACATTTGACTTTTTAAATAGCTATCTTGTGTCTTTGGTTCAGGCTGATTTTGTAATCATTTAATTCTGAGAGTGATTTTCTTGTAACTACTTGCACCCATGTTTCCCTAATCATGAAAACAATGACTAGATTATCTCAACTACAGACGTAAGCACTTAATATAGAAGAATGATTAAATGTTCAAGTTCAAATCCTGGCTGGCTGAGTTATTAGAACATTGCATCTCTTTTTACAAACTTCAGTCCTTTGACTCACAGACAGTCATAATTATAAGACATAATTTATAGATTTTTCTGAACATAATAAACTAGGGATAATATATTGAAGCATTTTCTTATGCTCCTAACAGATATTAGATACTAAATAAATGCTTATACTCGTTATACGTCTGAGCCTATTACTTTAACTTGGCAAGATTATTTGAGTTTTATCTGTGAACTAGTTTATTAAATTGACCCTCCTAAATTTGCACCAAATAAAAATGCAATTAGTCTCCCTCCAGTGTTTCTAGACATGGCATTGATTGAGAGGCTAGAAGGAAGAGAGGGGATCCGACACAGCTTATCTTAGACATATCGACTCACGCTTTCTTAAAAATGCATTTGTTCAATGGTTTATATGAAGAAATCCATAATGTCCCACAAAGCCTCAGGCTCTTCTTCCCTATAAGCTTGTTGTCAGTGGGTCAACTACTGTGCTAGAAGGCTAAGATGCAGGTTTGTTTTACCACCAGACATATACGTATATGTCTTTATATACATATAAATAAATACATGTATATTTGTGTATATATGTATATATACACATACACACATATGTGTGTGTGTTGGTGGCAGTGGGCAATACCAGCTGTCTTCCCATCCATCAATGGGATCTTTAAATGTTCAGATCAAGGGGCCTGCCTACTGCTCTGTAACATCAAGACCAACCTCTAGGCAGGTCAGGCTTCACTGCGGACCACATCTTTTACCCTATTTCCAGAACATCTCATGCCAGTTTCTAAACAGTTTTAGTTTAGCCATTGGTTTTTGAAGACCTGGTGAGCAGCATAAGGGCAGCTGCTGCATTTCCTATCAGGGCCATCTCCATTCTGTTCCTGCTGATGTCTGGAGGTAGTAATGGTAGAGGCTTCTCAGAGCCTTGTGCGAGCCAACCAGACACTGAACCCAGGACACATGATGGAAGTTATAAAATACAGAGTTATCTGTTCTGTGTCTCATCACATATGAAGCACTTTGCTGACTTCAGTTTAAAACTGCTGAATACATAACACTTGTCCTAGTCTTTTTGCCTTAGTGAGCTCACTACCATAAAGAGAAGAGTGTGTGCTCACACCTGAAATGGCTTGCACAATTATAGCAAGCATTTAAGAACTGTGTATTACAAATCATAAGTGCTGGAGACCTTATGAGGAGACACAACCGAGTATCACAGGAGTGACCAGGGAAGGCTTTTTGGAATAGGTGACCCTTTACATCACTGTACAAAGACAGACAAGATTGTGTGTAGGAAAAAATGACATTTCTAGTATTTTTCCAATCATTAAACTACGCTACCGCTGGCACACATCCTGTGGCTTCTATTTAATTCAAAGCCAAACATTAATCACAGACCCTGGTATGGCTACAAAGAGTGGCCTCTTCCTTCCCTGGAGCATCCCAGGCTGTACAGCCTGGTAGAGGTCAGCAGAGAAAGAGGGTGAGGATTGATTAATTCTGTCGAGCAGTTTTATGAAAAGAGTCTTTCCGAAAATGCAGACATGATTCTACATATTAAGAAAGTGTACTTTGAAGACAGAATTGTAGTTTTCACTGATGTTGGAGTTTTGTGATTCTTAGATAGACTCATACCAGTTTTTTTTTTAAAGGAAAAGTAGTTAAGCACATGTTAAAATTATCTCTCAAGTAGTGGAAGCTGGGATTCCAGAATTGAAAGAATAAGTTAGAAATTAAATTGAATTGGTAGACTTTAAACATTTTTCTCTTTCTTTCTTTTTTCTTCTCTTCCTTCCTTCTCTCTCTCTCTCTCTCTCTCTCTCCTTCCTTCTTTTCGTCCTTCCTTCCTTCTTTCTTTTAATTTATTCAAGCCACTGTGCCTTATGGACACTGAATAAAATAAAAGTATTCGGAATGGAAAAAAATAGCTAATATTGCAGCAATGTTTATGGACAGAAATGATTATGAGGTGCGGTAGGAGTCATCCAAAGTTTTCTAGTCACCTAATATTGGATGAAGCTGGTCCTATGCCATGTACCAAATATTGCATTTCTGTACACATGAGACATGAAAGAAAGGCAGAAACTATTGGGCAGAGTTTAGATTTGTGAAAGCTTGGTGTTCAGAAATCAGTCCTTACACAAGCATGATTCCAGCAGAAACTGAGGAAAGCAAACTAAAGAGATGCAGCCCCATCTAAAAAAAAAAACGGTTTCTCTGAGGCCTAGAGCATATGAAGGAATCAGGGTATTTGCTGTCCAGTAAGGAACATGAGGATTTTAAGATCAGGCCGGTCATCACAGCTTGATTGGATGAAGATGTATGCAAGGTGTCCAAGCTCACTCATTACAGAACTGAGGCAAGATCATACAAGATATCCAGCACACATTTCCGTTCCTAAAAGCATGCAAGTGTCGGTGGCCCAGGTTCACATTTAGATGTGACACTCACATATAGAGGTCAACGGAAGTCACCAAGGTTTCACAACTGCCCAAAGGCAAAGACTATGTCCCCATGCCTGCCAGCATTATGCCACAGGTGACACTCATGGAGAGGACCTTTGTGAGGAGTCTAGAGAGCCCCCAGACACAAGTGCTGTGTTTAGGAAAACCTAGTATAGGTCTTCAAATACTCTATGCTACTGAAGGAGAAGATGATTCAGTTCTGCAGTGTTGCCAGATATTCTTTATCCTTTAACAAATGCAAAGAATGCAAAAACAATGAAACCAAATGTTGTTGACTTTTCTCAGAATGGCAGACGAGTAGTAACTATTAATAATAATAATAGTAATAAAGACAAAGGAATCTAATTTCATTTTCTAACCTTCCATTGGAGATAATAACTTCCTTTCTTCCTTATGTTGCTGAGATTATAATTACTCTGATTTATTACTACTTCAACACCCCAAACAAGTGAAAGGTAAAGACAGGGTGAGAAATCGAGATGTAGACTGTTAAAAAAGTTCTGAGGTGAGACATGTATGTGGGAAATATGTTGCAGAATGCATTCACAAGCATTAAAGCATTAATGCAGAAGAAGCTTTCTGAAGGGGACATCCTGGTTGAGCATAAAAGTCCCTATACTAGATAATTTACAAATGAACAATATTGTCTCCTGAAAGTAAGAGAAAAACAGAGGATTTTTGTTTTAATATGTGTATATGTATATGCCATTTTGTGGGTTTGTGCATATGAGTGCAATGGCCGTAGAGGTCAGAAGAGGGTGTTATACACCTGGGAGCTGAAGTTATAGAAAGTTATAGTTGATGTGGATGCTAGGCGCTGAACTCACATCCACCAGGGATTCTCAACTGTTAAACCACCTCTTCAGCCCTGATAATAGGATTTTTGACTGACTTAGAAATCTTGATTTGGGTGTGCAGAAAAATATCTCAGCATGTAAAGGCATTGGCCACCAATCCTGAGGACCTGAGCTCCAGCCCGGGAAGCTGCATGGTATAACAAGAGAAACAACTGCAGAAATTTTGTTCTTCAACTCCCCATGTATGCCTTGCCATATTCCTGAACATGTGCAATATACTCAATAGATGTAATAAAAACATAGACTTAGGTGAAGTCATCGGGTATTATAGAAGTAAAATATATACATTAGCTTAGACAATAATGAGAAAGACCCTGATCATAGAAGAATGGTAAAAAAAAAGGAGAGTTATTCTATCCTTCCATCCATTCATATCAACAAATATGTAATAAGGTAGAGGGTATACTTTGTTAGAGAAAACAGTGGAGTAGGGTGGTGGAACACAGCAAGAAATTTATGGGAACATATCCCTTTCACCTCAAAAATACACTACTGAATATGCATTACCATTAATATGCAGCTTTATGGTCCCTTCACTTATTTTGTCCTTGATCCACATGCATACTAAATTGCTCACACATTATTCAAGAAATAGTTCATTGTGGTCTAAAATCAATAGGCTGACATAGCTGCCATTCCAAATCTGTACCTTAGCTGTGATGAGAAAACAACCAAAGGCTCTGGCCTGTGCCAGACTCTGAGCCACGTTAAATAAACCAGGAGGGATGATTCCTTGTATATCCGAAGCCTTAGGGGAACCAAGAGATGAATCATCCACTAATGTCTTGTTATGATAGAGCTCTTGGAGGCAGAGAAGAACTGAAAGCCCTCCCTCTGGCTTGGTATTTGTCATGATTAATAAGGCTGCAGCTAGAATGGCTCCTCCAGAGTAGGTCTTGGGGATCTGGCACAGCAGGGGATCAATAAATATTTGTTGATTGATGAACAAAATTAAAACAAATGAACAAAAAAGTGCCACTGAGTCTCTTTCTTGAATTTAACAACCCGGAAAGGGAAGAGCATAGAGCAATATATTACTTATCTAAAGATAGAAACTCAAAGCAATATCCAATTTTCTTCCTTAATAACTGAAACAGTAGACATTCACAAAAATCATTAAGTATCCCAGCCCATCTTTGTACCCAAGATCTCACTTGATATTAATGTAACAATATCGTACCAATTTGAAAAATACTGTCAATGGTGATCAGCCAGCAAGTTGTCTATTATACTTTCATGACATAGTTTTGCTCTCTGAATGCAGATGCTATGACTATTAGAATTCAGAATAAAGTTCAGTTAAGTTTTGAAGGAAACCTGCAGACCTTTACAATGTTTTATAATAGTTTGTCTAAGGAAGTGCTGCCACTTACAGGTCTCCTCTGAGTGGTGAGGGGAACAGAAAAGACAATTTACCTTAAGGGACTTGCCCTACAATTTCACATAAAATAAGACCTATGAATTCCCTATTTACCCCATCAACTGGTGATATTCTTGAAAGATCGCATGAGTAAATTGGGAGCATGGGACCTTGGGAGAGGGTTGAAGGGGAGGGGAGAGGCAGGGAGGGGAGCAGAGAAAAATGTAGAGCTCAATAAAAATCAATAAAAAAAGAAAAGAAAAAGAAAGTTTAAATCCATAATTATTGAAACATGCAGTTCCAGTAGGCACACTAGAGATTAAAATCATTTATAGACTAGATTATATTGTCATTGCTAACAAATAATAGTAATATGAAAGTAGCAGAATTTTTAAATAGAAGCATTACGATAAAGGGCAACTTATGGCAAGAGTCCATTTAGGAATGAGTCAAAAGAAAACAACAAACACACACAAAAACTGGGAAGTCAGAGTAAATCATTTCTAGATACTTCAAGTAGCGTTGAGTAGCAGAGTTTTTGATCCAACCTAATTCACTGAAATGGTACGGCTGCAAAAAACAAATTCTTAGAAAAATTAACAAGATCACTTTTCAGATCTACCGAGGTGGTAGACCAGCTGTCTCACATACCAGTAATGAATTTAATTCTATTCAGTAGAATGGGCGGAGAATGGTAGCCTGTCTTTAAGTGCTAGTCTAAAACATGCGAGAGTCTAGCAAATATTATAAGGAGCATAACTGAAAGCTAAGAGAATATTTAACTGGGTAAAGAAGATTGGGAGTTACTGGAAACCAGATTCAGGTATTCCACATTGATTTGGTAGAGAAAGAAATGGACATTTGCAACGCTCTAAAAGACCAAGCAGAGCTCAGCGGGTAGATTTGCATGATATAAATTCTTCACTCCACAAAGGGGACACTTGTGAACATTGTATAGACTTTGTCAACCCCTGATGAAGGCAGTCAAGCCAAACAGGGCTTGAATCAAGACCAAACCAAACACACACCCAAAGAGGGTATAGTATCAGACAGACTTAATGTGAGGTTTCACCACCGCAGTAGTTATTCCCATGCCATTCCACAAATTTCTCACTTCTTATTGAAGTTCACAAAAAAGGGGGCAGGTCTTTGCGTGCAACTTTTTATCCTTTGCTCATCTTCTTATTCTCTAAAACTGCGGCTCTCAACTCAGGGTGCAGTAGTATACTGTCTTCTTGTGCTTTCTTGTTCCCTGGAGAAATGTGCTCCAGTTTGCATAATTACATTCTGCCAGACTAAATTATCCTCACAGCTTACATTGAGTAAGGCATTTTTCTTTAATATCTATCCTAAATTGTTGCATAGTGTTTCTGTGTACCAGTAAATATTACATCCATGCCACAGTAATAGTTAGGTGCTTGGAAACAGCCCGCCCTATTTAGAGGAGAAAGGAAGGACTGAAACTAATTAAAACTTACTTTGATTATTCATATTCTTCTGCATGTTTGGCCCTTTCAGCTGCCGTTTATGGAAAATGGCATCACATAACCTGTTCTTACTTTTCTGTGTTTTGCAAATCTGTTCAGCTTCCATATCTCCCAGTGTCCTCTTAACTCAGAGGACACTCCGAAAATAGGCTTGCAAATAGTGAGGAGTGATGAAGTAAGGAGTCTGGGGTTATTCCTGTACCCTTCATCACAGAGGTAAGTTTTAACCAGCACTCTACAAATTTTACCATGGCCATAGCTACTCTACTCTGAAGCTATATCCCTTTTATGTAGATTTTTTTTGGCCTGTCTGCCTCCTTATTAAGAGTATTTATTCGACTTCCATTGCTGACCTTGGCAGTTTATTGCAAATATTATTTCTCTTGTTTGCTCACTCTCTCACTTTCCCTCCCATGCATGTAATCCCTTTCCTTTCCTGACCCCATTCCTTAACAGTCTCAAGATTACAGCGTTTTGCTCCTATGCTTCGTTTTTAACTCATGGTTTTGCATTCCCTAAAGGCACACTGGGACATCCAGAAGTGTGTTTGGAGACTGTCAGCATCAGAGGAGGATCTGCACATGCTGACTCTCCCAATGGTAGGTGACAGCTAATTAGTTCTCTGCTCTGAGGTTCTAGAGAGCAGGGGCTGAGTCCTCTTGTCCTCTGCTTCAAGGATTAACATAAGCCTAAACTAAGTGAGTGTCCAGAAAATGCTGTTGGAACTGATATAGAAATAAATTCTATCAGTTAGATCTGGTCTTCAATATCCTAAAACCTCCATCTTAGGCATCTTTTCAGAGTCTGGGAGATCTTCACTCTGATTTCCAAGCCTATTTCACATTCCTTTGAGATTTGAATCTTTCTCCACTGGCATGTATTGCAGTATCTAGATGCTCATGTGTTTAATCATATATTCACTCTTCCATTTGGATGGAAGAATACTATGGACTTGGAACTGGACTACATTTAGGATACAGAGAGCTAAGCCATATCCAATAAAATAGAATCTAGAGAAGAATACAAGTGATAAGCAAATACATATACAAATAAATTGCTTAATTTCTATGATGAAAAAAATTCAGTGTGAGAAAAGAAAGTGTGACAGAAGGAAGAAAAAAATCCTAATAATCAGCTGGAACCAGCAGGCATCTCTATGCCATCTTGTTTGTTGGGTTAAGGGAGGAAGCATCAAACTTCCTCTCAGTTCATCCTCAGTGAAATAGGACAAAGCAAAGAGCCATGGGATACAAATCATGTGATTGTGATTATTGCTTAGACATTGCCATGGGCTTCATGCTGATCTTGGAAAAGCCTCTTCCTCTAAAGACCTCAGCTTCTGTAGAAGTGTAAAGAATAGGATGATATAGACTTCCCTATGGTCCTTCAGTCTCTGACATTTCATCCTTTTTGAGGCAGATGCCTTTACTTACAGTGAACAGCAGGCATATATGACTGTACTGCTATTTAGGGGTAAAGTTGCTTAATTGGGCAAAGAACACCACATACATTTTCCTTCAACTGAACTTTAGATAATTTTTGCTGTACAGTTTACTGTTTCCTCCATACAATTTCCTTATCTATTTTAAAACTGATTCACAAATGGTTGCAAGAATTTGGGGGCTTTACGCTGGCTGTTTTGCAATTCCGACAAGTGATTAGAATACTCCTAGCACATACACTTAATCAAAACAAGCCCAATTAAGCTCACTACTCCACATTCCACCTCATTAGCTTTCTGTTCCTAAAATATAACAGATGTCATTGCTGCAGGCCCGGAGGTACAGACACATTTTTCAGCTAAGCACTTAGAATGCAACCTAAGTTAGAGGAAGATTTAATTATTACTTTCATTGTCGAGGCTTCCTGTGGAAGCTCATTTTTCATTTAATAGCAATCTCTTTCTACCTAGTTGCCCACTGCCACCAAAATAATGTGTCTCTTTCTCCTAAAATAGTGAGTTCATAAAAAGTATCATTCCAGCCCTCTCTTCCTTCATCTAGCAAATTGATTTGACTCCTCTTAGACTCAGCCAACATAACATGTCTTGTTAGATGTATGAGAAAAGGAATGGACTGGATGTTATGGTCTCCTCACCTTTTTAGTGATATTTAGGTTTAGTTCCTGGATATTCAGAGAGGTTTGTTGTTTTTCTCAATGTCCTAAGGACAATAATGTATGATTATGCCTTATATTAGTCAGGGTTCTCTAGAGTAATAGAACTTAAAAAATTAATCTCTCTGTCTATATATATATATTTATATATATATACATGTGCATACACATATATGTGTGTGAGTGTGTGTATGTGTGTGTGTGTGTGTGATATTAGAATGATGCACAGGCTGTGATCCAGCTAATTAAACAATGGCTGTCTATGAATGGAGGCCCAAGAACATAGTAGTTCTTTAGTCCATGAGGCTAGATGTCCCCGCTGGTCTTCAGTATATGCCAGAATCCCTAAATAAACTCTAATGGCACTGAAGGAATGGATGTGCTAGAAAGGACAAGAGCAAGCAGGCAAAAATCAAAAGCTTCCTTCTTCCTTGTTCTTACATAGGCTTCCAGCAGAAGGAGTGGCCCAAATTAGAGGTGTGTCTTCCTATGTGAAAGATCGGGATTAGAAATGAATCTTCCCATTTTGAATGATTTAATTAAGCAAAAATCCCTCACAGGTGTGCCCAGCCATATGGGGATTTAGTTCAATCTATATATAGTCAAGCTGACAAGAGTAGCTATGAAGCCTTTGGTTCACTCTGCCTTCCCTCCCTGCTTTGTGTTTTCATGATCTTGATATCAACTTGTCTAAGCCTGGGCTCTAATACCTTCTCATCTTCCTCCTCTTCTTCCTCCTCCTCTTTCTTTGGATTCCCAGGTCTGAACCCAGACTGGCTCACATCATGTCCCTTCTTTTCCTTAGAAGAAGAAGTGGAAATAGATGAAAAACACTGAAACCAAACTCATGTATGAATACCATAGAAACAAACATACTTTTTGCAAAAGGAAACATTGACAGTAGATCCTGAGAAGTTGAATGACCAGCAACCATTGGTCCAAAAACCAAATAGCTGTAAGTTTCAATGTTATACATCACTCACTGAATCAAACAAGTTCTCTTCTCAATGTAATTATTCACTCACTAGGCCTCACGTGCCTGTTGCTATTTTTATGAATGTCCATAATTGTTGTGGAAATGCCATTTTTAGAGTTCTAGAAAAGTAGTAAATAGTTTTACTTGTCATATATGTATGCAAGCACTCACCTCTGCCTTCACAAAAGTCTAGAGGGAGAACCAAGTCAGAAGATTCAGGGTAAATTTGATAATGTATCAGTTTTGGCAATGGGTTTTGGCCTTCTCTTTCTCCTTGTTGCTAGTTTTGTATTTCTAGACAGAACATTCGCTAAAGAGACTCCAAGCACTTTCCTTCTGAGACATTAGGGAACTAGAAGGAATTCCAACAAAGGTACATGCCACAATGCATCTTTAACTTCCTTTAGGTTACATACTGTAACTACAGTTTCTGATCCCCAAATTCACCATCACCGTGTAAAGAAGTGCCATTCCTGGAAGAAACATGGATAATGTTCTTCCACATCTGGAGACAATTTCCAAGACACTTTCTATTTATTCTGAAAGTCCAATTTCAGTGGACTCTGCTCCAGTTATCATGTGCTTAGAGCCTCTTCCATTTCTGCAGTAGCATGCCACAGAAAGACAAACAGGGAAGACTGAAGTTGAATCAAGGCATCTTTGTTTTTAAGTTCCTTGAAAGTAGGACAACAGTAGCCTTGTTCATTCACTATCTCCGGGTCCTAGAATAATGCTGAACATAGAGCAGGCACTTAATAAATATGTGTTACACCAATTGACAGGTAATTCTCTAAAAAATCAGACTGACAAAATTCTGCTGGCCTAAAGGCGCTTTGACAAAGAGAATGTGCTGGTAAACTATAGCACTCATGCCAAATCTGCTCCTGCTCATTTTTGGATGATCTGTGAACTAAGGATGAATTTTAGAGCTTTAAAAGATTGAAAATGAAATCCAAAGAAAAATAAAATTTAGCAGTGCTTAAAATATTTTTTAAAAAATCAAATTTTAGTACACTTTATTAGAACATGTGGTATACAAATGGGAATGTTGCTTAGTGAATTCTTAGGCAAGCTCTTATTAGAAAGAATGGTCTCCGGAAGGTGGTCTCCCCTGATCTTTCAATGTATCACCTCCCACCTTGTCCAGGCCTCCTCCATATACCTAACCCAACCCACCAAAACCCACTTCCTTCCTCACTTTGCTGTATTTTAAATGCCTTTCCTGGGCACTTTCTTTCTTGAGGGGAGAATACAAACTTTGCCTTCTTTGAATTCAGATCTCCTAGACCTCTACTTGGAAAGCTGGAGAATGAAGGAAACAACACAGGCACAAACAAACTTTGATATTCAAAGTCATTCCTGACACCGTATTGGCAAAGCCAAGCCTGACTCCAGGGAGAGGGCAGGAGCAATCTTTAATCACAGGACGCCTCGGCAAACAGCTGCTGTTGGAGTACAGAGAAATACTTTGTTCTCCTTAGTAGGTTAAATATGCCTCTTCACAAATGTTTTAACCTCCTCCCTTCGCTTAGCAAATCCTCTTTTCATGAGCTGTTCAAAGATAAACTTTATCCCCAGGTTGGATTATCATAACCTCCAAATCTGTGTGCCTATATTAAGCTTTCTCCCTTCTTAAAGAGAAATTACACTTCAGCCCAAATCAACTAACTTTCTCTTTCCTTTTATAGACCAACATCCTGAACTAGTCCTTTATAATCTCTCATTAAAAACTAAGGTCAGCGCTAATGCTTTCTTGATACCCAGACATTAGAAGTGTTTTTCTCCCTATAACATGTCAATGTTAGTTTTCTTCAAATTGCCATGAATGTTCCTTCTAACACCATGTTCCTTCTAACATCATTCTCAAATGAGCTCTTGCATTTCCCTAACATGTATGGGCTTATCATACATAGTATTTACCTCTGAACTTATCAGTCAGGTTCAGAACTAGAATTGTGCATTTTCTGTGAGATAGTCACTTGAAAGTTACTTTAATAACCATAGACTCTCAAATTGTAACATTCTGTAAAAGGTACTCAGGTACCCAGAAAGCAGTACAATGGGTAAAACATCTACTGTGCAAGTGTGAGGGACAATCCCCAGTAGGCAAATAAAAATACAGGCGGGTGTAGGGGTCATCCTGTAATTAGAGCCCTCAGAGGCAGAGATGGGAGCCCCTAAAGTAAGGTGGCTAAAGTACAAACATTAACAAGCTCTAGGATTAGCAAGAGACTGTTTCAGTAAGTAAGATGAAAAGTGATTGAAAAAGACAACCAAAGCCAATCTCCAACACACACACACAGACACACACGCAAACATGTATGCACACAAACACACACAGGAACTTATGTGCATTGATACATTCAACCTGTCATGCCAACACATATGCAGATGTGTACATACCACATGTATACCACACATACATACACACACATGTACAAGCAAAAGAGTTAAGATTAAAACATAATAATAAAATGAAATGCAGGCCTTCTATCCCAGTTCCCAAGTCCCTTATATTTGATTTCCTATCTCAAAGAACCCCACCATCATATACCAGTCTTAAGCTATTAATAGTCACCCACAAACTTAATAACTAATGTCTATTACTTGCAAATGCTAAATGCTTCCCAGTGATCTTTACATGCAATAATCCTACCTGCCTCTGTCTTACTTCTCATGACAATGTTCTCACCAGAAACAGTTTCTGAATCAGTCTCCTGGTATTCATTTTCACTCTTCATATGCACCCATCTTATGATTCCTTCATTCTAAAACTGTGTATTTGACCAAATAACATATGTGCTTAAAAATATTTTACAGTGCATCCAAATTCTTCAACTTATTTCAAAAGAATGATGTGGGTCTTGCAGATTCGTTCCCTCATCTAGGGAAAATGCCTCTCCCCTGTCCTTCTCACATACTTTCTCCAGGCATAAGAAAATAATTATTTCAATATTTTTATTTCTCTAGATTCCAAGTTTTTCAATAGGGTCTTTTATGGTTCCAGAATGTTCCCTTTCCATGCAAACATTATTTACTCACTCCTAGGCAGCTTCTGCTTATTAGTCATGTACCAGCTTTGATATTTCCTATGTCATGGAAGGTGTCTGTTGTTACCCCTCTTGCTATCAGCAGTTCTTGGTTAAGGGTCTTACTGTCTCTCCTTCAGGATTCTGTCTCCTCTCTCTGCATGCATGACACTATGTTTCATCCTTTTATTCCTCCCCTAAATTGCATGTAAGTGGACAGGTGTAATTCTACCCTTCAGGAAGTTTAAGCAAGATGATCACAAATCCAAGGCCAGCCTTGACAATGTAGCAAAACCCTCTGTAATAATACAAGGATTTGAGATGCAGTTCAGGGGTATAGTACTTGTCTAGCAGGTGTCTGATCCACAACCTTCATACTGATGCAAATAACTGATGATAATAATAATGAAATTGAAACATAAATCAAATATAATTTTGTAGTTCATGAAGATAGAACATGCATTTCTAAATGTTTGCTATTACCCTGGTTTGCTTTAACTGTCAACGTGATATAAAGAATTATCTAGAGAGAGATTCTCAGTTGAAGAATTGCCTAGATCAGATTGGCCTGTGGGCATGTCTGTGTGGGGTTGTCTCTGTTGTTAAGTAGTATATGAGCACCCAGGAAACTGTGGATAGCAACCTCCTCTATGCAGGTGGTCCTGAGCTGTATGAGAAAGCTAGCTGAGCATAACCTGCCACACAACAAGGCACATCCTACATGATTCCTACCATACTTATTTGGCTGTGAATGAGTTTCTTGGTCAGAGGTAATGCTGTGTGGACCAACACAAAAGCCTTCCTCCTCCTCCTCCTCCTCCTCCTCCTCCTCCTCCTCCTCCTCTTCTTCTTCTTCTTCTTCTTCTTCTTCTTCTTCTTCTTCTTCTTCTTCTTCTTCTTCTTCTTCTTCCGTTTCCTCCTCCTCTTCTTCCTCTTTTTCTTCTGGAAGTTCCTGCATGGAGTTCCCTCAATGATGGACTATAACCCAGAATTATAAGCCAAATAACCCCAGATTTGCTCTTGATCAGGGTAATTGTCACAAAACAAAAATGAAAGTAAGTAAAACAGGCATGGATCCACCAACCTTACTAACAATGTGGCACATACTTAGTAATCAACAAAAACATAGAAAACAAATTTTTAAAAAAAGATGAAATCTCGTCTGTAGTTTGAATGATATTAGACAAAGGAATCTTGTCTTCCATATTCCTCAAAATGATTAGCAAGGGCTGAAAAGTGTGTTTCAACAGAGAGGAATTCAACACAGAGGCAATAAATACACTAGCCACTGGAAGAGTAGAAGTTCTACATGAGTAAATGATGCCACAGCTTAACAAATAAGTGATCAAATTGGTAAACCTACATCTATTGAAATAACTTGAAAAAAACTCAAAGGTATGGTCTATAGGTGGTTTTTATTTTTAACCAAGACATTTTTTATTTTTAACTACTGCATTGTTATTGTAATTTATTCTGTTATGCTTTTGATTAGTTAGGTGGGTCAAAACACATTTGGCCACATTTAGTAATTGTGGATGAAATCTTATATGTCGCCAAATTATCCTCCTTTGAGTGATGATAGGAGATGTTCATAGGTGTTAAAAAGTGTGTAACTATGCATCAAAATAGAGGCCTTCTATGAGTTCTTTATTTATCCAGGCGGCTGCCTCCCTATCCTTCCCACACTCTATTCTTTTGTGAATCCCACCTTGAAGTGTGGTGATATCATCTATTTCCTTTGAATTTACATGCGTGTCAGTCATATGTTCATCCATCCCTAGCAAATCTCCAGAAAATTGAAAAAGAGGTTTTTAAAGAGATATGAATCACTGTAGGTTTGGCACTCCTTTCATCCATTTCCGTTGATTTGCTATTAGCATCTGTGATGAGGCTTCAGGGTGGCTGCCAAACCTTGAATGTCACCGAGATGAGATTTAGCTGGTGGGGCCGAGGCCAGGCTTATTACTGTTCGAGTTGAGCTTCATGACTGTCCTCTCTTGTTAGCGTGCCTCCATTTGAGCACAAAGAGCTGGGATTGCTTCGCAAAAATCTATCTTAATTAATCATAAATAATGCCTGATGGGAAGATTGCTGCTTTCATCTTAGTTAAAGAAAACACAATCACTAAATTCTTTTTACTGCTCCAGGTTTTCACAGCATTGTGCAGGTTGCCTCCTTACATATCTGCGATGCTATAGGTCTAATCGCATCACTGTGTTACTGATAGCCTCATTAGACTGTGCCATCAAGAGCTGTCCCCAGCCCTTTCTCCACCAGCGGAGCCAAGTCCCAATGAGTTAAATGGGGACACAGGAATGGCAAAACAATTCCACTCCTTCCCAGCAGCTAATTAAGAAGGAGGGTGAAGCACCGTGCTAAAGACTTCAGCAATTTTGCCTTGCAGCTCTTCAAGGGTGACCTTGTAACAAATGGTGAAAATACAGAAGAGAGTCACTGTTGCGTGGTAAATGATCATCAGGAAAGTTCAAACACTACCGAATGGGCGGCTAAGTATGCTAGCGTGTGCCTGCTTTGTTCTCTGCCCCCTTTGAACTTATGAAATTTCCTTTCTGTACAAATATAGAAAGCAAATAATGAAGAACTTAAGGCTCTACTTAAATGAACAATACATAATCAGCCTATTGCACCGGTAACATAAATGCTACGAAGCTGGGCCCAAGAGCAGTGGTTTGCCATGGGGCACCCAGGCAATGTAATGGGCCCATGCATCTGCATAATGAGTGGTGTAATTGCCTCCTCTCTTGCCAGCCTCTACTTATAGAGCTAAAAAATATCTAAAAACTCAATTTCCCATTTTCCTTTTCCAGCTTCAAGGGAAGCACTCTGGTTCATCGCTGAGCAGCTGAATATATGAGAGAGAGATCTGTGGGGACCACTCCTTCTCCTTCTCCCACCACCATCATTGTCTGCAGAAAGGAAAGGTGACAGAACTTCAGACCAGGGACACAAAAACCCACACGGGCAGATTGCCAAGCATAATGGCTAAAGGATCCTGATTTCCTAGTAGCACCCTAAATCAGCTATGCTATTATCCAAAATCAAATCTCTCAGTGCAGCCAACACCTTCTTCATGGTTAAAAAACTGTTGGGCAGGTTTTCAGTTCTACCAGAATCTAAGCATTTTTAACCAATAACAAAAAAGGCTTATGATTACTTCCTGACCTTTTCCTAGGAATAACATACCTCTTCTCTCTACCACAGTCCCTGAATTATTACCTGTGCCTGGACAGGATGCCAGATGTGGGAGATCAGGTAGATTTCACCTCCTCTTTTGAGAAATCCAACAAGATCTTAGCATAGAGGATTTGATCATTTCCCAAATTCATAAACAACCATTTAGATCAACTAGAATTCAAACAGGAAAATTAAAATGTATGTGTTTACGGAGAAGATTTAATATAAGGAATTCAGCACAGGGAATTCCACTGTCCACCAGAAGAATACAATCTCTATGTCAGTAGAGAGGGGATAGTTGATTTCTAAATACCTACACAGTTCACTGCTGCTCCTTAAAAACTGCTTGGTAAAGGATCTGATGACCTTTGATGTTCTCGGGCATCTCTGTTCAAGGAAATAGACAAGTGTCACATGTCCCAGAGGATGACTTTCTGAGACAAGTTTGCATGTCTAATCAAGGAATTGGCAATGTATCCCAGCAACTCAAGATCCGCAGGTCTCTTTCTTGCCATTAAGAAGGGATTTTATTTGCCATCGTTCACTGCCAACCTAAATCAGCAGGCCATTATTTATGGTATGGGGGGGGATCAAGCCCCTTCAGATGTAAGTAATGGAGAGGGAAGCACAGAACCTTTGAAGGCTCAGGTCACAGAGATATGATGGAAGGCTGAAGGTTAAATGGAAAGTAGTTTCCTGTATTATCTCAAAAGTTAGCATACCTTCTCAGCAAGCCGAAGACATAATCAAAATTCACTATACTGTGTATAATAAATGCTAGATATTTGGTCAATATCAAATATGCAAAACAGGAAAAAGACAATAGTAATATGAACAAGAAAGTGAGAAAGGATAACAAACATTAAGAAACAAAATCTCAGACTTGGAGAGTCACCTCATGCTGTCAATATTAAAATGGGAGCATCAAAGAATCTGCCAATGTGCAAATACGATTCTCCGTCAAAGTTGCCAAGACAAGTAAGAGGTGAAGTGATGACCAGACAATGAGCACAAATCCATCTCCATCACCCACACAGATGTCTACAACAGGCGACTTGAGAGACTATCGAATTTGCATA
This sequence comes from Ondatra zibethicus, assembly GCA_004026605.1. NCBI lineage: Eukaryota > Metazoa > Chordata > Mammalia > Rodentia > Cricetidae > Ondatra > Ondatra zibethicus. The sequence continues at coordinate 135,116 of PVIU01001851.1, read as the reverse complement.
TGCCAATAAAAGATTCCTAAGTAAATATGTAGAACATCAAAAAGTCAGCAGGGCAAGAGCCGATTCACATGTCTGCAATTCAAGTTGAAGAATGGGAAGAAAGGAGCATTTCATTCTAGTCTTCAATTTCAAACTCAGCACTACTTTTATGCTCCTGAGTGTAGGGAGTGAATAAAAACTCAAGTGAGTGTGTATTGTTTGGTATGGCCTCAGCTACATCAAGAACCTAAATGCTTTGGCATCATGCGAGTGACAAAGCCTTACCCAGGTGAGGCTCAGAGCCTTCATAAGGCAGTGGTTCTCACTGTGTGGGTCGCTGCCCCTTTGGTGTCCACATATCAGATATCCTGCATATCAGATATTTATATTATAATTCATAACAGTAGCAAAATTACAGTTATGAAGTAGCAACAAAAAAAATTGTGTTTGGAGAAGGGGGTCATCACAGCATGAGGAACTGTATTAAAGGGCCACAGCATTAGGAAGGTTGAGAACCACAGTCCTAAGGGATCCTAGTATAAATGATAACAGTGTGTGCTGACAATATCCTCCCCAGCTTTCTCCCCTGGGATGTTTATGGCCTGAAGACTGCTTCCCTGCACAGACTGCTCCTAGTGAGATTAGCTAAACCTGATTCCTTGATTCAGCTGTATGCACTCACCCCACCTCCCTGTTCAACTATAAAAAATATGCATGCTAAACTTCCAGAGCGATGCAGTTTCTCCATCACAGAGCCTAGTCCGCAATCCCTAGCTTTTCTGTCCATGCATATGTGTGCCTGCCTATTCTTCAGTCCCTCCCTACTCCAATTAGGTCAATCCCAGAAGCCCCATCTATAAGAGACATGACACCTGAGGCCAATGATCCCAGAAATTCCATTATCGATTTTATGTGATAGTCCCCATTCTACAAAGCAACTTTGGTCTCAATATGTCTTTTGTCTCTTACAGCTAATACCTTTAAGTGGTCTAATTGGGGAGAAGAAACTAGAAAGTAACAAGGAATGGGTTTGATAGGTTGATATGACTATGTTGGAATCAGAAGTAAAACTCATGAGAACTGGGGATGGATGTAAACTCTGTTAAAATTACAGAAGTCTACCTAGCATGAATTACATTGATTGGAAGTCTTCATATATTTTAAGATGACCACAGCATCTTTGAACTCATTATGGATCAGGATATGCCTGTTTGGGTAACATCCTTTGAAAGTAGTTGGTTGAGAGGTTGGATTTATATAGAACAACTTTATGTTATAAGTTCTCTTCATTCTAATTCTGAATCACAGTGAGATATAAAACATAAGCAAAATGTAACATCCAGTGATTCTTATCCATTAACCAAAACTTTCTATTTAAGGTTATATAAAGATTATGTGAAGTTCAGAGTCTAATTAATAATAAAAGAGAAAAATCATTAAGAGACTAATGAGGACTGGCCATTATCATTCAGTTCATTTAAGTGTAGACTGCTCATCCTTCAAGGGTTGACGGGAAGGAAATATACTATGGGCTTGGAGAACAGGAAAACTGAACTGAGTTAGTGTAATCTGAGTGAAGCCTTAATCAATACTGTTTGATTCAATGGAAGAAGTTGTTTCAGGTGAGAGAAACAAAGCAAGAAATGGCAGGAAAAGGGGACAGAGGTGAGGAATACCTTTAACTACACTGAATAAGCAATTCTTTTCCTCTTGATTTTCCTGTGTTGTTTGAACAACTATCTCTGTACTGGTTGAATGGTGATGAATGCCTCAGGAAAAGAAATGAGACATACAAATGAGTGACAGTAGATTTTTTTTCCAAAAGAAATAATCAGGAATTGAAACCATAAAAGAAAGAATTAAATTGTGAGGATATAAAATAGATTCAAATTTACAATCACAAACTGATATATGCAAAAAATGTAACTTATTTTTCTATAGCCAAATATAATTTCTATCATTAAGCTCCCATTTCTGTCTAGTAGTCAGAAACTGATATCAAGCTGCATTCAGGTAAATTTCATCCCATTTAAGCACTTCTCAGTCAATTCGGGTTTATAGCATAGCTGCATTCAGATTTTTAAAATCACTCTCAAATTTTATTCTCTTTTTTCCCATATATTAGTTCAAATCTACAAAATTTAAATAACTGCCCCTGCAGAAGCAATAGTGGAAAAAGAATATCTAAGTTATAGACTTTTGATATCTGCCTCCTGTCTTGGCTTTCTATGAGATATACCTGTCCTTACGTGTCTTCAGGTCATGTCCCTGAACTTCCATGGAACTATCATCTAGTCAAGGGTTTTGGTTCCTTGCCAAAGTGTCAGAAGGCTGGCCTTTGTCTTCAGTTGGAAACACAACCAGGTAACCTGATCTCTTCCTTATTCAAGTCTTTGCATCATGAGCATTTGAAATGTTAACTTACTCTGTTAGCCCATCCTAAGGACCACTTTGGGTGGCCAATAGATACTCATGTGACCACTGACAAGGCTTTGAGTGACTGTTCTCTTCAATTCCTGATTCACTGCATCCTAAAGACACATACACTCCCTCCAGGATTCTAGGTTGAATGTCAAAGCTAGGGACTTGCTCCTTCCACAATGTTGTCCATCCCATCCTTACCCCAATATTTCCAAAAAGCTTATCTTGAAAATTGAGTTAGGAAGCTAACAGACACCCTTTAATCTCCCCGTCCTTGATCAAGAGACTTGGTTTTTTGCTTGTCTGTTTTGTCTTCTTCTAAAACATGAGTTCTGGGGATTGAATTTTGGTTTTCATGCTTGTATCACAAGCACTTAATCAAGTGAGTCATCTTCCCAATCAGGTAAGAAGAAGACAAGAAAAGGAAATGGATCCACCACATCTCTTTTGATTTTGATATTTGCTCCTTAGACAAGTTGGGTCACATATTCTCCAGCTTCTGTCTGACTCTTCCTCTCAGAAATCAGGTCATGAGTCTCCTGTGACCTCTTTCTTTCTGGACATAGAAATGATAAACAACCCTGCTGTGGTCTTGTATTCTCCTTCCCCTGCTTACAGCTGCAAATCCAGCCTATTGATACCCAACCTAAGACAACATTAAATTATAACTTTCCATTAATTATAACTCTGCCTAGTGGCTCCTAAGAGATAAGCTGGGTCCCATGATATGGAATTCCCCTATGCCCCCAAACTTGTAAGAGGAAGGAATTCCTTTTGTTTCTCAAAAAGAAAGTGGGTACCTTTCCACGGGCACTGCCAAAATATGCCAGTAAGCAAACATGCCACATGCAACAGTTAGTTCGAGGGGTCTATTGGGGGAGGTGATGAAAGAGTGAAAGGTTGTGTCAGAGTGGGGGCTTGAGAGCGACAGACAAACAAGAGGAAGAGGAGGAGGCAGCAAGAGAGTAAAGAAGAGACAAAGAGGAACAAAGGGCAAGAGAGGAGACAAGAGAGGAGGCAAAGAGAGGCCAAGAGAGTTTTTCGAGATAGGGTTTCTCTGTGGCTTTGGAGCCTGTCCTGGAACTAGCTCATGTCGACCAGGCTGGTCTCGAACTCACAGAGATCCGCCTGCCTCTGCCTCCCGAGTGCTGGGATTAAAGGCGTGCGCCACCACCACCCAGTGCCTAGTAGGCACTTTTAAAGGGTGCTTATGTCACATAGCTGATGATGGAAAGGCACCTGGTGACAGGTGATGATGTCACTGCTCTGGTGGCAGAGGCAGGCTGCTGCTGCAGTGGCAGAATCTAACAGGAAGTTCTTTCTTCTCAGGACTCCCATGACACTATCGATGGTAGCTATGAATGACTGACTGCCTGTGACCATGGAGCCACAGCTTTCCTAATGCTTTTCTGAAGGGTTAATCATCTCAACTTCCTTTCAACAACATTTAAAAAAATTTTTTAAAGAAAACAATTTTTTTCTCATTATAAACACCAATCCAAGTTCCCACTCCCTCCCCTCCTCCCATTCCCTCCACATACCCTCCCAACCCCACCCCCATACACTCCTCAGAGAAACCACTCACATTGCTTTGGGAAAGATCCAAGGCCCTCCCTAGTATGTCTAGGCTGAGCAAAGTACCTATCCAAAGAGAATAGGTTTCCAAAAACCAGTACACGCAGTAGGGATAAACCCTGGTGCCACTGCCAGTGGCCCCTCAGTCTGCCCCAACCATGCTACTGTCAACCACATTCAGAGGGACTAGTTTGGTCCTATGCTTGTTTCTCCCCAGTTCAGCTGGAGCTGGTGAGCTCCCATTAGCTCAGGTAAACAGTTTCAGTGGGTGAACCCATCATGGTCTTGACCTCTTTGCTCATATTCTCTCTCCTCCCACTCTTCAACTGGACTTTGGGAGCTCAGTTCAGTGTTCCAATTCAACAACAATTTTAATGTGCAAAGCATTAGTGCTTTGTTTGCATGTATGTCTGTGTACCATGTGTGTGCCTAGTACATTTAGAGGGCTAGAAGTGTGTGTTGGATCCCCTAGAACTGGAGTTATACATGGCTGTGAGCTTCCATGTAGATCATGGAAATTGAGCCTAGGATCTTGGAAAAGCATTCCACTATTTTCATAAGTTATAGCATAACAAACTCTACAAATGACTTTTGAACATAAACGCTAAGGTTATAGAACATTTACTTTTGCATCTCTGGACAGTTCAAAACTTTGAAGGGTTGTTATCAGTAACTAAACTTGAAGTAGGGGGCAGGGTATATAAAGTAATTATTAAAATTAAAATTCACAAATCAGGGGACCTCAGCCAGAACTTTTGATGTCAAGGAGAAAAGCAAGAAAACTGAAGTCTTAACTCAAGGCTCCAGCAAGCCTGAACTGTAATTTCTATTATTCTGGATACACTCACTTATACATGTATTAATTGAAAAAAATATTTCTTTGGGGATGGGGCAACAGGATGTTCCTCCCAGGGCAAGGGCTTAGAGAGCTGGGAACCTAGATGCTTACCTCTCCAGGGGCAGAAAACTTAAATCCAAATGGATCAAAGACCTCAACATAAATCCAGCCCCACTGAACCTCATTGAAGAAAAAGTAGGAAGTAGCCTTGAATGCATGGGCACAGGAAACCACTTCCTAAATATAACACCAGTAGCACAGATACTGAGAGCAACAATTAATAAATCAGAACTCCTGAAACTGAGAAGTTTCTGTAAGGCAAAGGACACAGTCACTAAGACAAAACGGCAGCCTACAGAATGGGAAAAAATCTTCACTAACCCTACATCAGACAGAGGACTGATTTTCAAAATATACAAAGAACTCAAGAAACTAGACATCAAATTACCAAAAAAAAAAAAAACCAATCAAAAAATGGGATACAGATCTAAACAGAGAACTCTAAACAGAAGAATTGCAAATGGCCAAAAGACACTTTAGGAATCTCAGAAAATTGGAAATCAATATACCTTGGGACCCAGCAATACCACTTTTGGGCAGATGCCCAAAGGATGCACACTCATACCACAAGGACATTTGCTCAGCTGTGTTCATAGCAGCATTATTCATAATCGCCAGAACCTTGAAACAATCTAGGTGCCCCTCAACTAAAGAATGGATAAAGAAAATGTGGTACATTAACACAATGGAGTACTACTCAGCAATAAAAACAATGACATTTTGAAATTTGCATGCAAATATACCGAGTGACATAATCCAGATCCAGATAAACAAACACGGTATGCAATCACTCATAGGTGGATATTAGACATAAAGCAAAGGATAACCAGCCTCTAGTTTATATGATTCCGGGGATCAAGGAGAACCCTAAGAGAAGCATATATGTATGTCCCTGGGAAGGGGAAATAGACAAGACATCCTGTGAAAATTAGGAGGGGGGGGAGAACAGAAGGAGGAAGGGAAAAAGGAGTGGAAATGGGAGGGAAGAGGAGAACACGGGTACAGGATGCTCAAAAGGGAGGAAGGACAGTGAGGGAGAGAAAGGAAAGAGATATCTTGATGGATGAAGACATAACAGGGCTAGCAAGAAACCTGGCACTAGTGAAATTCCCGGAATCCACAAGGATGACACCAGCTAAGCAAGAGTGGAGGGGACGCCTAACTGGCCTTCCCTTGTAATCAGAGAGATGACTACCTTAATTGTCCTCATAGAACCTCCATCCAACAATGACGGAAGCAGAGCTATCAGAGACCAGCCCAAGAGAGAGAGAATCAAAGGGGTCAAGACCATGACGGTGATACCCACAAAAAAAGCTGACCTGAGCCAGTGGGAGCTCACTGACTCTGGACTGATAGCAGAGAAACCCTGCACTGGACCAAAATAGACCCAGTGAATGTGGGAGACAGTTGTAAGGCTTGGGCAGTCTGTGGCTTCACTGGAAATGGGACCAGGATTTTTTCCTATTGGTTAAATTTTGGTGCCTAGGAGCACATTCTCTTTGGAGGAACACCTTGCTCAGCCAAGATATAGCGGGGAGGCCATTGCCTCTAAGTGAAGTGGCAGACTTCATCCACTCCCATGGGAAACCTTACCCTTTCTGAGAAGTGGATGGGAGTGGAAGGTTTGAGCGGGAGGAGGGGACGGAATGGGAATGGGGATAGCTATGTAAAATGAGAAAAGATTGTATTAAAAACATTCTTAACAAAAAAAGAAAAAAATTTCTTAAACATCAACAAGGGGCAAAATACAGAGATCTACATCAAGCAAGGGGTAGCCACTACCCCTACCCTTTTTGAATCAGTGCTGTCATGTGGAGGTAAACAATACACAAGTCAACGAATAATTCTTGACAGTTGTGTCATAAGAGTCTTCAGAGGATGCAAAAAATCCTCTAGGGAAGGGGGCTGTCCTCGATTGGCATCTGTAGTGGTAGAAAATTCTTCTTTAATCCTTCTCTGGGAAGTACCAAAAGGGGGGGAAAAAGCACCAGAGACCATTATTTACTGCCTTACTGAGTTCCAAATACAACTAATAGAAACAGACTCTGCAGGCCTTCCCTTCCTGAGAAGGGGCTCAGAAATGCTTCAAAACAAGAGAGCTCCAGACTCCTGTGCTGGGTTGCTTTTGTGAGGCTTTAATTGCTTTTGAATGCATATGAATGACAATTAGAGCCAGGCTAAATATGTCTTCTTCGAGACAGAGCATTTGGTCTCTCTTTCAAGTTCCTTTGTTTGCTTGAATCAGCTTTGTAGTTTAGCAGATGTTTTTTGGAGGAAATGGAGACATAAGCTTTTATAATGCTGAAAATTAAATGAGAAACAGTACTTTTCTCTTCACCTCCCTCCATCCTCCCACGCAAAAAAAAAAAAGCAACACTACAAAATTGGCAACCCACGTTACACTAAAGAAAATTACTTTTAGAGGGCACATGTTGGTAAAATAAAAGATTTCTTTTTTTTTTTAGGTATGCACCTGGAGTTCATTAAATATTGTTCATTCTTTAGGGAGATACATAATTGAAGGTGAAAGTGATTATCCCTTCAGCCTTGGGAAAGGATAGTATTTTCTAGACTCATAAAATATCCTCTCTTTAATTAAAAATAAAATAAAATTATCTTAAGAGAATGAATGCCATGATTGTCTGGGCCAAGCTTAGCTCTCCCACCTTCTGTTCCACCACATAAGCAAACTCCTTGCTCAAGCCTAGAATCTCAGACACACTCACCACATTTTTGTGATGATATTCCCTTATCTGGGACCACTTTCCATGAACTATTAACACTGCCTGCATAGAACTCTTGTTTTGTTTCTAAAGCACTCTAGCAAAGGCCATTACTGGAAGATAACAAGATATATAAACCACAAGCTTTGAAATCAAACGAATCGTTTTGTTTCTAGTGCTATATCTTACTGTCATGTGATGGTGATCAGTTAACATCTCTTCACCCCAATGCCCTGTTCTATAAGGTGGGATCATCTTCACTCAAATAGTGATGGCCACATCACATGATGTATTCAGAGTGTATTTTGGTTACGGCAGTCACCAAAAGGAAATAGTGAATTCTCTTTGTTAGACCACAGCTGGCCCCGGTAAGGAAGTAGTAGTCATCTAAGAAACAAACCAGGTCCCATAGCCTAAATCAATCAGATCACTTCCCGAACAGCTCTCATCAGCATAGCACAGGGAGACAAGAAGCTATCCTTGGGTTGTGGCTAACTGCTCTTAGTTTGTGTTACATGTCTCCTCCATGCTCTTTGTTCCCATATCCTATCACATACCAAGTAATGTGGTGTAAAACTTATAAAAAGTAATTTTCCTCCCACTGGATATCTCTGAAGGCTCTTCATTCCCTGTACTATATCATTCCTCTCATGATGGCTGGTGCTCTCCTCTCTCTCTCTCTCTCTCTCTCTCTCTCTCTCTCTCTCTCTTTCTCTCTGTTTCTCTCATCTCTTCCACCTCTCCTATTTTACTCTCAATGAAGTTCCTCTCCAGGTTTCTGTGTTATTATAATGAACAAAAATTAAAACCAACTTATCAGAGAAAAGGGCTTTATTTCATCTTACAGCATTCAGTCCACCATGAAGGAAAGTCAGAGCAATACTCGAGGAGGAACCTGAAGTGGAGGGCATGGAAGAATACTATTTACTAACTTTTTCCCACTGGCTTGTTCAGCTTGCTTTTGCGTATGTCTCAGACTGCCTGCCCAGGGACAACACTGGTCCCAGGGCTCTGAGCCCCCCTGCATCACGAGCAAAAGCAACTTAAAGAGTTATTTGGCATATACTTCCATGGCATAATGTCTCATTGAGGGAAGTCAGGACAGACACTCATGTAGAAACCAGAAGACAGGAACTGAAGGAGACTCTATGAGGGAATGCTGCATACTGGTTTGCTCTTCATTTCTTGCTCAGTCGGATTGCTTATAAAACTAGGAGCAACTTTCCAGGGCTGGCTTGGTCTACGCTATGTGTGACTCTCTCACATCAATAGTTAATCAAGACCCCCACCCCAAGCATGTTCATAAGCTAATCTGGTAGAGCCAGTTCCTCAGCTAAGGGTCCTTCTTCCCAAGTGACTCTAGGAAACAATCCCTCCATTGTTTCCTGATGATTCAGTTAGGAGCCTAAGTCAGTTCTTATCCCTGGAATGGAAAGAACTGGGCAGGTTGGCTTCAGGGAGAGCTGGGCGCTGGCCTGGATAACACCTTCAGAAACCATTTCATCCATTGTCTCTGTGTGAGATCATTATGGAAGCCCCAGACTGTGACCTTGCCACCTCTGGTCTTGCATAAAAGAGAAAATGACTTCACAAAGCCAAGACGAACAGTAAGAAGGTGGTCTTAGGCTGAGTTTATATAACTGAACATTTTCCATACACCAAAAGAGCATTGCATGCCCTTGAGTCAGTTTAGAAACTCTCTGTTCCAATCTAAGAATTCTGACGCTTCAACCAGGAGCACCTGTTTTCAGCACCAAGGGAAGGGGTCTGTGTGGGTAATTTTTCTTGCAGTGGGTAACACAATTAAGTGAGTCATGCAAACAGCATGGTGAGTTGTGACCAAGTATTGTTTCCAGGTTTGTTTTCCCTTTCTGTGGAACGGCCAGAAAGGGATAGCATGGAAAGAGGAAAATGAGAGAAAAATATCGGAGGGCAGCACACGTACTACATTTTTACTGCCTGCCCCACCGTGTTTACTAGGCCACAGTGCTAAAGACATTTATATGATAAGTTATACCCAGAAGTTTGAAAACCAGTGTCCTGGTGGAAAATTAAAATATGATTATCAGGGGAGATAAGCGTGTTAATCTACCAAAAATGTATGAAAATTCCCTGTAGCCCGAAAGCTTGCTTAGAGGACCCTTGGCTGATATTCATTGAATAATATTCAAAACTTATATTTTTGATTTATATGCCTCTTGTCATTGAACAGAGCTTAATCCCATGCTGTGGAGGGAGAAGGTTCACACCTCATGGGCTAGAATTTATAAAGGGATTACTGTGGTACTTGAGTTAAGTGGTAAATGGTTCAGGTTCTTAGTGCTCTGTGCGAAGCTGGTATGATGAGAAATTTCAAAGCCAGCAACCTAGAAGCAGAAGGATAGATAGGAGTGGACAGGAGACTGCAGGGGCAGCAGGGGTAGGTGGTTATGGGTGGGCAGAGGTGGACAGGGGTGGGTAGGGGTGGACAGAAGTGGGTAGAGATGGCAGGGGTGGGCAGGGTGAGCAGGGATGGGCAGGGGTAGGTAAGGATAGATAGGAAAGGAAGGAGTTCAAAATAGCCCATCCTTCGAACATCTCTTTGCCAGTATTCTCCACCTTCTACTAACCCCCTAGGAACCTGAGCTCACCTCCTAATGAAGACATACACAGCAAGCTATGTGGGGCCAAGACCAAATGTTTCTAAATCCATCCCCTGCTCTTTGCAAAAGTGGGAAGTATTCACAGGGTAGAGCTAGAGAAAGAAACATATACCAACGCTACACACCTACTATGTAACACCCCTCCACACAAGATTTGTAAAAGGGACCCCACGCATATATGATAAGGATCCCAGGCGAAAGGATTAACAAAGGCCAACCAGAAAGTGTAGTGTGTAACAGCCTGATTCATTTGCTAGGAACCATCTACTGTCATCAGCGATGGGAGCGGGCATCAAAAATTCAAAGAATTTCCACAGAAAGCATTCTTTTTTTCTTCAATTTTTTTCTTCTTTTCAAGTTGGAAACCCAACAGTATTAAATATTTAGGGATGACATTTCATCTAGCCATTCAAGAAACCACATTTCAAACACAATGGAAAGAATAATTCTCAGAAATATAAATAGATGGCCATTTTTTTATCTCTGTTGGTGGTGGTAAAATTATTCAAGGCCCAATGGCTTTTCTCTGAATGTCTCTTTTCCTATCTGGGAAGCTTTTCAAACACTAACTGCACATCTGAACTCTCTTACTGAGCAAGGCAAGCTTGCCAGAAAACCCAGTCATCATTAGTGCACGGACTTGATTCTCTGAGGTTTCACAGGAGAGACCTCAATGAACTCTCCGTGAGAGGATCCTTCTTTATTGTCTGTAAGTGATTTGAAAAATCTCAGGAATCATCCAAACATACAAAGGGATTTGCTCTTAATTTTCCTTTGGGAAACAGATTGAACACATTTCAGGGGCCCCATTAGAAAGCCTTTGCCCTCTGTCTCTGGATGCCTATGCCTTTTAGGCAAACAAGGCACACATGGGTTCTCTACAAGCATCTACTTCTCAAGAGTTTATCAACTTTTTATATGATAGCTCTAATCTAGATATTTTTTTCAGGCAACAAATAATTACAAGCCATCATCTTGATCTTCTTGTTGAGAAATATAGCCCAAAGTGCAAAAAGTATGAGAGAGAGAGAGAGAGAGAGAGAGAGAGAGAAGGAAAGAGCAAAGAAGTCCTTAAAAGTTCATACTGGAAGGGAGTACAGGCACTCTCCAATCCCCTAAACTTTCTTGCCATTCAGTGGGGTTTCTCCTCGGCTACTGGCTTTCTCTACATATCCCACTCCAACTTTCCCCCAAGCACCCCTTTCCATCTGAGGGGTCCTAGGATCCCCCAACTCAGCCTGTTTTGGGTATGAGGGTCTGGGGACACAGTGGTGAGTGCAAGGCTGCAGGGGTTTCTTTGTTCCACGGAGCCAGCATCTACCAAGTCTGCCCTTTTGTCTGCTAGGTCCTTTGCCAGCAAGTGGCCGTGATCCAGTACCAATAGATCCATCTGGAGGGGTAAGTGTGTGCCCCCCGGCTGGCCAGATACCCCGTGAAGAGAGTACAGGCACCACTGAATCACCTAAACTTTCTGGCCATTCAGCAGGGCTTCTCCCCGGCTACTGGCTTTCTCTACATATCCCACCCCAACTTGCCCCCAAGCACCCTTTTCCATCTGCGGGGTTCTAGGAACCCCCAACTCAGTCTGCTTCAGGGCTGAGGGTCTGGGGATACAGTGGTGAGTGCAAGGCTGCAGGGGTTTCTTTGTTCCACGGAGCCAGCATCTACCAAGCCCACCCATTTGTCTGCGAGGTCCTTGGCCAGCAAGTGGCCCTGATCCAGTTCAAGTAGATCCATCCGGAGGGGGTCCTTAGATCCACCACCACAGCCTACTTCAGGGAGGAGGGAATCTAAGAGCCAACTCCAGTGCTGAGGGGACCTAAGAGAGGGCAGAACAAGAAAAATCCCCAAGTACACAGTTAGCCACAGCAAAAACCAGACCAAGCCACCAAGACTCTCCTGACTGCATTTGAAGGAAAAAATGGGCAGGCACCAATGCAAGAATTCCTCCAACAATCTGAAAAGCAACATGATAACACCAGAATCCAGTGAATATGCAACAGGAAGACTTGAACAACTTAATCCAGAAGAAGTAGAAGAAATCGATTTTAAACGTAACATTATGAAAGTGATAGAGACCATTAAAGAGGATGTGAAAAACACCTTTAAAGAAATGGATGAAGAACCTAGTCTATATGGATGTACACCTTCCTAGGCCAGGATGGAGGAGGGAGGGCCTTGGGCTTCCCACAGGGTAGGGTAGCTTGTCCCCTCTTAAGGAAGCAGGGGGAGAGAGGAGGAGTGGAGGGAGCAGGAGGGGACTGGGAGAAGGGGAGGAAGTGTAAATTTTTGAATGAAAAATAAAAGAATATGAAAAAAAGAGAAAAAATGGATGAGAAGACAAACAAAAAGTTAAAAGAAATGAATAAATCCCTCAAAGATACCCTAGAAAACCAAGAAAAAACAATCAAACAGGTAATGGAAACAGTTCAAGACATGAAAACTGAAATGGGGGCAATGAAGAAAACACAAACCTAGGGATGGCTGGATATGGAAAACCAGGGTAAACGAACAGGAACTACAGAGACAAGTATAACCAACAGAATACAAGAGATAGAAGAAAGAATCTCAGACACTGAAGATACTATAGAGAAAATAAACTCATTGATCAAAGAAAACAGCAAATCCAACAAATTCTTAACACAAAACATGCAGGAAATCGGGGACACCATGAAAAGACAAAACCTAAGAATAATAGGGGTAGAAGAAGAAGAAGAATTACAGCTCAAAGGCCCAGAAAATATATTCAACAAAATTATAGAAGAAAACTTTCCCAACCTAAAGAAAGACATTCCTATGAAGGTACAAGAAGCACACAGAACACTGAATAGACTGGATCAAAAAAAAAATCCCCTCACCATATAATAATCAAAACAAAAAACATACAAAATAAAGAAAGAATATTAAGAGCTGAAAAGGAAAAAGGGAAAGTAACATATAAAGGTAAACCTATCAGAATTACACCTGATTTCTCTATGGAAACCATGAAAACCAGAAGGTATGGGATAGATGTGCTACAGACACTGAGAGACCATGGATGCAAGCCCAGACTACTATACCCACCAAAGCTTTCTTTCACCATCGATGGAGAAAACAAGATATTCCAGGATAAAAATAAATTTAAGCAATACATAGCCACAAACCCAGTCTTACAGAAAGTACTAGAAGGAAAACCACAACTAAAAGAAGCAAACAATACCCATAATATCATAGACATCTAACAACCCTCCTCCAGAACAACTCAAAGAAAGGAAACACACAAACTCTACCACCAAAAAAAATAACAGGAGTTAACAACCACTGGTCATTAATATCACATTAATATCAATGGACTCAATTCACCTATAAAAAGGCAGAGGTTAAGAGAATGGATATGAAAACAAGATCCAACATTCTGCAGTTTACAGAAAACACACCTCAACCACAGAGACAGACATTATCTCAGAGTAAAGGGTTGGGAAAAAGTTTTTTAATCAAACGGACTTAAGAAACAAGCGGGTGTGGCTATACTAATATCTAACCAAATCGACTTCAAACTAAAATCAATCAGAAGAGATGGAGATGGACACTTTATACTCATAACAGGAACAATCCATCAGGATGAAGTCTCAATCCTGAATATACATGCCCCTAATATAAAAGCACTGACATATGTAAAAGAAACATTACTAGAACTCAAAGCACACATCAAACCCCACACACTAATAGTAGGACATTTCAACACTCCTCTCTCACCAATGAACAGGTCAACCAGACAGAAACCTAACATAGAAATAAGAGAACTAACAGATGTAATGAATCAAATGGACTTAACAGACATCTATAGAACATTCCACCCAAATAGGAAAGAATATACCTACTTCTCAACATCTCATGGAACCCTCTCAAAAATTGATCACATACTCGGTAACAAAGGAAACATCCACAGATACAAAAAAATTTTAGTAACCACCTGTGTCTTATTGGATCACCATGTAATAAAGTTAGAATTTAACAACAATTCTACCCCTAGAAAGCCTACAAACTCATAGAAACTGAACAGTCAACTACTGAACAACCCCTGGGCCAGGGAAGAAATAAAGAAAGAAATTAAAGTCTTCCTTGAATTCAATGAAAATAAAGACGCAACATACCCAAACCTATGGGACACTATGAAAGCAGTGCTAAGAGGAAAGTTCATAGCACTTAGTGCCCACATTAAAAGAATGGAGAAAGCTCACATTAGTGACTTAACAACACAGCTGAAAGCTCTAGAAAAAAAAAGAAGCAGACTCACCAAGGAGGAGTGGAAGACTGGAAATAATCAAACTGAGGGCTGAAATCAACAAAATAGAAACACAGAAAACAATCCAAAGAATCAATGAAACAAAGAGCTAGTTCTTTGAGAAAATCAACAAGATCGACAAACCCCTATCCAAACTAATCAAAAGGCAGAGAGAGAACACTCAAATTAACAAGATCAGAAATGAAAGGGGGGACATAACAACAGACAGCGAAGAAATTCAGAGAATCATTAGGTCTTACTACAAAAGCCTGTATGCCACAAAGTTGGAAAATGTAAAAGAAATGGACATTTTTTTAGATAAGTATGACATACCAAAATTAAATCAAAACCAGGTGAACAATTTAAATAGACCTATCAGTCATCAGGAAATAGAAGCTGTCATCAAAAACCTCCCACCAAAAAAAAGCCCAGGACCAGATGGTTTTATGCGGAATTCTACTAGAACTTCCAAGAAGAGCTGATACCTACACTCCTTAATGTGTTTCACATAATAGAAACAGAAGAGTCATTGGCAAACTCTTTTTATGAAGCTGCAGTTACCCTGATACCAAAACCACATAAAGACCCAACCAAGAAAGAGAATTACAGACAAATCTTGCTCATGCACATCGACGCAAAAATTCTCAATAAAATACTGGCAAACTGAATCCAAGAACACGTCAAAAAAATCATCTATTATGATCAAGTAGGATTCATCCCAGAGATGCAGGACTGGTTCAAGATAAAAAAAAAAAAATCTATCAATGTAATCCATCATATAAATAAACTGGAAGAAAAACAACCACATGATCATTTCATTAGATGCTGAAAAAGCATTTGACAAAATTCAGCACCCCTTTATGATTAAAGGTCTTGGAGAGATTAGGGATACAAGGATCATATCTAAATATAATTAAAGCAATATACAGCAAGCGAACATCTAACATCAAATTAAATGGAGGGAAACTCAAAGCCATCCCATTAAAACCAGGAACAAGACAAGGATGTCCACTCTCTCCATATCTCTTCAACATAGTGCTTGAAGTTCTAGCAATAGCCATAAAACAACATAAGGAGATCAAGGGGATTCGAATTGGAAAGGAAGAAGTCAAACTTTCATTATTTGCAGATGATATGATAGTATACATCAGTGACCCCAAAAACTCTACCAAAGAACTCCTACAGCTGATAGATACCTTCAGTGAAGGGGCAGGATACAAGATCAACTCAAAAAAATCAGTAGCCCTCCTATACACAAAGGATAAAGAAGCAGAGAGGGAAATCAGAGAGGGAAATCAGAGAAACTTCACCTTTCATGATAGCCACAAATAGCATAGAGTATCTTGGGGTAACACTAACCAAGGAAGTGAAAGATCTATTCAACAAGAACTTTAGGGCTTTGAAGAAAGAAATTGAAAAAGACACCAGAAAATGGAAGGATCTCTCATGCTCTTTGATTGGTAGGATCAACATAATAAAAATGGCAATCCTACCAAAGGCAATCTAGAGATTCAATGCAATCCCCATCACAATCACAACAAAATTCTTCATAGAACTTGAGAGAATAATCAACTTGATATGGAAAAACAAAAAACCCAGGATTGCCAAAACAGTCCTATACAGTAAAGGAACTTCTGGAGGCATTACCATCCCCAACTTCAAACTCTATTACAGAGCTACAGTAGTGAAAACAGCTTGGTATTGGCATAAAAACAGAGATGCTGACCAATGGAATCGAATCTAAGACCCAGATATTAACCCACAAACCTATGAACACCTGATTTTCGACAAAGGAGCTAAAATTATACAATGGAAGAAAGAAAGCATCTTTAACAAATGGTTCTGGTATAACTGGATGTCAACCTATAGAAGAATGAAAATAGATCCATATCTATCACTATGCACAAAACTCAAGTCCAAATGGATTAAAGACCTCAATATAGATCTGACCACACTGAACCTGATAGAAGAGAAAGTGGGAAGTAGACTGCAATACATGGGCACAGGAGACTACTTCCTACATATAATCCCAGTAGCACAGACAATAAGAGCAACAATGAATAAATGGGACCTCCTGAAAATGAGAAGCTTCTGTAAAGCAAAGGACACTGTTATTAAGACAAAAAGGCAACCTACTAAATTGGAGAAGATCTTCACCAACCCCATATCAGACAAAGGTCTGATCTCCAAAATATATAAAGAACTCAAGAAACTAGACATTAAAATTCTAAATACCCCAATTAAAAAATGGGGTACTGAACTGAACAGAGAATTCTCAACAAAAGAAGTTCAAATGACCAAAAGATACTTAAGTTCATGTTCAACTTCCTTATCAATCAGGGAAATGCAAATCAAAACAACTTTGAGATATACCATCTTACACCTGTCAGAATGGCTAAAATCAAAAACACCAATGATAGCCTATGCAGGAGAGGATGTGGAGTAAGAGGAACACTCATCCATTGCTGGTGGGAATGCAAACTTGTGCAACCACTTTGGAAATCAGTGTGGCGGTTTCTCAGGAAATTGGGAATCAACCTACCTTAGGATCCAGCAATACCACTCTTGGGAATATACTCAAGAGATGCCCAATCATATTGCAAAAGCATTTGTACAACTATGATGTTCATAGCAGCATTCTTTGTAATAGCCAGAACCTGGAAACAACCTAGATGCCCCAATGGAAGAATGGATCAAGAAAGTGTGGAATATATACACATTAGAGTACTACTCAGTGGTAAAAAACAATGACATCTTGAATTTTGCATGCAAATGGATGGAAATAGAAAACACTATCCTGAGTGAGATAACCCAGACCCTAAAAGATGAATATGGTATGCACTCACTCATTAGTGGACTCTATCCATAAACAAAGGACATTAAGCCTATAGTTCACAAGCCTAGAGAAGCCAAATAACAAGGTAAACCCAAAGGAAAAAATATATAATTCCACCTGGAAATTGGAAGCAGACAAGAAGGCCAGGCAAAAGTTTGGAATTTGGGGGTGGGGGTAGGGGTGGGTTGGAGTTGGGGGAAAGGGAGAGGGGGAAAGAGAAGGCAGTAGGGAAGGATGGGGAGTGCTTGGGGGAGTGGGAGGACTGAGATGGAGGAAGGGTGGATATAGGAGCAGGGAAGAAGATATCTACATTAAGGGAGCCATTTTAGGTGTGGCAAGAGACTTGGCTCTAGAGGGGAACCCAGGTGTCCACGGGGATGTCCCCAGCTAGGTCCTCGTGCAGCAGAGGAGAGGGTGCCTGAACTGGCCTTGCTCCATAATCACACAGATGATTATCTCAAATATCACCATAGAATCTCTGTCTGGTGATGGATGGAGATAGAGACAGAGACCCACATCCACATCAGAGCACTGGACTGAGCTCCCAAGGTCCAGTTGAAGAGCAGAAGGAGGGAGAAGATGAGCAAGGAACTGCGAGGGGTTGGTCCACCCACTAAGACAGTGTGCCTGATAGAATGGGAGCTCACCAAATCCAGCTGGACTGGGACTGAATGAGAATGTGATCAAACCGGACTCTCTGATTGTGGCTGACAATGGGGACTGACTGAGAATTCATTGATAATGGCACTGGGACTTGTTTCTTCTGCATGTACTGGCTTTTTGGGACCCTAGTCTATTTGGATGCACAGCTTCCTAGGCCTGGATGTAGGGGGGAGGGCCTTGGACTTCCCACATGACAGGATACCCTGTCCTCTCTTAAGGCTGGAGGGGGAGGGAGGAGGATGAGTGAGGGAGGTAGCAGGAGGAGAATGGGAGGGTGGGAAGTGGAAATTTTTGAATGGAAATATAATAAATAAATAACAAAACAACAAAAAAAGTTCAGACTGATTTCCCTGGATACTTTATGAAACTTACCAAATGCCTGTGTGTTTCCTTCACCAACACAGATTCACAGGGAATGTTTTTCCTGACTGCCATACGCATGTGTGTAAAGGCTGAGTCACATACACTTGAAACATTCTAGTCTTCTACTTGCTCCCTTGATGTTTCAAACATCACCAATACCAGAGCATTTGGAATGCTTAAATATGAATAAGTGATTCTCGTGTAATGAGATGGAAACAAACACAGTTCACTCTAACAAGGAGTTATCATTTGAACACCTATGTATGTGGGATACAACCACATAAAAATATTTACATGCACTCAGGTTCTTCACTTAAAGGGAAAACAGGTAATTTCTATATGATATGCATGGAAGAGCATCAGAAAAAAATACAAGGGAAATTGGGTGACAAGAACAATGACTACTGTCCAGGTTGAAGTTCTCCATAGTTATATGGTATATCAGACAGGTCATTTGATACAAATTGTACAAATTGTCTAGTATTCTGACTCCCTGGTTAAAAGCCTTCTGTAGAAATGGTATTGTTTCCTCTTTCCTACCCTTGACCTCTATAGCTATGCTAAAATCAGAGCTGAAGAGCCTAGAATTGGCCTAACTTTTTATTTGCAAGGACAGTGTTCTTATAGGACCGCCAGTTTCCATTAACACCATGTCCATTTGCCTACGAGACGTTTTAGAACTAGGTCTTGTGTGATGGTGAATATCGATTATACGCATGACAGTATCTAAAATACAAGGAGATACGTCCCTGGATATTGCTATATTCTCAGTATGGGTGGCACTCTCTGATGACCTAGGGTTCCTCTAGGTTCCAAAGGAAGCTGCATCCACCACACCGGCTGCTGTTGCCATGGCTTCACTAACATGGTGGAAGTTACATGCCATCCTTACAAGTGCAATTCAAAATAAATACTTTCTTAGTTAATTATCTTTTGTTGAGCATCATATGTATGCAAGAAGAAAGGGGATGCATGTAGCTGTAGACTAAGAGGTTAAGGGGAATAGCAGCTGCATGAGACAGTAAAGGACTAAATGCAATCCCTCCTTCACTTGTTACTAGTTTGCCTTATGGTAGCTGTAATTAAGGAATTCCCCTTCAAAGCAAATGCTATGGATGTCAGAGACCCAGCTTCTTTCCTAACACTTCCTGTGAGACCAGGAGTGTGGAAACTTCAACTCTGCGTGGTTGCAGACATTGGGGACTTCCAAGTAGACTCTGAATTCCATCTAACTAGGGTGTCATTACAGTAATTAATCTTCCAGGGATGACATGGATAGCATTTGCCATGGAAACAACACTGTAGTTGATTGATCACCACTGCACAGTGGCCAGAGCAAAATAATATTTGGAAACTGACAGGCAGGGTTTAGATCCTCTCCTCCACTATGATTTGGGGGCAGGTTGCCATAACAACTTAAGCAACTCTATTCATCTGATGAAGGGCACTGGTTGCCTCTTAAAAATAAATTCAAAAGACTCTGTAATCTGATGTTTAGTGTCTGGCCTCTAAATACTTCCCTTCTTCAACTATCGCTTTCTTAAATCATCCAGTAATGTTGTTAAATGTCCTTTCCTGTGATTCCGTGTTTTCCCTTGTTTCATTTTCTCTGTCTATTCCAGACGGGGCTATATAAAATAGGGTTCTGAAGTTCTTTTTATTTTTTTCAGGTTCCCCAAGCAATTGTGTTGGTTGTGATGCTTTGATGTTTTAAATACCACTCAAGAGAGAGTTATTCCTGGACATTTGTTTGTAAGCACTCGCTTTTCTAAATCCATAGTCATATATCTGACTGTCTATGGAACATTAGCATAACTGTAAGACACAGTATAAAATTTACATATAAGTAAATTCTTCTTCCAATTTTCCATAGACAAGATTAGCCATCAGATGCAAAAGCTGAGTGGTGCTGGCTGCACATAGCACATTTGGTATATTACTGACCAAAAGCTAAGACATGGAACAAAAAGAAAAAGTTAGGCACAAGCCATAGGACTCAAAATATCTGAGAAAAGGACATAAGAAAATGTGAGCAACCCTGGGATAATAATGGAAATTAATGGAAGCATTTCAGATATGTTAAATCTGTAAAAAAAAATCCATCATGGTATTTATTTTTAAAGACTTATAGGTCATCTTGGAAAGGTATTTGAGAAACTAATTGAAAACTGGGAAACAAAGAGAAAAAGCCCTTTCCCAAAAGAAATGTACCTCAAGGCAAAAGAGAAATTGATGGAATCAAGTTTTTGCTTATAAGAAATAGTGGCCACTAACTGAGAAGGCACAGCAAAAACAGAATATATAGACTGGAAGATGTATCAGTCAGTAAAATTCTTGCCATGCTAGCATAAAGGTCTCAGTCTGGATCTCCACATCTGATGTAAAAGTTGGTCACAATGGTGTGAGCTTATAACTTCAGTACTGGGGGAATAGAGACAGGCAGATATCTGGAGTTCATTGGCTAGACTACCCTTTCACCCTTCCCATTCTCTCCCTCACTCCTCATATTCATAGGTTCTATGTATTATTGTTATATATTGATAAATATGTAAACAACAGGGCGAGTACATTTAGTGTTCCCTGTATGCATACATTTTTAGGGTTGACCACTCAGTACTGGATAATCAATTTGGGAGCTTAACTCTGGGAAGAATAATTCTCCCTCTCTTAGCTTGTAGCTCTTCGTCATTGGGTGGGGCCCTGTGAGACTTCTCTCATCCACGTTGGCACGTCAACTAGTGGTGTCACTGTTCAGATCTTGTTTATGCAAGAATGTTGTTGAGATTCCATGGGGGTAGCTTCCCTGCCATATCTTGCATCAGACTTCCTGGTCCTCTGGCTGTTACAATCTTTCCACCCCATCTTCTACGATGTTCCCTGAGCCTTCCATATATAGGAATTATATTATAGATGCAGCAAGTAGGGCTGGTCACCCCATAGTGAGTTGTTCTCTGCATTTTCATCAGTTGTGGCTTTCTGTAATGATTTCTGTATACTGTATGAAACTGTTTCTTTGATTAAGGGTGAGAGTTACACTTATCTGTGGTACACCGATAAGAACTTAGAATGCAGTCTGGAATTATACTGATTCAGGAAGGAAAGTGACAAGAGTAGGTTCTTGTCTCAAATCTCAAATCCATGACCTCAATAGCCACAGCTAGGTTTATAGTATTAGGGATGATTTCCCTTCTTAATTTACATGGGCTTTTAGTCCAGTTAGACAGCTGTTGGTTACCACATAACATAAGACATTTTCAAATTTCATCCAGTACCTGTCTAGTTAAAGTAAGGTACACACACTCATTATTTGTAGGTTATAAGTCTCCCTGACACCAGAGACAGCCACAGGTAAGAGTCTAGTGCGGTTCTCATGGTGTACCACGAATCTTTAAAGAGGAGAAAGTGAATGTCAAGGAGCCATCTGGGTTCTCTCAATTCCTTAAACCAAACACAGTTTATTATATCATAAGAATCACGTAATTTTATCATAAGAATTACATTAGGCACTGGTTAAAAGTAAAAATCCTGTCCCCTATCAAGAGTCTCTGGGGACCAGGCTTGGAGCTACCTGTTTAACAGGCGTTCTAAAGATGTTCCCAGGTTAGGCTTCAAAGCGGTTGTTTTCAAGGTATAATTGAGACTCAACTCGGAATGCTTTATCAACAACTGGAAGCTGGAGACAGCTGATCTAGAATGAGGTTCGAAACACAAAGTGATATATGTCTGAAAATCACTTTTATGTGATTTCAAAAAGAATTGAATAAATTCCCCAAAGATGAAAACACAGGGTCCTAGAGAGGTGGAAGACAGTATTAGCAGTTCTGAGGACCAATTAGTAATCAGGCTTGGTCTCTATAACCCAACTGATTAAAGACTGTATATACCAACACACAAGTATCAAAATACCAATTGTAAATTGCTTTGACAGTGGTGGACAGAATACAATTTAGAGCTGATGCTCAAATAGAGATACCTATTCCTTCCTCATTCAAATTGGAATTGTACTCCAGGGTGAAGAACACACTTCATACATACTCCTCTTCATCTGGGCCTTGCCCAACACCTGACATCATAATTTTATTTCTACACAAAAGAAAGGGAATACATTAGTATTCAAGCCAACCAATAAGCAAGGAATATACAGAGGACAACAGAACTAGGCTTGCTTCTTTTTTCTTGTGTTTCTACTTGCTGATAGAATGACACAGTGGCTTCTGGGGCCACCCCAGAAGACTGCGAAGGACTGAACTCTGTAAAGAACCCTCCCATTTACTGTAGACCAGACAGGACTTGGAGGTTAATGAGGGCCTCTGCGGAAGTCATTCTATAGTTTCCAATGCTCAGAAATAATGTCACTAGCTCTTATACTTAACAGAAGTCCAGTTTCCTGGGTTGCTTCCAAAAGTCCCAGTTTCGTTGAAAACACCTGTCAATTAAAGTTCATAGAGCTGAAGGGGGTGGAGAGATGGCTCAGCAGTTAAGAGTACATACTGCTCTTTCGGAGGACCTGAGTTCCATTTCCTACACTCCCCACCCCTCCCTTTACCTCTGGCTCCAGTAGATCTGATAACTTCTGGCTTCAGCAGGTGCCTGAACTCACTTGTAGGCACAGGTAACAAGACACATTTTTAAGGAAAGTAAGTGTTAGGGCTGGGGATGTAGTTCATTTGGTAGATCATTGCCTAGCACTCATGAAGCCCCAGGTTTGATCTCTAGCTCCATATAAACAGGGCACTGTGGTACATGTATGATGATCAAGCACACTAGAGATGACAATAAAAGGATTAAAAGCTAGTTAGTGAGTTGGAGGCCAGTCTGAGCTATATGAAATACTGTCTCCAAGGAATAATTCTCAGTTCTTTATTCTTAAGAAACATTTTTAGACCTACATAGATATAATCTACGTGGGAAGTAGAAAGTATAAAAGGACAAGATCTCCTGAATAATTTGGGAGCATGGGGACCTTGGGGGAGGGTTGAGGAAGGGAGGGGAGTGGCAGGGAGGGGAGCAGAGAAAAATAAAAATTAAAAATTAATTAAAGAAAAAAAGA
The DNA here is from genome assembly GCA_004026605.1 of Ondatra zibethicus. Classification (NCBI taxonomy): domain Eukaryota; kingdom Metazoa; phylum Chordata; class Mammalia; order Rodentia; family Cricetidae; genus Ondatra; species Ondatra zibethicus. Next base: position 111,702 of record PVIU01001851.1, on the reverse strand, counting down.
AACATGTTGTGTCTAAGATTTTTGCCTTTATCTATATCTGGTGTCCACAGAGGCCTGAAGGGGGCATCAGATCCCCTTGAGTTGGAATTACAGATGGTTGTGAGCCACCATGCGGGTGCTGGTTCACTGGAAGAGCAGCCAGTGCTCTTAACCATTGAGTCATTTCTCCAGCCCCATCATTTCACGTTAATTGAGATTTGTATGTGTTACATGTTTAGAAGATGGCTTGGAAAAATAGTAAGCACTGGATGCATGTTATTGAAACAACTTATTGAGAATGGCAGCACTTATGGCAGTGTTTTGATAAAATTAACTTACTTCATTAAACCTAGGTAATGTAGCTGATGGAACAGCACAGAGAAGAGTACTTGCCTAACATGGGAGACGCTCTGGATTTGATCCCTGAGAACATGTTTTAAAAAAAAATCAAACTACTACTATTCCAAAAGGCTGAATGCGTTCAATTCACTCCCCAAAAGAAGCATATTGAGTATGAGCTGTGCATGTTTTCAATATGACTAGCAGTAAACAAAACATGCCCAAAGTTTTTATCATTTGTGGATTGACAATGTAGCTCCACATAACCTAGATTGTTGTCTATTGCTTGCTCTCTTGACTTCTCCAATGTTCAGATTCTTTGTCTGTAAAATAGGTATAGTGTTTTCCATAGTTACAAAAGTCAGACAATGATATCATGTCTTTCACCATGTCATCAGAGGTATAAAAGTGGATTATATTTATAGTTTCCACTAGAATACAATGCTTATCCAGCATTTTAAAATAATATTATGACTTGTTTTCCTATTGTAATACTTAATAAAAAAAGTCAACAGTAAAGTAGGGCTGATATGCCTACTAGCCTTTTAGAAATATATGGAGACCAATATGAATCGACTACTGTATCATTTTTCCAACACTATTTAACAATCGTTTTACAAATTCAACAGCCGAAAACAATCCATGTTTATTTTCTCACAGTATGAGGCAAAATTCTAAACATTGTTGAGCTTTGTCCTTCTCTAGGTGACCCACATGGCTGCCACCAAGGTGCCGGATGGAGCTTTAGCGATATCTGAGACTCAGCTGGGAAGGATTCATTTTCAAATCTATTCATTCAGGTGCTGGGAGAATTGAGTTTATTGTGTTTGTTGAACTACGGGTTTCTATTTTTTCTGGGAAGTTTGTAGGAAGCTACCTGAAGTTTCTAGAAATCATTTAGAGACCCTTCCCATGCTGTTTCCAATATGGCATTCTGCTCCTCAAAGTTATCTAATGGGGAAAGGAATACTGCAATGTCATGCGAGGTAGTCAACTGAGCCCTTGCCTATGGTTGCCTTCTTGAATCATACTGGCTATAAACAAGTCACAGATAGGGGTCAATAGCGGGAGATGTGTCATAGGTGATCTTAGAAGTCTGCCTGTCATACTGTACTAGTTATGTTTTATGTTGCCGTGACCCACTACCCAACAAGACTTTCCTTTGACTTCAAATTCCAAGTAGATACAAGTCCATCATGGTTGATATAGGTGTGATAGCAACAACTTGAGGGGCTGGTCACATGACTTCTGCTGTCAGGAAGCAGGGAGCAGACAGGAAGCAGGGCTAGGCTATAAAACTTCAAGGCTTTTTCTCAGTGACTTGCTCTTCCTCCAATGAGGCTCCACCCTCTTAAAGGTTCCATTAACCTTCAAATACTACCCACTGGGGAACAAGTGGTCAAATGCCTGAGCCTTCAAGGGTATTTCAAACTGCCTCACATACTTACCAACACCTTTTGTTTTAGGAGGAGGAGAGACACAGTTCCACTGTAAATTTGAAGCTTTTTTAAAAAACAAACAAACAAAAAAAACCACAGTCAATTCTGGGGAAATGTTGAACAAGTATCTTCTGCTATATAAAAAGTCCTGCACTATGGGTAGTGAAGGCTCTGATAAGGAACACAACATAAAATCACTCTCAGAAAGCAGGGGATGGGGCAATGCCAAAATAATCACACAGTAGTAGTTGTAGTGTTGAGAAAAGATGGGAAATAAATTATGACTGACATGCTTAAAAGATACAACTAGAAAGATAGTTACAAGAAAATGACAAACATTGGCTTCGTGGAAAAGGGATAGACTGAGAAGATGACGACTTTTGAGGAAATGTAAAACATTTGACTTTGTTTCAGAAGCAATGAATAATATAAAAGACTCTTGTTTGTCTTTTCAATATTTGGGTTTGAAGAAGAGGATTATAATCCATGTGCAGTTTGGGTGATTCTGAAAATAATGCCACTGAAAATATCCTGGAAGTGACTCACAGCTAACTTGGCTACAATTGCTATTTCCTCTTCAAAGACGCTTTCTAAACATGAAAAGAAAATAGAATTGGTAAATGCTGGTTGTTTTAGTGGTCTGTGATGTCCTTTAAAAAAAATCTTTTGATAAACACTGGCAACTTGTATAACAGTGAATTCTGCTCATACATGGCTAAGAGCAAGAACGACTTAAGCTGTTATAATGTTAAGCCTTATCAGTGAAGGTGTAGAATTGAAAGGCTTTAAGCTGAGGAGAGGAAAATGATTTAAGGGCTCAGATGAGTTTCACAGGCCCATAAAACGGTATTAAATCAGTTCTGAAAAGATTTGAAGAGGACACAACACCCTGTAAGTGTGTTACACTTTGGTATCATTAACAAATGATTGGACAACAGAAGAGGGAAATATGAGATGGGCTATCAGACCTGCACAAGACACTGAAAGTCTTAAGGAGTATTTGAGTCATGATAGTTGACAACTGAGCCATTGCTCCTTATCACACCAATTCTGATCACTGGGGAGAAAGAAGGTGCAGAATTTCTGATATCAGGGGCTGTAAGGGGCATTTGGAGCCAGTTTGTTTTTGTGTATTGAACTGATTCAAGAACACTGTGACCTTGCATAACTTTGGCTATGGGTAAAATCAGTCTGAAAGTCTTGGGAGAGGTAGTTTATTAGTAAAATTAATATTCACAATATTACTTGGTCAATAACCACTTCCATTTCCATATCTAGTGTTCTCATATGTCCTTTTAGCCCCCCAGCACACCCCTGTATGGTACCATTGTCATCTAAATTAGTAGCTGTCAATTACTACTACAACTACTGCTACAATAACTACTATTACTACTACTATAACCTCTAAACTATGTTTTTGAGTCAACAAACAGGGAAGTGAGGACAGATTTAACGTGGGATTTCCCCTCTGTATGCTGTGATTATCATTAATGAATAAAGAAACTGCTTTGGACCAATAACGGGGCAGAACTTAGGTAGGGAGGAAAGCTAAACTGAATCCTGGGAGAAGGAGGTGGAGTCAAGGAGAAGCCATGGAGCTGCTGCCAGAGACAGATGCCCTGAAAATTTGCTTGTAGGCCACGACCTCATGGTGATGCACAGATTAATGGAGATGGGTTAAATTAAGATGTAAGAGTTAGCCAATAAGAAGCTAGAGCTAATGGGTCAAGCAGTGATTTAATTAATACAGTTTATGTGTGGTTATTTCGGTTCTGGGTGGCCAGGATGAACAAGCGGACACCTTACACCGCAGATTTACCTTAACTCCTGTCTGCCCTTGTCTATGAGGACAAAGATGGTTAATTGGTATAACAGACAGTGGCTGACTTTTCCCTGGTCACCATGTATGGTTACCTGTCTTGTCCCAAGCACTCTCTATGTCTTATTTATTTAATCTCATAAAAATCGGGCAAATTTATGTTCAGATAAGGAAACTGAAATATGCAGCAGTTAAACAACTTCTTCAAGCTGAAAGAACAATGAAGGGTAGAGCTGGCATTCAAAGCTAGCTGTCCATCCCAACTACCCACAGTCCTTTCTATCAATCTTCAGGATACTACTGAAAACCTCTTATTATTAGCTGTTAGACAACAAAACTACACACTCTAAAGTTAACTATCAATAAGTGTCTGGGTTATTTTAAGTATTTGATTTTCAGCTCTAGAGACTATAAATTGGACCCGTAAAAACACGTGGGTCACTGAGCTCAAAGACCAGAGCTGTAGGAGTTCCCTTGCAGTATCACCCCTGAACTTTTGCTACTGGTTGTTTCTCAGGGCCAGATGCTTGGGGATCAATAATACACAGAGGTTGAGAAAGGATGCTATGACCCATTACTGCTCTACTTGAGGCTTTTATCTAAGGCTAGTGGCACAGTCTCCTGTTTAAAATCTTGGCATTACTGCTTTTCTTTGTTGCAATAGTAGGGGAAGAAAATATGCTGCATAGTGGAACAGGATTCCTGAATATTAATTATCCAACTCCCAAATGGCTTGAAATAGGTGCCAAAAAAATAGCCTCCCTTACAATGATGCCCTATACTACCAGTTTTACTTTACTGTGGGTTGCATAGCTTGACTAATTGAAGCCTCATTTCCTGTAGATCATTATTCAGTACATGAAGCTTATATAACACTTTTATGAACTAAGAGATTAACATCTCTAAAAGACCTTGATATTTCTCCTAGATTATGCAGATGCATGACAAGTCCCAACACCTGCTTTTAGGTCTAGATTCTCTGTCTTGGATAGCTAGATCATTTAGTCTTTTGCATCTGAGTCCTGATACATTTGAGTCCAAGTAGATCTCTATAAATCAGTATATTTACAGCTAGAAAACTGTGGTCAATTAAAAACTGATCAATTGAGACAATGTGTAGAGACTTTCAGAGATGAAGAGGATTAAGTTGAAAGGAAACATGGTTGCTTAGAGTACACTAGGTCAGGAAAGCAAATCTCAGTGTGTATTGATGTCCTTGAACCTCATTCTTCAAAATATTACATGAATGAGAATCTCATGGAGATCTTTCCATGATGCAGATTTATGTTCTGGAATGGGGCTTGTGAAATTATATTTCTAATAATTACCTGGGGATACTCATTTTTCTGTTCTGTAAATCATGCTCTGAGTTATACAGCAAAACAAAGCAGAAAATTGGTCCTTTGTATCACTGGATGAGAAAGAATAGGAACCAAGTTGATTTGCTAGTCATAACTTACATGACAATTACTTAGTCTTCTGTAAAATAAAAGATTTATCAGATTTTTAATTCTGTACATGACTCTATATGTATGTGTGTATGAGCATGTGAGTGTAATTGCCAAGAAGAGGATATTGAATCACCTGGAGCAGGAGTTATAGGTGACTACGAGCTGCCCATTGTGGAGGCTGGGACCTGAACTTGGGTACTATGTAAGAGCATTACATGCTCTTCTTCTTAAACACTGAGCCATCTCTTTAGACCTTTCACCAGATTTGAAGAGATAAAAAAATCATAGGAATTTGTAGTTCTATATATTGCCAGTGTATATTCAACCACATGATATTATACCACATGATCAATCATTGGTCAGTAAAGGAGATCAGAGCTTATGTGTTGGCCATGATCCTTGCTTTATGGGGCAAAGAGTCAATTCTCAATTACTAGAGTGAGCAGGGCCTATAGAACGAACTAATCTGAAGCAAGTGGAGTTTCATCATCTAGTAGCCATTTTACCTTGATGAAAGCTTCTTCTCTATGAGTAAATTTTTCTTTGGCATTGAAATCAGAAAACAATATCCTCTACAATATTAATAAAGACAGTTCAACCAGTTTAAGAAGCAACTCTAACATACTTGATGTATTAATGCTTGTATTACAGTTCAATAATGATATTTTTAAAAGACTTACTTATTCTTTGTATATTAGTGCTCTATCAATTTTATGTCAGAAGAAGGCATCAGATCCCACCATAGATGGTTGTGAGCTACCATGTGGTTCCTGGAAATTGAATTTGGGACCTCTGGAGGAGCAGTCAGTGATCTTAACCTCTGAGCCATCTCTCCAGCTGTCCAATAATGATATTTTACATAGATTTTGATGCTATTTTGAGGATGTAAGATCTTTCAGTTTTGTTGGTGCATGTGTCACCATGCTTTCAGAATTCTTCCATCTCTACTAGTAGGCGTGGAAATGGATATAGAAGAACAAGTGACGATTTGTCTTAGCAGATTAAGAAGTAGCATCCATCAATTCTGCATCTGTTATGGGTACAATTTAGTCACTTGGTCTCATCTCCCTTCTAAGAAGAAATAAAAATATAGTCTATATTTATGTCCAGGACAGATGAAATACATTTTCTGAATGGCCATCCTATCTCTTCTTAGAGAATTAAATCTCATCCTCTAAAATATCTGTGACATATACTAAGTTAACCTCTACAGTTACATATAGAATGATGTTATCCATGTACCCTTCCAGAGGAAATCGGGGAAATCATTAATCAAGTACATTTCCATAGTGATTCACTAATCTTTGCTATACTGTGAAACTGCGGTGGTGTCCAGATGATCCAGTGAGGAATTATGTGAAGACATTCATACATCCCATAATATTACATGAGTACAAATTGCTATAGAAAAGAAAAATAAATGAAACAGACTGGAGTGGGGGTAGTAGTGAGTATGGGAGAAATAGAAGGCACAGTGAAAGCTACTTTCCTCTTTTGTAATATTGCCAATTGCCTGGCTTACCTAATAACCTCTTGATTCTTACAGAACTCTTACCCTGAAGTCACTTCATCTGTATAACTTAATGGGTTTCCTTAAGCCTGCTGTATTAAGGATCCTTTTAGAAACCCCAGGAAACATACTGTGTTTCTTAATTGGCGTATTACATGCGTGTTGTTAGTTTCATACCCATGCATCCTAGGAACAGAAGTCACTTTGTATCCCTCCTTCTTCCTTGGCCCATAGAATTAGGCACTTGAGTTCTATCTTTGGAATACTTTGCTTATTTATAATATTCATAGAGAAGAGTATTGTCATCTGCTTGGGCTCACTGGAGGCTCAATATACACGTTTAAGGCCTCTGATGAGGGCAGGGCCCCTAATAGCCAACTCATATTTATCACTCAGATGTTCTTCATTTCTTGAGTGAATCTTTAGACACATCCTTAAATAAGTAAATAAGGATTTATTAGAGGAGCTGAGTTTATAGAATGAATACATATTATTAGAACAGCTTATAGGCCATGGTCCAACTAGTCCAACAATGGCTGTCTACCAACAGAAATTCCAGTAGTTGTTCACTCCACAAGACTGGATGTCTCAGCTGGTCTTTCATGGATGCCAGAATCCCAGAGAAGTGGGCTCTAATGCCAGTGAAGGCATGGACTTGCCAGTGAGGGTAAGAGCGAGCAGGCAGAGAGGGTTGCCTCCTTCCATATCCTCTTTATAGCCTGCTGGCAGAAGGTGTGGTCTACATTATAGGTGATATTTCTACCTCAAAAGTTCTGGACTAAAGCTGGGTCTTCCCACCTTAGTGGTGTGGATTAGAAGTGAAACTTCCACTTCAAATTATTTAATTAAGAGAAAATCCCTCACAGTTCTGCCCAGACAATTTGGGTTTTAGTTAAGTCCAGATGTAGTTGAGAACCAAGAATAGCCATAATAAGACCAAGGATAAAAGCAATCCATGGGGATTTTGCCCCTAGGATTTGCACACAAGGTGATTTCAGGAACTAGAGTAAACTGGTGGCAATGCTCACTCAAGGGCATGAGGGTGAAGTTTTTCTGAGTATTGTCCAAATCATGTATCCAGGTATCTATATATAGTACCAAATTTGGAAAATAAGATGGCATGGATATGATGAAGGAGTAAACGCTACATTTGTTCTTTGGAGAATTGATAATGTTTTGCAGACTGGCTGGCAGGGTTGGCTTGTGTCCCTAGAAAAGCCATGACAAAAGATGAAGCCAGATTTCTGTTTTCTTGATCATTCACTGCTGTATAAAAAAGATGATAGATCCGCCTTGCATTGCTGTCTCAATGTAGTCATTTGGGTCAAATCCATGAATGGGTTTTATCTAAGTAATCTCACAAATTCTATGCAAGCCTGGCCCAGTGACTTTTCTGTGACAAGCTATCAGACATCTCTTCTTCATTTTACATTTCTCCATTTTACAAGAACTTGGTAAATAATTATATCTGACAGCTTTTAATCCATGTAAGAGTGATCACTGGCAATGAGGGTTTTAGAGGAATTGTATGCATGTTGTCCTTCTGGCACATTCTGTTACCTGCTTTTTAATCAGCAGATATGCCACACACTGACAGAGTCTTTCATTACACACTCTATTCAGGGACCTGGTATTTTTTATTTATTTATTTTTACTTCTGGTGCATGATAAGCAATAAGGATGAACCCCCTGCTAGAAAAACAGATTTATTAATAAATAGCTGACATTTTGTACTTTTTCAGAATATCAAAGCAATTAGTGACAACAGTGAAATGATTTTCAATACTTACAAAGCTAAATATCATATTGATTCATGCACAAAACTTTTTCTAAATAACAGTTGCTAAGTCCTTGCACAGCTTGGAGCAGCCAGGGAATGAGGGAATGACAGCCAAAGAAACAACAGATAGATACACAATTTTGAAAATCTACGACCAAGTGATTTGGACTCTTAGGGCAAAGGCACAGCAACCCCAGAAGCTCAGTATGTTTACTACGTACAGTTGGACAGGAAGACAGGGCTATTGTAAAGAGCTGACCAAAAAAGTGGGTGACTATTACATACAGATTTAAAAGGGAAGCAGGGTCATTATAGACAGCTGACAAAGAGGCAAGGTTAATTCATCTTAGTCGGATCAGTATCTGTAGCAGAGATGTCTTCAGACCATGACTATCCAGGGAGAGAAAGCTAAGGCAGACATTTTCTTTATACACTGTGAAGTTGGATCTGAGGAAAGCATTGCCATCTCTTAGAGACTCACCCAGGGAAGACTTTGCCACTCCCATGGGATTGAGGCATTGGGGTCTTTGACATGGCTAGGTCAAGAACATACAACCACTCAGGACTTCACCTGTTTCCTACAAACAGTCAAAGAATTTTTGACTTATTTGGTCAATTCCTTTAAATAACAGGTAAAGAAAAGGAATATAGAGCAGTAAAACTGCTTGACTATCTGTCCTCCTGGCTCACTATGTGAATCACATTATCCCTGTAGAATAACCAGTGCAAAATACCGAGTAAATTAAGGAGGTCAGGAACTATTTGTCTCCTGGGGGGGGGCGGGGAGAAAAAGAGAGAGAGAGGAGAGAGAGAGAAGCTTTCAGATTTTAGCATCTCTGTGTCACGTAAAGTTGGGATATTCACTTGATTTTAAAATGGAAGTTTCACTGTGGGAGAAAAATGGAACATTTAGATCATAAAATCTTAAAAGCATAAAGTTGTTGGATGTTAAACCAGAGAAATTCAAAGAGATGTGCTAATCTGATTCCTTCCCTGGAGACATACAGTATTATAACCCCTATTTATTGGGCACCATGCTACAGATGACATATTGAAGCCAATGAGGAAAACCTGATTATCCAGGAAATAAGATTTTTTTCTTTTCAATTGAGATGCCTGGGCTAGGGAGAAGACTCGGTGGGTAGAACGCTAGCTGTGCAAGCTTGAGGACCAGATTTGGAATCTCCAGCAATCACATGAAAGCAGAAAAGGCATGGAGGCCAATCTAGAAGTCCAGCAGCAGGGGAAACAAAGGCAGGCTTCAGGGAGAAATTTGGCTCACTAGACCAGGCAAATCTGCTAGCTCTAGACTGAGAGAGTCTCGGTCTCAATTTATGTTGTGGAGGGTAATGGAGGACCACACCCAACATCAACATTGGGCCTCTACATACATACACATGCAAACATAGAAATGGTCATCTAATTATGGACATACACACCTACATCTGTATGGACATGAACACACATACGAACACAATCCACTCACATGCATGTATACCACACACATATATACAAGCAAAAAAAAAAATTTAAATGCCTGTACTTCCTGTTTCTCTCAGGAACTGTGCCTCTGTTGATTCGTTGTTTTCTTTATTTGTTTGCTTACTAAGTCCCAAGCACTGTTCTAGGCTCTGGAAAGAGAGCAGACCACACTTCAAGGCAACAGCCTCATCTTCCTGGACCTTACAGGATTCCTTTTTTTTTCCAGATAAAAAATATTTTTTACTCTTTTTTATTGATTTTTATTGAGCTCTACATTTTTCTCTCTTCCCCTCCCTGCCTCTCCCCTCCCCTCCAACCCTCCCCCAAGGTCCCCATGCTCCCAATTTACTCAGAAGATCTTGTCTTTTTCTACTTTCCATGTAGATTAGATGTATGTATGTCTCTCTTAGTGTCATCATTGTTGTCTAAGTTCTCTGGGATTGTGATTTGTGGGCTGGTTTTCTTTGCTTTATGTTTAAAAACCACTTATGAGTGAGTACATGTGATACTTGTCTTTCTGAGTCTGTGTTACCCCACTCAAAATGATGTTTTCCAGCTCCATCCATTTTCCTGCAAAATTCAAGATGTCATTATTTTTTCTGCTGTGTAGTACTCCATTGTGTAAATGTACCACATTTTCCTTATCCATTCTCTGGTCAAGGGGCATTTAGGTTGTTTCCAGGTTCTGACTACAGCAAACAATACTGCTATGAACATAGTTGAACTCATGTCCTTTTGGCACAATTGAGCATCCTTTGGATATTTATATATCCTTTGGATATATACCCAAAAGTGATATTGGTGGGTCTTGAGGAAGGCTGTTTCCTTATTTTCTGAGAAATTGACACACTAACATCCAAAGGGGGCTGTACCAGCTTGCATTCCCACCAGCAACGCAGAAGTGTTCCCTTTGTCCCACAACCTCTCAAGCATAAGTTGTCATCAGTGTTTTTGATCTTGGCCATTCTTACAGGTGTAAGATGGAATCTCAGATTTGTTTCAATTTGCATTTCTCTGATGACTAAGGATGTTGAACATTTCCTTAAGTGTCTTTCAGCTATTTTAGATTCCTCTGTTGAGAGTTCTCTGTCTAGGTCTGTACTCCATTTTTTATTGGATTATTTGTTCTTTTGATGACCAATTTCTTGAGTTCTTTGTATATTTTGGAGATCAGACCTCTGTCTGATGTGGGGTAAGTGAAGATATTTTCCCATTCTGTAGGCTGTCGTTTTGTCTTGTTGACCATGCCCTTTGCTTTACAGAAGCTTTTCAATTTGGAGGTCCCATTTATTAATTGTTTCTCTCAGTGTCTGTGCTGCTGGGGTTATATTTAGAAAGTGGTCTCCTGTGTCAATGCATTCAAGTGTACTTCCCATTTTCTCTTCCATAATGTTCAGTGTGGCTGGCTTTATGTTGAGGTCTTTGATCAATTTGGACTTGAGTTTTGTGCATGACCTTACAGTATTCTTAAAAGAGGCATCATAAATAAATGAGTGACATTGGTTGTAGCAAATGTTGTGTAGAAAAGTAAAGTAGATGGATAAGATGGGGGGGGGAAGTGGGGTGGTGAGTGTTAAATGAACTGGTCAAGAAAAATTATGTCCAGGGAATCTTGACTGAATAGGAGCCAAAAGAAAAGGAAGACAGTAATGTGGCTCTATAGCGGGTTTATTGTCCCCTAGCTTTTAGAGCACTCTGGGTAGAAACTACAAGTGTAAGCCCACTTAATATGCTTGTGGGTGTGCCTACATTGTAGTGAGGAGGAGCAGGCCTGCCTTTTGTACCGCTGCCTGGATTAAACCCCAAAATAATTACACAGAAACCGTATTTATTAAATTACTTCCTGGCCCATTATATCTAGACTCTTCTTGGCCAACTCTCACATCTTCATCTAACCCATTTCTATTAATCTGTGTTTACCACGAGGTTGTGGCTTAACGGGAAAGATTCAGCATGTCTGACTCTGGCGACTCCATGGCGGCTCTCTCTGCCTGCCTTCTTTCTCCCAGCATTCAGTTCTCTTTTCCCTGCCTATCTAAGTTTTGCTCTATCAAACGGTCAAGGTAATTTCTTTATTTAACCAATGAAAGCAACACATAGATAGAAGAACCTCCTATACCACTACTTCATGCTGTATTCCGCCCCCCCCAGCCCCAGTCATAGTTTTTATCACTTTCAACCTCTTCAGAGAAACTGTCTTTCCATTTCTGTTGAAGACTCACCTAGCTACAAACCATTACCTGCTTCCCATCATAGCTCGTGAGTCTTGGATCTGTGCCCTTGTCAAGGGACAGCCTCTGTTTTATGTCAGTCTCTAGGCATAACTGTCAACCTCCATGCCCTCTGCCCAGTTCATGGCAGGGCACCTCAAAGCCCCTAAGCTCTGGGCATTCAGGCATTCTCATCTGTCATACATAACCCCTTTACATATTTGACTTAATTTTCTCTCATGAATTATATAGTTATGCCTGAATCTTAATCATCCCTCAAGACTGCAGAGGGGTGATAGAGCCTCAGAAACACATGTTTCAAACACTGTCTGTGACCCATTATTTTTTTCCTCGGTGTTAGACTTTATGTTACCCTACTGGGGTTATTGTGACCCTCCTGATTGCATGTGTTTCACAGGAATATGCCCTTCTTTCCTTCCTTCCTTCCTTCCTTCCTTCCTTCCTTCCTTCCTTCCTTCCTTTGGTTTTTCAAGACAGGGTTTCTCTGTAGCTCTGTAGCCTGTCCTGTAACTCACTCTATAGACCAGGCTGGCCGCAAACTCACAAAAATCTGCCTGCCTCTGCCTCCCGAGTGCTGGGATTAAAGGCAGGAACCACCACCACTTGCCATTCTTTATAAACAGGCTCCATGTGTCCTGAGGGCAGTGCTGCCTACAATCCAGTTACAATCCAAGCCTGTCTCTAGATGAGTAGTGTTTTTCTTTGTATATGTGCATATTTAATAATGTACTAGATGCTATATGGGCTACTAAAAATAGAAATGTGAGGGCTGAATGTATAGTTTAGTTGGTTCAGTGCTGGCCTGTTGATGGAGGTTTTTGTCCCGCCCAGTCCTGTAATAATCACACAGAAACCATATGATTTGTAGTACTGTTTGGCCAATAGCTTAAGCATACTTTTGACTAACTCATATACTAAACTAACCCATCTCCATTAATTTGTGTACTGCCACGTGGTTGTGGCTTACCGGGTAAAGTTCTGTCCTGCATGGTGTCTGTCTCTGGTGGGGCTACTTGGCTTCTCCCTGACTCCGCCCTCTTTCTCCCAGCATTTAGCCAAGCTTTACCCTCCTTCTATTCTGCCTTGCCATAGACTCAAAGCAGTTCTTTATTAATCAATGGTAATCACAGCATACAGAGGGAAATCCCACATCACTGGCCTAGCATGGACAAATGGGTTTTATCTCCTACACTAACACTCAGGGTATGGTGTCACAAGGCTTTAATCCAAGCATTCAGGAGTAGAAGAAGCAGAAAGATCAGATTTTGAGGTCACCCTTAACTACATAGTAAATTTGAGAACAGGCTGGGATACAGGAACAAGTATCAACAAATAGAAAAATGAATAATAAAATAATCACAACCTCAACGTAGATGGTATAACACAACATAAATGTGTGCCTGAAAAGCTGTGTGTCAGTGTACTGTGGAAAACATACTTCAGGGACTGGACGGGTAGGTGGTTCAGCAGCTAGGAGCACTTGGCACTCTTTCAGAAGATCAGATCCAGGTCTTAGCAACCATGTCAGAAAGCTCATGACTGCCTGCAATGCTCAGGAGATCCAACACAATCTTCTGACCTCCCTGGACCCCTGAGCATGTGTATGCACACACACATGTGCACACATACATGCATGCACGCACGCATGCGCACACATGTGTGCATGTACACACAAAATAAAATAAAACTTTAAAAAGAAAGTCTTGCTTCAAAGCCATAACAAAGAGTCGAAACAGGACTCCCAGCCCTTCCATTCCGGCAATTTCCAAGCATTCTATTATTCCAATCTGAGGAATGTGACCGACAGTCAAAGGAGAGCAATAGGACAGCTCACCTGGATCAGATACGCTATTCGTCATTTTATCTTATTGTCAAAAGCAGTAAGAATGAATTTTCTCATGCCTGGAGGCATCCCAATGTATCCCATAACTATGTACAAGTTCAATGGATTTAGGTTAAAATTTTAAATAAAGTTAATTTAAAAAAAAATTACAAAATTGAACAAAAATTCTATGAACTCTGGTTTTTTGAAGTACCCCCCCCTTCTAAAATTCAGAACTAAATTAATCATAGACCACTGGATGTCTGAGAACCCATTAGTCAATCTTTATTGACAAAAATGATCTTTCAGGAGTTCACTTGGATATGTAACTTACAAATCTTGTATTTAAAAAAGTAAATATTTGTGTTTACTGTTTGATAAAAGCATAAGAATCTCTATTCAAAGTGCTTTGTTCTATTTTTATTTGTTTATTGGTTTGGTTTTGTTTTTTTCCTTCTTGGAATGTTTTGCCTCTGCCTCGCTATATCAGCTGAGTTTTGTTCTTGTTTTTGTTTGAGTTTTATGTAGGGTGCCCAGTTAGTCTCCATGTTATGGCCATTTCTCTTCTTCCACCTATCTGCAAACCCCTGCTAATATTCCATGCATGGGGGCTACTCCGCTGAGCTTCGGTCCTGTTAAGTTTGAAGTAAATATGTAGAATAATATATTCAGATATTAGCTTTTCTGGTTGAAAGGCTCTAATGAAAAAGGAGTACCATGCCAATGCAGGAATATTAAAGTTAGAAATAGAGAGCAGCTCTGCATATATGGCAGTCCTAATTTTGCTCAAAAAGGTAGAATTTAAATAGGTGCAGTTTTTAGGCATCTCCATTTATTTGCAGGCTAATGAGTGAATGCATTATTTATTTATCCTGATGTCAAATTATTCTCTCTGATGTGATCTTTGAACATCGTGTGTAACATTATCTCTGAATTCTTATCTGCTGAAAACACAGGATTCCATATGCACAGCCGCTATCAGCTTGTCCCTTATGCAGAGCAATGATGCAGAATCCTCAGCACACCCCATTCTGCTGATGCTCCCCATGCAAATTCTCGTGATTGATCCCACATGGCTATCCGAGCTCAAGAAAGTCATGGAGCAATGCATCAGCACATGGAAGAATCACATTGCCCTTTTTCCTGGTGCAAAGGAACATGCCAGCATTCAGAGGATGAGCCATCATTGGAAAGGAGCACACACAAGGCAATGGGGATTAAAGGTCATCTGGTGTTCACTGAATAGATAAATTTTCATCATTTTCAATCTTCTTTATGTGACTTTAGAAAATATATCAGTCTGCCTGCTTCAAAAACTAACATTTTCTTTGCTAGACATAGTTCAATTCTCACCCATGCCCATAACAAGTGTGAAGTTCATATTCTGGTCCTCTGACTGTTTTCTTGCTTTTGCATTGATAGGGAATTGGAGAAAGGTCTGTTTATAGCTACAAAACATGCTACCAGGGGCCTGAAGAGATGGCTCAGAGGTTAAGAACACTTGCTGCTTTCCCAGAAGATCAGGGTACAATTCCCAGTACCCTCATGGCATATTATAACCACCTACAACTTCAGTCACAGGAGACCCTTCTGGTCTCTCTAGGTACTGTACATACTTGGTAGATAGACATACATGCAGGTAAAACACTCATAAACATATACTAAAATAAATATTTTAAAAAGTGCTACCCATTTCAATTATTCCTGCTGATATAAAAGCCTGTTTTCCTTCATTTTCAAAGACGCAAGCAATCTTCTTGACTTCTAAAGGCTGAAGGACAACTACTACGCTTGCAGGTTGTTCTTCTTGGATGGTATGTGACATAGGAAGTCCTCTATATGTTTTGCTTTTATTGGTTAATATAAAGAAGCTACTTGGGCCTATGACAGGGCAGGATAGAGCTAGGCAGGAAAGCTAAACTGAATGCTGGGAGAAAGAAGTCAGAGTCAGTGAGAAGCCATATAGCCACACATAGGAGACAGACTCACCCTAACCTTGCCGGTAAGCCACAGCCACATGGCGATACACAGATTAATAACAATGGGTTAACTTAAGATGTATGAGCTAGCCAATAAGAAGCTAGAGCGACTAGACCAGGCAGTTATTCAATTAATGTGTGTGTGTGGTTATTTTGGTTCTGGGCAGCTGGAAATGAACAAGTAGCCTCCCCATCTACAGGTGTGGTCTGTCCCCTCAACTGTCTATAGTTTTCTTTCCCAGAATACTCTAATCTTGTGGGTGAGAAGGCAGATGTTTAGACAAATGGTGAGTTTTAATGACTCAGTGAGGAAGTAGGAGTGGAGGAGTGTTCTCTTCCTGTCTTCAAATATCATCTATTAATTTGACTGACAAGTATTATCTACACGTGCTCTTTGGTGGATATTGTGCAAATCTTGGGCATATTCAAAGTTCTTGCAGTCTGCTCCAGTAATATGCATATGGAGTTGTCATCACAGCTCCTCTTCGCCTACCATCATCTCATCTTAATATCTTCAAGTTCTTGCTTTTTATTTGGTTTGTTATAATTGCTTCTCCTTCTGTTTTATCTCCTGTCACCTGAACTGACATGCCTCAACTTTCATACAGCATGAATACAGATGGCTAGCCAACATAACAGAAAAATCTGTTTACTTCAATTCTATTCTTCATATAAAAAAGCATGCTAAATTACTAATAAGTCGTGAGAGATAAAATAAGCTTTGCGGACTAGTCCTTCATTCAAGGCTGTAGGGATTAAATAGGCATATTTAAAACAATAGGCTGATGATTTGTAACACTGTATAATCATGGGCATGAGAACTGGAAGAAACCAGACAAAGAACAAGTGTGTATTGGAGAGATGCAAAAGGCTTCATGGCAGATTGGGGAAATGAAAAGTTATTGAAAGAAACGGCCAGAGTAGCAGAGAAGCCACAAGCTCTACTGAACCAATAACATCTGACCATGTGAGATAGATGTTATTTGGCTTAGGGAGAAGCTTATTGTGGCTTATGGAGAAGAAAATGATAGCAATTCTCCACAACTTCTTATATACATTTCAAAATATGTTATGCACAATATTGTATAAACAGAATCACTTTGTTCAGAGTATGTCACATTTTTATTTCATTTAGTTTTTAGTTTCTTTTATTTATCCTATTTCATTTCATATTTAGCATTTAGTACTTAATTTTCCTTTTTAGATTTATTTTTATGCATGTGTGTGTTTGTATGTGTATGTGTGTATGTTTCTCTGGGTAGACCATATACATCAAAGTGCTTAGAGAAGGCAGCAGAGTGTATCAGATCTCCCAGAGCTAGATTCACAGGCTATTATGAGCCATTTGGTGCAAGTTTTGGGAATCACCAGAGGAACAGCAAATACTCTTAGCCTCTGAACAAATTTCTTCTGTCCCACAATTTCATTTTCTAAGTTCCACCTTTTTATCATCTTTCAAGATGGAACAAGAAAAGTCACACTATGTGATCATTGAGAAATAGGCATGTATCCAAAAATAACTAATACATAAGGTTACTATAAACATGAGGTATAGGAAGATGTAAAAAACTCTGGTATTTATTAGCATGTACCTAAAAATCCTTCAGATTTACAACCTATTTCTTTTTTTCTTCTTCTTTTTGTTTTGTTTGTTTGTTTGCTTGCTTGATTTTTGAGACAAAGTTTCTCTGTATAGCCTTGGCTATCCTGGAACTCCCTCTGTAGACTAGGCTGGCTCGAACTCACAAATATCTGCCTGCCTCTGCCTCCCAAGTCCTGGGATTAAAGGCATGAGTCACCACCACCTGGCTAAAAGCTATTTCTGTAAGTTAAAGAATCATTATTATTTGGAAAAATTTATTGTGGGCATCACATCACACACACACACACACATACACACACACGCACACACACACCACGCAATGTGTGCCACCACCACCACCACCACCACTCAATAGGAAAACAAAACATAGCCACCTAGAATCTTTCTTCGCACTAAAAAATTCTTGTGGTTCTTTAAGACAGTGAGGGCAGACTGTCCCATGCTTCATCTAGGAACCCAGCCCACCTAGACTCCAAGTCTCTGAACCATGATAATGGACAGGACCCCAGCAGTTTGCTGATGCTTTTTGGAAAGATTCCTTTTACCTTTTCACCCCACTTTTGAACAGAGAATTCAGGCATCTGTTTTATGTACTCAAAACAGTTGCATCCCTCCATAAACATGGGAGAAAAGGCTTACTATAGAGATTTTATAAGGACAGAGTCACCTCGGTGACAGGATTAAGACTTAACTATCCAAGGTGCCATCATTATAACTCTTTTCACTTAGAAACAAAATGTCATTTCTCATGACCCAATAAATGAAGTGTAATTACCGAAAGTACATAAATGATAGAACTGAAAAAGTTCTCTTTCTGATCGTGCTCATGACAAGAAGAAATTTCATATATTTAAATAACCAAGGACTGACTGGAAACACTCCACGACAGACACAGCATTTTGAACATAAAGTTGACATTAAAGATCATGTTAAATAGTCATTCTTTCTTGGTCTTTTGACAGCTGCTAAAATCCAAATGTGAGTTTTTCACTCTCCCTTGGGAAATGTTTAACTCACACTGAGTTTCATCTCAAGCGACAGACACCTGGGGATACTTCTGAAAATACCACTTGTGGCCCTTTGCCTTCTGAAATAAGCTTCGACCCTTTTCAACTTTATCAATGAAGAGTCATCAGAGATTTTCATCTTCTGAGATGCAAAGCCAATAAATAAATAGTCCTCTGATTGCCTGTAATAAAACACCCATAAAATTTCCCATATAATAGTGAAGTCAAGTGCAGGATTCTGTGCCTATTTGGAAACCAAGTCAGTATTTGATCTCCCTCTAATTTGGACTATTGAATGTTCAATTTTTAAGTGTTATTATTATTATGGAGAAACATTATTCTGTCAAGCTCTTTTCCCACAGAAAATCTGACTAAATGACTTCACATTCTTGAAAGGATGCCGATTCCTCTCCTAAAACTGTACATGGCACTCAAAGATGTATGATTAGAAATTATGAGGCCAATTTTCCAAAGGTGTTCCTTCATTTGCATCAGCAAGAAGAGTACTTGTAATTGTCCATGCAAATCAAGGACTTTCATATGCAAATGCTTATATGTGGATGTAATTATGCTGCTCCCACACATGAATCGAGGTTTAAAACTGTGATACAATAAGCGTGTAAATATGCATTTGTATTTCTAATTGTATTACGAAAAAAAATAAAACCTGTCATCCATATATGTAACTGTTGATAGGAACAGACATGATGGAGCAAGCAAGGGTCATCTGTTATGCTTCAGATAAAATTTTGTTCACCAGCCAGCACTTCAGGGCCAGCACTGCTCCCATTCTCTACCCCTCTATTCCTGGTTAGTCACAAGAGAAGACAAAGGCAGACTTGGTCTTCTATTACGATGATAAAGTCACTCTATGGAGACAAGCCACCTTTGCTTCCCATATTGGTTGTCACACGGTCGATCCTTCCAGACAAGCCTGACCTCCATTACTGTTTGAATTAGTTTTCCAGTAGATGCTTCAACCCCATATAGATCACACTAGACAACTGTTCCTAGGGAGTGCCACTAGCTCTCCCGAACAGGTCCATTTCAACCAAACTGGAATACCCATTACACAACTGTCTCTCCAAACTGTCTTACCTGCCATATATAATCTGAGAGATCAGTTATTCTGGTTGATATTTTGTTCTAGAAATCTGGACCACTCTGTCAATTCAAACTTAAGAATTTACATTCTACAATGAACAAATAAGTCTTACTTTGGGAACTGTTTTCTCCATACAATAAAGAGGTACAAAGAGAAAGCTCTATTTACTGGAGAAGTTGCTGGTGCTAATTGACAAGGTAGCTCATTTCAATTTGACCCAGAGAAGAGCTTTCACTGGATGGGTAAATTATGCTGTTTTGTCAAACCCTAAGCATTTTTCATATCTTCCCTGACTCCCCTGACGGACAGTGAAAACTAATGACTGGAAAAGATGTACTTTGTTCGACTACAAATCATATTTTATTCACAATTTGCAATTAAAAAAGGAAGAATTTGGAGGAAACATATAGAGATATTTGTATAAAAATATCGTCTTACTTGATGGCATAAGTTGTGACAACATATGCATTCTTTCAAAAAATATCTGAAAGTATAACTCAAGAGCTGAGTAATTACATTTTATCTTATTTTCAGGGCCAAGAAGAAATTCAGATGATGTGACCTGGCTAAAAGCTATTAAAACTTCTAGAAAATTTGAAGGGTTTAATGGGGACAGCAAGACAGCAAGTTGAGATAGCAGACATCCCTCAAGCAAATCACTCCATAACAGGAAAAGTTGACTAATTCCTTTGAGGTTCCTAGGAACACTTCTTAGTTCATGAGGCAGAGAAGAAATTTTGGGGTGTCTTGAAATTATTGGGAGTAAATAAGAGTATGGACTAGGTTGCAAATGCTTATTTGTTTTTCAAGGCTGCGCATGGAGGCGTCTGGTGTCTATTTATTGTGTATGTACATGTGCGTTTGTGTAAGGGGTTGCGTCATGAATGCCTGTACGTATGTATGAAGTGAAGAGGCTGACACTAGTTATCTTCCTAGGCCACTCTCACTGAGCCTGGAGCTAGCTGATTCTGCTAGTCTAGCTAGCCTGCTTGCCAAGAGGATCATGTTTGTACCTCCCAATATTTGGGATTATAGGCCAACTCCAAGGCTGACTTGACATCCTCACTGTTCTCATGTTTGTCCAACATGCACTTTACCCACTGACGTATCTCCATAGCTCACATTATTTCTTTTTTATGAAACAGAGTTGAAGGTTTTATTAAAGATACTTTAAGGCAGGCTTATGTATGAGAATTGGGGAGAAAAAAGTATTTTGAACAAAGTAATACAGACTTACCGAAGGCATGGGTGTGGGCTTCTCAAAGACAAGTCTCCAACTTATTTTTTTATGTAATTGTTATTGAAAGGCTATTTCTAAACCCCTACTGGTGGGGTTTGGCATATACAAACTCCAGTAGTATTGCCAGCTTTCACTCATCTGTACAATTAAACTGTGCAGAGTATGTGCACAGAGAACACATTATTTAATTTTCTGGAATATAAAATAGTCATTGGGCATTCATAGCTGTTTCTACTTCAATTAAATTTAACCTTGGGCAACAGGACAAAGGGTTGTAATTGGTTATTGGTAAAAGAGCCACAGGAATTTATGAAACGCAGAAAGTACAAAATTTCATAAAAATATTGGAAAACAAAGCACAGAAAAGCACTTAAAATTATATTGAACTGCAAAGTTTCAACACTGTATCTTCTCCCTGGAGCCATAGCAAAGAACTGTTATCTCATAAACCTGGCCTGGAAGCCATAGGGTCCTGCTAGGATAGCAAAGAGACGTTTAGAAGAAAATCAAGATTGGACAATAAAAGAAGCACATGTTTATTATCTCAGAGGTGGGGCACACGCTGGGCACATAAATGAAGTGTCTAATCAAATAATATTCTGCTTAGAAATGCGAATTTTCATTCCCAGTGAGGAATGTTTGTGGAATGACATCTTACAGGTAACAGAGTAGGTGAAGAATTCAGGACTCTGAGAATTGTGATCTGCTTGTCATCCATGAAACTAGCAAGCACCACATTTGTCCCACTTCAATTAAAAGCTGGCTCTGAAGTTGGGGCATGGCTCCCTCTCCTCTAAACTCAAGCATGCTTGTTTAAAGGTTTCTTCAAAAATATTTGTCCCAATGTAATTTCCAATTGATCCCCAGTTGTGTGGCCAGTCCCTGACTTTACCTGGGCAACAAAGGCAGGTCCATTATCAGACCCAAAGACTCCTGACACCAGGTACTTGTTTCCTGGTTTAGATAAATGGTGGGCTTGTAGTACAGGCCTGACACCTTGCGTGTCGACATCGGTTTTTAATGATACCAAAGATTACTCTGTGCTTGTACAATTGGTACCTAGGGTCTTTTATCATCCAGCTAACATGCTTGAAGATGAGTTTGACAAGCACCCAACTCGCTTTCGATGAGAACCTATTTCTCTGACACTAGCAGTAATCCTGGGCCTTGGGGTAGCTGCTGGTGTTAGGATAGGTACTGCTGCCCTAATACAGGCCCCTCAGTACTTTAATGAATTAAGAATAGCCATGGATTAAGATTTGAGGGCTCTAGAACAATCTATTTCCAAACTCAAAAAGTCATTGACTTCCCTCTCAGAAGTGGTCTTACAGAATAGAAGGGGATTAGATTTGTTATTCTTAAAAGATGGAGGATTATGCACTGCTCTCAGAGAGGAATGTTGTTTCTATGTGGACCATTCAGGAGTAATTAAGACTCCATGAGTAAACTTAGAGAAAGGTTAGGCAAAAGACAAAGAGACAGAGAAGCACATCAGGGATGGTTTGAGAGCTGGTTTAATAGATCTCCTTGTATGACTACTCTGATATCTTCCCTTATGGGACCATTCCTAATTTTGCTTCTGCTACTGATTATAGGTCCATGTATATTAAATAGACTAATTACCTTCACTAGAGAAAGAATAAATGCTGTTCAGATTTTGATGTTATGCCACCAATATAACACTTTACAAGGTCAAGAAGATACTGAAATCTAGTTCTATGATTACAACTAGATACTAGAAGAAGTGAGGAGATGAAAGACCCGGAGAAATCCAGACCCCTCTAGCCGGAAGAGGAGAGCCACAAAAAATCTAGGTTAACCAGGTCAGTGACCCTGTTTCAGGAACTAGCTGAAGATAAAGTTAGATTATAATCTTGAGAATAAACAGGGAGTTACCGCCTTGTGATGATCACTGGTATTTTCAGAATTTTCAATGACGCCCTCCCCACCCCCTTTGGATTACTGGGTTGTGGTTTCTTCCCTTGAAAATGCCTTCTCCCAGCTACTCCTCCCCTGCATGGGTTATGAGTCTCAGCCCCAGAGCTCTGGTACTTGTCAATAAACCTCGTGTGATTGCAGAAAAAAAAATTGTACCATATCAGGCGATCTACCTGATTATGTGAGAGAAAGGAGAGCAAAACAAAATAAAGGGATAGACCATCCCCAATAGGGACTATTTCTTATCACCTCATACTCTTTGGTTTAACTCTAAAACTATTGCTAAGGTACAACTCTTATCTCAAGATTCATAAAACTATTTTCTAAATTTTCTATACCTCAAGATTTGTTAGCACATTGGGTATGATTAAAACCCTGTAAAACCTACAACTAAAGAGCTAATTTAAAACTCATAATGTCAGGGTTGTTGATAGTAAAAAAAAAAAATCTATGTGTAGGTAATATTGATGGAAACATGTGGCTTGCTGCCATCTTAGATGCCACCCTCCACCCCACCCTGCCCTGAATCCAGATGGAGGTAGCCTCATGGCTGACATTTAGCTAATTCAAGATGGAGAAATAATACGCTTTTAAGAACATAGAGCAAAGCCAAATTCCTACCATCTAGCTGCAGACTCTTTTGCTTTCCAAGACAGGTATGGAGATAATTCTTCATCCAATTCTTGTCATTTAAGTAGACGCCATCAGATAATTTCCCAAGATTGTTTTTCATGGAACTCTATGAGTATGCCTCAAACATCATCACAGAATCCAGTGTTAATCCCTTGTCTGATATAAGTTAAAAGAGAGTCTGATCTTGCGTGCTGCCAACCTACCCCCAGCCTGGCACACTACTCTGATTTCCATCACAGGCAATTTTATCTCTTAGAAGAGCCTGAAGTATAATCCTATTGTAATACAACAGAGGTTGTGTGTACATGTAAGCAAGTACTTCTCTTTGGCGTGGGGGAAATAATTCTCTTCGTCTCAGCAGCCTACTGGGACTGGCAGGCCCACCAATTCCTGTCACTCAGCACAAATACTGCTCAGCCTCATGCAGTTAATGGAGACTGACATGTGAAGCGCCATGCCTTAATAGATCTATATTTATATCTAGCTTGTTTCAAGTTCAATTTGCAAGGGAGCCTTATCTTCATTGCTATCAAATATGCTACTTAGCCTGCCATTTCCAGCTGACAGCCCCTGATGGTAGGATCTCACTGCAATGAAACCCATAGCTTCCTACACTACCTGCACAGGCCTTCTGGGAACTCATTTTTATCACATCTGTACCCACAGCACTTCCTATGTCTTCCTGTCATCTCTCTAACTAACTTCATTTATCAGCAATGCTCTGTTCAAAGGGTGACTGCTTGACTGCTCAATCAAGCCTTTCTTGACCTTGAGAGTCATCTTGCAAATGACCTCACAGTTAGATCTAGAACACACATACACACACGCACGTGTACATGCATACACACATGCACACAACCTTAAAGTTACATCAAGAAGCACTGTGATGCATTTTTTACTTGCATTTATTTATACTTTTGTCTCTCCTCCAACTAGATGTCTAGACCTAGAGGGCTGGAATCACAAATAAAAATTATCTTTGTAATAAAAAAGGATATCTTTGCTAATGTCAAAGAGGAACTTTAAAACAAATGCTTAAACTAAAAATTTTCATATTTTCTTCCATACTTTTTCAATTTACAATTTTTGGCAGTTTCTCCATTTCAAAACATTTGCTCTCAAGGCTTTGGAGTACTCTGTTTTTCTTGTTCTGGTTGGCATTGTAAGGTGAAAAGGTCTAGAGCCATAGGCTTTGTCTCTCAAACCAAGGCTTATACTGAAGGCTCACTCACTGGGTACCCTCAAATCATAGTAGAAGTCCTTAAACTCCCAGTTCCTGAATATTGTGATAAATCAAGATCTGGTAAAGGTGGCAATGTAGAGATGACTCAGGAGTTAAGAGGTCACATGACTCCTCCAGAGGACCCAAGTTCAGTTACCTGCAACCACCATGTTAGCTCAAAACAGTCTATGACTCCAATTTCAGGGAATATGACACCTTCTCCTGGCCTCCATAGGCACCAGGCATGAATATGATGCACACATATACATGTAGGCAAAACATTCAAACACATAAATAAATATTACATATATGTTCCCACTTTTCCTTATGTTTAATATACATTTGAGTGTCTGCTATACTCCATACATCAGGAGAGGCACTAGAGATTCAATAACCAGTAAAGATGCCCCCATCTTAAAGGAGCTCATGTATAGAAGATGAATGTGTCAACACCATGTTCTGTAATATGGATAGAAGTTCTGAAGATAACACTGAGGACAAGAGATCCCTTAAAACAGATCTGAAGGAAATCCTATGATGACTTCTGAGTGAACAGAAGTTCAATTTTTTTGGGGGGGCGGATTTTTTTAAATCTATATTTTAATTGATACCAAGAGGTTTTTTATTTTAATTAAAATCCCCTGGATTTGCCCTAACAAGTAATTTGTAAGAGTTTTGTCATGTACTAGACAACAAAGGATTTTCTCTGTCTTGTGTATTAGGTTTCTCAACCCACGTTCTTTTAGCTTATTAATGAGTCATTGTTATACTCTGCATTGATTGTCACATTGGGTTGGCTTCATCATAAAGCCAGATATACTTACTCCATCTGGTTTCATTGTCAGATTGAATTGATCATGCAGCTGTTTGGCTAAATGTCTGATGACTGGCCATAACACAAACGACTAGTTTTCGAAATTCTGTCTTTGGCAGCCCTAGAAAAGGGTCACCATGTGTATGCCAGCACCATTCAACACAGCAGAATGACTATAGCCTCCTTTCAGGAGGTGAAAGTCAGATTTACCTGTGAGGTATACAAAGCCAAAGCTGGGTAAGGAGCACTCTTACTCAAGAATACTGATTGTAAGAAAGTAAATAAATGACACAGTCAGCAGAAATGTGTGTGTATGTAAGCCAGTTTGTATTAAGGAAACAATATTTGGAGTTAACCTGGAAGCAAACAGTTGAAGAATTTGGACAGAAAGAAGAGCCACAGCCATCTAGTGATTTAAGTGAATCACCAGTCGTGGTTGAGTTTATGGTCTCTGATATAGGAAATGTCTGAAGGATACCATGGCTAAGTGATCATACAGAGATATTGGTGACAGCGACCCTGTGCAGATTATGCTAGTGACAGCTTTCAGAAACCAATTCATCAACAGGGTCATGCAGTATTGTGAAACTTAAGCCTTTTTATTCTGAACAAAATTCTACAAAATTTAAACTGGCTGTATGGATAAACTAAGTCCAAATGAAATTATTTTACTTCTCCTATTTGACCTTTTACAAAGCCATCTGTTCATTTTTTTATTCAAAGCCATAAAAGTACATTAAGATGTTCTGGCTGGACTTGAGCTCCTGGTATGAAATAGCAGATATATGGAACTGTATCAACATTCTGAATTAGCAATCCTGCTCTATCCAATGACTCACCCTGGGGGCTGAAATCTAAAAGAAAATGCTACTTAAATCATTAATTGCAATTGTCTTTCTTTGGTAACAGCTGTAGCAACATGGAATCTATAGATATGTGTAGAAACTGTCAGAAAACTCATATATATGCATTTATCAGTCCATATATATATGAATATATGTATATAATCCCTCTTTATCACAAGGGACCATTAGTTTTGTTAAATTACTCTGAGTGGAAGACCAATTTTCTCGAGATTATGTCTTTTCTGCACTTTTACAACACTTCAAAGACATCCACCTACATTTGGAAACCCATGACCTCCACTAGAGAACACTATTTCTCTTTCTCCCATAGTTTACTTACTAACTCAATAAAATTTGGTTGCACAGTGTGATTCATAGGCACTAAAAACACATATGAATAAATATCGTGATATTGTCAGAACAGAAATGATCAAGTCTTCCAGTAAACAACTGTGAGGGTATGGGAATGGGGTGGAAGGGGAAAGACATGAAAGCAGAGGGGGATTGGTTGGGAGAGGAAAAAGATCTAAGGAAGTGGCCAAGAACAAGAGAAGCCAATAGATGTGGTCAATATGATCAAAGTATATTATACATATGTATGAACATGTTGTAATAAAATCAATTGTCATGTTTAACTAATACACACTAGTAGGAAAAAGTCTAAAAACTTCAGTATTCTATAAATTGACCAAAGGTTGAGAAGTACTTACTTTCCAACACTGAGCTGCAACTGAGAACAGTAGCCTTTCTGTGATAGTCTTGGTTTCTGGTGTAAACAGTAGGCTTTCTGTGATAGTCTTGGTTTCTGGTGTGAACAGTGGGCTTTCTGTGATAGTCTTGGTTTCTGGTGTGAACAGTAGGTTTTCTGTGATAGTCTTGGTTTCTGGTGTGACAGCTGAACCACAGGGGATTCAGTCTGAAAACCAGCAGCTGTGTCGTCACTGCTGAAGGCAGAGCGAGACTTACATAGGCCTCATCATTGAATACTGGGATCTTGATAGATATCCAAATGTGAAAACCAGTAGATAGACAAATAAATAGACACGCTTCTGCTGGAAAAGGCCGTGAGCTTATAAACTAAATAGGATTGCTAGAAGCTAGAATGAACGGAACCCACTGACATATCCTTGGCTGGAGGAAGGTGAGTATGTGCTTAGAAGAGACATGAGAGAAGTCACAAGAAAATTAAAGTAGGGAAGAATTAAAGTCAGACAAAATTATAATATTTTTTCCTAGTTCACACACTTTTCATTAGAGAAGACTTGGAAAGGTAGGGAGAAGCAAAAACTTAAAATATTTCTGCTTATGAAGATAAGGGTCAAATGCTTTGAATCAAAATTTAGGAATTAAAATAACAAAATTAAAATGCAAGAAATGCAGCAGTAACTGTGCACCATGAGGAGGAGGCTTCCTGAATGAAGGCTGGGCAATTAAAACCAAAGCTGTCAACAGAAATATTCTCTGAATATCCCACAGGTTAGATTTTACAAAGACCATTAAAAGTTGTTCTGAGAGCAGTAGAAAATCATACACATCAAGAACTAATAAAAAGTGTGACATCAACAATTCTAAATTATTTTAGGATTAAACATTCTAAAGACAAAAATAAAATTAGAATTCCTTAGAGAGAAAAATCTAACTCCACATTTTATTGACATGAGAAACAATCAGTGAATATGAATACAGTTCGTGAATAACCGAGGGAGAGGAAAAGGAAGAGGAGAAAGAAGAAGACGAGGAGGAGAGGAGAAGAAGAAGGAGAAAGGTAAGCAGAGGAATATAGACAACATAAAGCATATTAACAGAGTCAGAAACAAAAAATAAATAAAATGTCAGAAGTGACCAAAGTGCCATAATTCAGGGAATACTATTCATCTAAATCACTAAGAGGTTCAATCCAAACTCAAGATGGATAAATATAAGGAGAAACATTGCTTACACAGCTGTCTCCAAAAGGCTGACCGATAAAAAGCCTGAGGGTAACAGATGAAAACAACCCATTCCGTCTGGAGCAACAGCATGATGAACAGCCAAATTCTTACCCCAAACAATCAGCAGACGACAGGATTGGAATCATGAAGTCAAGTGCTGAACAAAGAGTCAAACAAGCATTCTATATT
The DNA here is from genome assembly GCA_004026605.1 of Ondatra zibethicus. NCBI lineage: Eukaryota > Metazoa > Chordata > Mammalia > Rodentia > Cricetidae > Ondatra > Ondatra zibethicus. The sequence continues at coordinate 83,344 of PVIU01001851.1, read as the reverse complement.
CAACAAATTCCTTTCAAATATTGATGTGAACCAGAGCGCTCCACCCACGAAAAAACGGTCCTAAAAAAATCCATTCCTATTAGAAGTGACTTAACAACAACAAAAATTTGCTAAGGAAATGTAATTGCAAAAGTTATACAAGAGGGTGGCTTAAAAGAAGAAATAAAGAATAAAAATAAAGAGAAAAATGTGGATGTTTTCTTTTTTAAAAAGACTGCATAAACCTACTTTTATGACATCTTTCCCTTCAAAATTTTAAATATACAAGGTTGCACAAGACAAAAATCACAGCTTTCTTGTGTTTACAACATAAAAAGATAGCATATATAAAAAGTATACCTTAAGAGTATCACTTAACTCTAGTATGAGGCTCTAGAACTCTTTTTAGATTTCTACATTTTTTGCACATACAGAATGAAATATCTGGGAAGAGAAGTCCATTTTACAGAAGAAATAATTTTCTCTCATATATGTCTATCCTCATGGCGATTTTATTATCATAGCATGTTTAGTGAAATCTATGGGAAAACAAAGAGAATATTGTGAAGTTTTCCTCATATTTGTTCATTAGACCAGTTCATGTACTAGTTGTCAGATGTCTTTCCTCATTTGGGATCTCAGACGTTTGAATTAAAGATGATCAAACTGTATTTATCGGAAGTGAAGACAAACTAGAAACCTACTGTAATAGAAACTATTGTAGAATATTCCTTTACACTGTGTGAAGATGTGTCACTGTGATTGGTTTAACAAAATGTTGAATGGCCTTTACCTAGGCAGGAAGAGGTTAGGTGGAACTTCTGGGACAAAGAGCTCTGGGAGGAAGAAAGGCATAGTTGCTAGCCAGATGTGGAGGAAGCGAAATGGGCAAAATGGACATAAGGTAATGAACATGTGGGAGAACGTAGGTTAAAAAATATAGATTATTTTAACTTCTAAGAGCTAGTTAGAAACAAGCTTAAGCTAAGGCTTAATTAATTCATAATTAAGTCATAATTAATAGTAAGTGTCCATGTTGACATTTTGTGAGCTGGCAGCCTAAAGAAAATTCTGCCTACAAGAAATTTTTTTAGCTTACTGCAATTAAGTGAAAAGTATTCTGCAAAAGATGGTAATACATTAAGTTACACATTGTGATTCTGAAGAACAAAGACCAGGGAATCACAACCAATATAGCACAAAGAAATCAGTCAAGGGATTGAGGTGACAGCTATGATGAGTGATCTAATGTAAAAAGAAAAGCAGCAGAGGAGGGAGGAGAAATGAAACAAGGACAAACAGCGTCAGCACAGACGTAAATGTCAAACAGCACGAGACACTGAACTTCAATGAACAGCACAACCTCGGTGAAATGAAAAAGATCATGAGGCTGAGTAAAACTGCAAAGCCTGCTCAATGCTGCCTGTAAGAGAAACACATTAAAATCCAAAGACAAAAACAGATTGAAAGTAAAATAATGGAAAAGTAAAATATATATTAACCACAAAATGAGAGGTTCACTGCAGTCATTTCACACAAAATAGATTTTAAAACAAGAAATATGTGTGGCGCCCAAGAGGAATGTTGAGAATGTATGAAAGTCTCAACACACCAGAAGGATGTAAGAATTATTAATACGTATACATCTAACAAGAAAGTCACAAAATAAATGAAGCAAATCTTGATAAAAATGAAAGGAGAAGTAGACAATTTAATAACACTTGGAAATTTAAATGCTCAAAAATTGACAAAAAACAGCCCCAATGCAAATCTACAGAGGCACAGAAGCCATGAGGAGGCCTGTCAAACACTCTGTCTGATCCAATGTCAATAACTAATCAGAGTTCATCACTCACCAATGTCAATCACACAGTGCAAAGTCCGCAGTACAAACACTGTCACACACATAGGGAACAATACCCAGAGTACACCAGACTGGCATCAAATGAGTCTCAGCAAATTTAAAGTCTAGAAATTATGTTGGAAAGCTGAAAACCAACAACTGAAGCCAATCTGAGACAATTCCAATAATTAGATATCTAACAATATACTTTATATAATCTAGGGATCAAAGTGCTAAATCATGAATTCATTAGAATAACAGAAATCATATAAACACAGTATAGCAAAACTTAGAAGATAAGCAATATTTTGAGTGCAAATCTATAACTATAAATGTCTGTATCTGAAATAAAATAGTCACAAATCAACAATTTGGTTTGCACATTAACAAATGTAAAAAGAACAAACTAAAGCAATGAAAATTAAATACATTAATTTAATTTAATGCATACAAAATAGAATAACTTGCCAGGTGGTGGTGGTGCATGCCTTTAATCCCAGGACTCAAGAGGCAAAGGCAAGCGGATCTCTGTGAGTTTGAGGCCAGCCTGGTCTACAAGAGCTTGTTACAGGACAGATACCAAAGCTACACAGAGAAACCCTGTGTCAGAAAAAAAAAATAGAATAACTCAGTATTACAGAACTATAAGTAAAATTAATGATGAAAAAATAAGCAAGAATGACTGACATTACTACACATGATAAAAATACGTATAATGAGGTGCTTGGTATGTAAAGGTAGAAAGATTGAGGATTCAAAGCCAAAATCAGCTATATAATAAGTTTGAGGACAACCTAGGATATGTGTGACTGTCTCAAATAAACAAGCAACAAAACACTATGACTGACAAAATAAAATTAAGGGATTATCAAAATTAATAACAAAACGGAAACTGCTATCATTTTATGCAAATGTAAAAAATTAAAATTAATGTTAGCATAAGAATATCCAAGCAATTGGAATTTACCAAACTAGAGTATATGGGTAAATTCTCAGAAGGACCTGCACTAACATGGTTCACCCAGAAACAAAAATAACATGTAATCTAGAATCTAGCTAGATTATAATAGCTAAATTAATTGAATTAACAAGTAAAAGTATTCTTACATAGAAAATGTCAAACACAAGTGACTTCACTTGTACAAAATAATCACAGGAAAAAATTATGTTATTCCTTTCAAGTTTTTTTATAACATAATTGTAAGTCATTATATGAGGACAGCATTCTCTGATACCAAAGTATGTTAACAGGAAGCTAATATTAGAGACCAGTGTCCATTGTGAGGTCAGTGGGTGTATATGAGAGTGAGAGACAGAGAGAGAAAGAAAATGCACATTACACAGAGAAAATGTGGAGCTCAGAGGACATCAGGAATTGGTTCTCTCCTGTTAACTGTGGTGATCCAGGGATAGAATTCTTCCATCATAGAACTCTTCCATCCAAGGATGAAAGTCATTTGTGCAAGCTCCTCTACATACTGTGCCATCCCTAGACTTGCAGAAAATTGGACAAAAAATGAATTAACTCAAAGTTAACTGTAGGAGATGTAGAGGGCCTTGTGTTCACAGATAAACACTGGGGCCACTGGAATGTTAAATACACAGGGATGTTCCTTCAAAGGAAGGGATACATAACCTATTATCTTCCCTGAATGCTAGGAGCAGAAATGGCTAAAAGTCTAGTGACCTTGGCAAAATCTGTGTGGCTAAGACCACACAGGATCCTCCTCCAGACCCTTATTTTCATCATGAGCTTGTTTATCTCAGTCAATCTCTACCAACCATCGTTAATGGAAGATATCACAGATACTTTACAAAGAGTTTTGATGTAATCACAACTGATCTTTATTTCCCTTACTCTGTGGTTTGTTGTGCTTATATGGAATTGAGACAATTATTATCAGGAAAGTTTTCACATTCCTGATTAAATACGCCTACAATAAACTATTCATGGTCAGATTCCTTAAGCTTGAACCAACACCATGAGTAGTTTGCTGTATGTATCGAGGAAGCTATACAAATGGCTTCATGAAAGAAGACTTGCCAGCAAGAAACAGTCATGTGAAAAGCTTCTGTAAATGATTAAAGAGATTAACTTCAACCCATCAACAGATAATACAAAACTTCAAATAGGATTAAAATAAAAATATATGACCATGCTACATTTTGACAAGGTTATAGACAAAACAAAACCATAATTCATTGCTACGGGAAACTTAAAGTGGTATAGCCACTTTGAAAAACTACTTAAGTTTCTTAAAAAGAAAAACATGAGCTGACTATATTAACTAGCAACTCTAATGTTTAGTAATCCACCCAAGAGAAATGAAACTGGGTCCATACAGTGATTTATACATGGATGCTCATAAAAGCAGTTTATAATAGTCCAAACTAAACAGTCCAAATATTTATTAACTGGTCAATGGCTCATATAACAAAAGGTGTTATTTTACATCCATACCATGAACTATTCAGCAATATAAAGAAATGAAATATTGATTTGTGCTATACTGTTTATGAACCTCAAAAACAGCACAGAAAATGAAGGAAGCCAGACAACCAAGATTACTGACTACATGATTTCATTTATAGGAAGTGTCCAGGAAAAAAAACAAATTTATAGACACAGGCAGTAGTTCAGTGGATGCCTTTAGCAGAACTGAATGGAGTTGCAGTGGGTACTTACAGCTAAAAGGATCAAGGAAGTTGTTAGTGCAATAAAATGTTCTTATGTAATACAAAGCCATGAACAGTGAAGGTACATAATGAAATTTCTAAAGCAACATTATTTTTAAAATCATATAACAGGAGTGTTATAACAATTATGGGAGAATAAACATTTCTTGCCCTCAAATCCTATCATCAGCCAATTTTTGTGGATCCAAGACTAAGGTACCCATGTATGGTCTTGCATGGAGTCAAAGCTGTATAATTATGTAGGTGGGCACTAGAATTTAAGTCCAATACTGAAAAAGACAAATTAATATCCCTAACTGCTGTGAACACTATTTGAAACTCTCGAAATAAGAACCTTAGATTTTCAATATTTAATTGTCATTTTCCTTCTCTTAGAGAGAACATAGGATACTAGAAGACAGTTGGATTTTGACATGAGGTTATTTAGGTATTAAGGACCCAATAAATAGTGAGGACTGAGTAATTATGAGGGCTCCATGGAGACAGTTTAAGCTCATCTTTGAGCTCCCGCTCCATTCTAGGTATCATTTATGAACCTGATACCCATGAGCACCAATTCTCCTCTTCATAAAAAAAGAGTGTTATGAAAAAACAGGCATGAGCCATATGGCAGGAACTTGAGGACTATTTTCTCCTAGTCACATTTAAAAATACATGGAAACTAAAGGAAATATAGACTTATGGTTTTAATGATTGTGCTGTTTTTTTTTTTCCAGAGAGGTGAGGCTGCATGCTGGCTTCATTACAGAAATCTGGAAAAGGTAACAGAATTTTTTTTTTAATTTAAACCCGCTGAGATGAACTATCTAAGTGTTCAACCAGGCAAATGGAAAGAGTCAGGATTGGAATTATTTCTAACCTGTGGAGTCTCATTGCCATCCAGATTGGAGGCTATATTTTTATCTCAGAAGAGAGGTAAAGGCATCAAGAACCTATGCATGTCAAAGCTACAAAGATGTTTGACCTTCCTGAAACTTCCTGAGTGTCAGAGCTCCAAGGATAAAATAACCATGGGTATGAACTGCAGCAGGAAGCAATGAAATTATAGAACAAACAAACAGAATAAAACTAAGAAGGAAAAAAGATATGGGAGAGGGAGGTAGTAAGGGCTGAGCATTCAGCAATAGCACAGTATAAAACACAGAGGAAAAGCCCTGGTGTTCAATTACACTCAAATGCTTGAATGATTTTGGATGCATAAGTTGTTCCCCAAACTATTTGATGTGAAATCAAAAATAAGACCTGCCTTTAAGACTCTTCAGGGTACCTGGAGGACAGAAATGTTATATAACTATTGATACGAAATAATGTGAGCATGAGACTATTTACAAATAAATAAAAACCATTTCTGCTTTTACCATCCAAGACTTGTTAGATTCCAGCCAAAAGAAAATGTTTTACAAAGAACCATCTCAAAACCTTGGAGTTGATTTAACTAAATGGGTTCAAGGCAAGGATGAACACTTACATTCTTTTAAGAACTACAGAGTCTAGAGAAGGGGCGTATGGTAGGTAATTTGAATGTATTGGCCCACATAAACTCATATGGAGTGAGACTATTAGAAGGTGTGGCTTTGTTAGAGTAGTTGTGGCCTTGCTGGAGGAAGTGCGTTATTGCAGGGTTTGAAGTCTCATATATGCTCAAGCCACATCCAGTGTCTCAGTTCACTTCCTGTTGCCTGCACAAGATGTAGCATTCACAGCTCCTTCTCTAGCACCACGTCGATCTATATGCTGATATGTCCCACCACAATGATAATGGACTGAACCTCCGAAACTGTAGATGAGCCACCCCATGAAATGTTTTCCTTTATAAGAGCTGCCATAGTCATGGTGTCTCTTCATACCAATAGAAACTGTAAGTTAGGACACTGTGATATTAGTAGGTAGAGTTGTACTCTCTGCCCTAGGGGCTATGTCATTAAAACAGAAAGGTTCCAGTTGGGTGGTGGTGCACACCTTTAATCCCAGCGCTCGGGATGCAGAGGCAGGTGGACCTCTATAAGTTCTAGGTCTACAAGAGCTGCTTCCAGGATAGGCTCCAAAGCTACAGAGAAACCCTGTCTCAAAAAAAATGGGGGGGAAGGTCCCACATCAGTAACTTAGAGCTTCAAACACACTAGGTAAAATATACATACAACTATTACTCAGCATTCTCTAAAGAAACAAAACTGACAGAATGAATATATTTCAAAAGATATTTTTAGATCAGCTTATAGGATATGGGCTTGGGAGTCCAATATCTGCCTTCACACTGAAGGGACTGAGAACCAGCTGTTGGTCAGCCCATGGAACTAGAAGTCTCAGCAACCCCATTCTGGTGCTTGCAAGCATATAGGATTCCTGGAGAGCCACTGGTTCAGTTCATCTTGGAAGGCTAAGAGGCCAGCTACCAATGCCAGCAAGAAATGCCAGCGTGAATGGTGGTAGCAGTAATAAGTTGCCAACAATGTAGATGAACTTGCCAGCACAACCTGCAGGCAAGTAGGAAAAGGCTTCTCTTTTTCAGACTTCCTTTTACTCTCTTGCCTGAGCCTGGAAGATGTCACCCACCTTTAGGGTGGGTCTTCCCATTTCAATGAAACCGCCAAGACAATCCTTCCGAGGAGGGTCCCAGGGCTTGTGTGTTGGTTGATACCAGTGCCAATCAAGTTGACAAACAAGATTAACCATTGCACCAATCCTTGATTGACTTCTTAGTCATTAGACTAGACAGGGTAGAACTTACCTAAATTGGCCTTGAACTCATTCTACAGGTCAGACTGCCTTGAATTTGTGATCCTCTCACCCTAGCACCCACCCTCCTCCCCACCCAAAGCAGAGAATATAGATCTTCCCCACTAGTCTTAGTTTCTTTTCAGATGAATTCTTCTCTCACTTCATCTCTAGTCACCCTTACAGCAAGTCTTTTCAATCTCCACCTACACTATGAGGGTGTGTTTTCGAAACCAGGTTGTAGAAGAAGATGGCACCAAGCCTCCTGGACCTGTCTGTCACTCTCTGGGAGTAAGTACTCAGAAAGAGATTGCCAGGGGCTGAGTTGTTCATGAAAGGGCAAAGTCAAGAAGGCATTTCTAGAGCTGAGCGTGAAACTGCAACAGAAAGGGAGCAAAATGACACATCTCATAATTAGAAAGGCATTTCAAGTGATCCAGATAACACAAAACTCTCTTGACAGATATTTTGAGTAATCAACTTTCTTTACAAAGCATAGTCTCTGAGTGGTTCTGATAATACATTTAATCATTTTTCCCTTTTACACATAATGGCGCATTAACCACAAATAACAAATAGTAGTAATTATCCCCTCAGTGAAATGTGGAGTGAAACCATTTCTGCAATCCCAGTGCCTTGTTTATCTGTAATAAGATGAGTGCATGTGGACACATGCATGTTGAGGAGGGGCAAGAGGTAATGTCAATCAATGGTATTCATAAACACAACTTACAGGCAGACCTTGCATAATTTAGACTCTCCCCTAGCTGGCTGCTTCTGCAGGCTGGCATGCTTTTTGTTGCATTACCATTTTGATTGAATGAACAGGGTCAATAACGTCACTTTTTCTCATCCAAAGAAAGAAAATTATTCTGAATCCAATCATCAATCAATGCATGTAATCAGTCTCTTTAAAATACCTTGGGCTCTCATACCACCAGCTATACCAGGAAGACAATTAAAGGAGCCACAGTCTTCGACTGACTTGGTCATCCTATCACATCCCCACTAAAGTGTTAAGAGGCCGACTAGGATTCAACATGTACTATTAGTAACAAGATTATGGCAAAGGAATAATTTGAGAACTTAAGAGTCTGCACTCTGAGACCTCTAGTATCTTTGTTCATTTGCATATAATTGTTTGTCCATTACCTCACCATACCATACAGCTACACCATTTCCCCCCTATAATTTCTGGAGGTTAATGCCCCCCCCAAATTCAAAGACAACACAAACTGACACTCGGGTCAAGAAAATGTACTTTTCCGAGAGCTGTAATGACACTTGGCGGTCCGTACATTGTGAAAAATGTATTCGATCAAGGAACTTTTGCTAGCAGCATGCCAATGGATGCACGCTTCTTTACTTCTGAAATAAAGGGATTAATCCTCATCTTCTGCTTGAGGGCAGAAAAGCAGTCTGAGGCATCTTACATTACACAAATCTACTCAGCCTGCACTCGGCCTTTTTTTTTTTTTTTTGGGCGAGCAAATATAATTATTGAGCACAAGAGTGGAACAAAATAACAGATTTTGAAGCTCCCCCCTGAATGTCGGGGATAATTAGCAGGCAGCTGGAGATGAGTAGGTGTTGAGTGTAGCAATCATACTCATGGTACTTGCGATTTCTGACCAGGCACAAGTACTGAGAGAGCTGGATTGGGGGCAGGGTGGGGAAGAACAGGACCAAGTGGTATGGCTGGACCACCTCCCAGTAATGTTCAGGTATGTGTTCTTGACACCACAAGGGTATATCTCTTGACCATTGCAGGTATGTTATCTTCTTGGCAAACTTCTGTAGAGGGGTATTTCTAAAAATGTTTCAATTCAGTATCTCAACATGACTAAGAAAAACAAATCTGTATGGAAAATATTGACCAAGTTTACAGAACCAGACATGGAGGTTGGTCCTTTGTGGTGTTGGAGGGAGGTGGTGGTGGGGGCATAAGATAAAAATACATTGTATATATTTTTGAACTTTTCAGAGACTACAAAGAAATATTATTTTAAAATACTATTCAAACATAGCCAAGACAGAAGTACACAAAGAGCTCAACTCAGAAGTCAGGAGTCACGAGATCCATAGGTAAGGACAAAGATGCAGCATGCTCAGGTACACCCATGCTGTGGCGTGGGCCAGAACATGATTTCTTTCAATAACCATATAATTTGCATGCATGCACTGTGTCTATCAGTAGACTTTCAGTGGAGATTTCAATGGTATCCACCCTGCTTCTACTATGAATCACTCTCCAATAAACATTGCTAGATACTGGTTTATAAACAATCTGTTTAAGTCCCAGTTTTCATTTTTTGGATGTATGTAGCAGTGTGTGTGTTTACATATACGCATATGCACACATATGTGTATCTATATACATATATGTGTATGTAATACCAGCTCAAAACACATAAACACACTCTAAAATCTATCAGAAAGATACCGTTTAGAGACTCTTCAGGTATTTTCCAGGCCATAGGTAGCATAAAATTGAAAGGATTACCTCACCACAAAAGAGAGTAAAGAGAGAAATGAAATGATCTGATGTCACAGGGAGAAGCAAGGACACAGCAGCAAAAGGGAGTCAGCCAGCAACATTGAAAATGTGATAGTGATAATAGCGAGGGGTAGAAAACACGAAAGACAAAGGTAGCAACCCTTATATTTTAGAACATCAGCCCATCCTAAACGACATAAAGAGCAAGAACTCTATCAATTGAGATCAGGGCACTCCTCCATGAAGATGGAAGGCTGCCACACAAACAAAACATTCACATTTAAAAAAAAAACAAAGAAACAACAACAAAAATACTATGTTCAGATTAAAAAAAAATAAGACAGATTAGCAACTAACTTCTCAGTAGTTATAAAAAAGCACATGTCAGCAACACCATGTAAAAATAACTTTCAGTCCAGATTTTTATCTACAGCAGTGCTACCATTAAAAATGGGACACAGCAAACAGTTTTAGACAACTGAACATTGGGAATTAGCTCATTAGTAAGAAGCCTTCACTCAAGGAACACAGGCGCATGAAAGAGCGAAGAAAAGTAACATTATCTCAGGAGGATGGAAAAAGATGAAGTACAGGAAGGATATGTAAACAATATAAATCCAAGGTGATACGCATGTGTATCCATCCATACATAAGAAACAGGTAAGAATGACTTTAAATTGAGCAAGGGAAACGATAATATATAACTTAAATATTGACTAAGAAAGGTATGGATAAAAGCTGTCAGTTCTCAGCTGATCTAGATTGGTTGTCTAAGCAGGCATTCCGTTTCTTACGTTAAAAGAGCACGTTAAACTTCTAGGCTGTTTGCTGTAAGATGGAGATGACATTCAGTGGTGTCTGCTGTCTCCTAATTATGGGACCCCATGGACATATGGACTTGATGTGGAAGGGGTAAATTAAAGTAGAAAATGAATCTGGAGCGAGGTGATTTGGTGTGGAACTGGAATCCCAGCCTGGAAGAGCCTGAAGGAAGAGGATCACTAATTTGTGACCAGCTGGAGTGTAGAGCTGTCTCAAAAAAAAGGAAACAGTAGGTCTGAGGTTCTCAGTCAGCTAATACTAATGTGTGTGTGTGTGTGTGTGTGTGTGTGTGTGTGTAAATGTGTGCGAGAGAGAGGAAGAGAGGAGGGTTGTGTGTGATTGTATATTTGCATGTGGGTATACAGATATGGTCGTATGCGTGTGAATATGACTTCAATATGCACGGTCCATTTTCCCAGTCACTCTCTGCTTTTTTTCTTCCCCAAGACAAGGTCTTTCCCTGAGCCTGACATCCATCCATTCAGAAAAGATGACTGGCAAATGAGCTGCAGGGATCACCCTTCGTCCTCCGCCCCTTATGAAGCTGGGGTTCCAGGGATGTGTCACCATGCCAGGCCTTTTATTGTTTAGTCTAAGGATCAGAACTCAAGTCCTCATGCTCGAGTGGCAAGCACTTTGAGATGACAGATAATACAGGTGTATTGCGCTGATTTATGAATGTACGCAAAATGTACTCACAATCATCATTAAATGTGGAAGAAATAGAAGAGTGAGGTGGTATGGGAAGGGCTCAAGGAGACACCATTGTTCTTAAAAGCAGGAGTTATAGGCTGCCCATAAGAGACAGAAAAGAAAGGAAACGAAGTCTCGTAGAGCCTCTGAAAAGGGAGAATGTGCTCTCCTGGCAACTTGGTGTAAGCCAGCGAGACTCCATTCAGACTCCAGGTCTGCAGAACAGTTAGTAATGTTCTTGGTTCTCAGTTATCATGTTGAGTAACTCCTTCCAGTAGCAACAGAAAGCTCACAAGTGACTACTTGAGACATATTAGAAAGTTATCAACCATAAACTAATGCGTGCAAAAGAATTCAGTCAGAACAAAAATACATTAACCTGAACAAGAATACTGATAGGAAAGACAGAGATAGACAACCAAAGGATAGAAATGTTTCTGGTTTGTGGGTCTAGTAGGGGCCAGACGAGAATGCTCCTCACTAAATGGGCTATTTATATCATATCCCACACACATCCTTCCCAAGGTTCAGGCATGATGGTGGAAGTGGGAGCAGAAAGGGAGTGAGAGTCGGAGGTGGTGGATTATTGCAAAGAAAGAAGTCTTCTGGATACGGCATGGCAGCTGTACATAAGAACTCACAGAGGTTGTGAGAACATGGATAAGACCCATGCAAGCTCAAGCCAGAAAAATCCCAGTATGGAAAAGGGATGCAGGCATGAATTCCTAACCCTAGCTTACAAGCTACTGACAATTGGGAACTACTGAAGAGAGACAATCAGTTTGCTTAAAGTGTTTGATTCCTGATAAGTCGACCATGCTCCAGGGCATGCCCAAACATCCAGAAGTATATTCTTGGCAAAAAAGACAATGTATTTAAAAATAAAAAGGGCACAAAAGCACAAAGTTGGGTGGGTAGGGACAGAATGTGGATCTGAAAGGAAATGGGGAAGAGGAGATAAATATGATCAAAAGACAATGTATGAGATTCTCAAATATTTTTAAAACCACAGAGACACTAAGATTGTAGAAATAAATTCTATATGCAAAAAAACCACAGCTACTCTTCCTGAAAGACACAGAATTCATCATATTGGAAAAACAAAATTGATAAATTCCTAGAAATTGGAATCGTGAAATAAAAGATACATATGTAATTAATACTAGCATATTTTTTATAGGTACATATTTTGCAGCATGGGGGCTAGTTGATTATGAAATCTATGTGGTAAAGACCTCAAAGAAAAATAAAATAGAGATCATTTAAGAAAAATATGCTACCTGAAAAAACTGAAAATTCGAATCATTTGTAGATGTTCACAAAATTCAATCACATAAACAGTTTCTGCAAAGAACACTATTGTGCAAGGGTGGGCAAGATTGCCCTGAAAGCAAGGGTGTTTTTTCCAAATCTGATGACCCAAGTTCGATTCCTGGAGTTCACAGGTAAAAAGGGGACACTGGCTTCTCCACGTTGTCCTGTGAGTTCCACAAGCATGTCATGGCACATATGTAAACATACATACAATAAACAAATATAAAAATTCTTTTTAAGAAAACCCCAATTGGACTCTGGTGTTGGACGTAAGTTACAGCAAAAATGTAAAGAATAACTCAGTGTAACTAGATACTGGGGCATTGTCTATTATATATATTCAAAGAACAAACGCACACACACACACACACACACACACACACACACACACACAAATTACTTCCCAGTTGTTTTGATAAGGGTGGCAGAAGCTTAACATCAAAGCTAAATACAACATCTCACGAAAGAAAACATACAGACTAATTTCATTTTTGCAATTAGATGAAAATTCCTCTAAATTATGTCCACACATATCAAATTTGAGAATGGGTTGTGGCTATAATACACAAGGATCGATTTGAGATCATCTGGGAATGTATTTTTAAAAGCTATTAATGCAATTATCAGACAGCCTCATTAAAGAAGAAAATCCACACATTACCAAATCCACAGCTGCAGGAAAACGTTCAGAGAAATGTAACAACCAGTCTTCATGAAAGACAAAAATGACAAAGAAAGAAAACCTAAGTGTAAGAAACACCCCATGTTCTGATAAAGAGTATCTATGAAAATCTTTGAACAGGCATAATTAACAATAAATCACCAAGGCATTCTTTTTAACAAGTAGGCAAAGGCAAGAACACTCAAACACTGCCTTTTTCTCCATAACGCAGTACTGACAGGTGAAGCAAGGCAAGAAGAAACTAGAATGACAAGTATTCAGAAAAAAACACATCATTATAGATGAGCACAAGTCTGTCATATGCGGAAAAAAAATCAAAGAATCTGTAGAAAAATGCTTAGCATTCACAGATAACATTAATTAAATTACTTGACCCAAGAAAAGCACATAGGTATCAATGCATTTATATTAATTAGCAATAAGCATAAAATTTTTCAAGATTCCCCTTTGAAATACAAACAAAGTGCATGGCTTTGTTTAGGGATGATTGTGTCCAAGGTATATGAACTTTTTTTCTGTAGAAAACTATAAACCTTAATTTAAATGTTTGAGCCCTATGAATAGAGATATATGGCACACACATGAAATAAAAACTAAAAGGTGAAAATTTTTTGTTCAGTTTGATTGACATTTCCATTGTAATTCTTATCCAATTACCAGCAGAGGCCCTGAAAAGAGAACACAGGCACACACAAAAGGATTGTTTGTTAAAGAGCTGGACCTACCACTTGGATGTAAAGGATAAGTTTTCCACTGAATTTTACTAAAATTATATCTCCATCTAGGACTAAAAAGAAAGAACTCAAACCTCTATAATATATCTGACACAAAGTATTAACATACTCAGAAGAATATCACTGCAGATATCTTTATGATTTCATCATGGTGAGAACATCTCAGACAGTTTTAATAACCCATCACTTCTGAAAAAAGTGATTTGACTACGTTAAAATTAGTGATCAGTAAATGGAAGTTAGATCCACTTAATATTCCATTGTTGGCCCTGGAACTTTTCTACATATCATGCCCACTGTGTTTCTCACTCATTCAATTTTTGGACAGAGAGGGCTAAGAGCAGGGCAGGAATACACCTAGCCTCACACCCCTAAAACTGCCACAAGGGGTGGAAGACATAACTACTGTGGGGTTGCATGGGTCACACTTAACCAAGGCCTGCTACCCTGCCAGAGAAAGAGTGATGCCTTCCACGTTGCCTAAGTCACATATGTCCAACTTGCTCCCATAGCATAGGTTTTGTGTGTGTGTGTGTGTGTGTGTGTGTGTATAATAAGAATTCTTCCTTGATATGCAAGCAATCCATAAAAGTAGGCTCTTTGCTTTGCCTGGCACAACTAAAGCTTCTTTACTTCAGATCTCCTCTGTACATACTGCTTGCTAGGGCATTCATAAGTCTCTTGTCTGGAGGACAATTATCTGTCCTCTCCATGCCTGCCCCTCCCCACCCCTCCTTCACCTAAACATACCAATAGGCACATAGTGATGTATTTTTGCTAGGACTTGCCTCAAATTTGAAGGACATGGCACGAGAGGAGATGTTCATCATTACAGAAAATGTGAGAATGGTCTCTGTAGTTACCTACAGCCTCACTTCACCTGACAGTGTGAATGTTTGCCTAGGTCTGATTCCAACTAATGCTCGATGCTTGGGGACCGAACAAAGCACACTGAAAGTGAGTCATCGCTAGTGCCGGCTTGCAGGGAGTCGTGTTCATCTCACCTTCCTGCTTCCTCGGTGTTGGCCTGGCGCTCTTCCCCACCCTAGTGTATCTCTTTCAGGTAATCAGTGTCTTCCTCTTAGGTCTTGAATGCCTGCCAACAGGAATGAGTATGCTGTCAGACCTTTGTACCGCAGGACAATGTAAACCTGAATGTCACTCTGCCTGAATGCAGAAAGCAAGGAAATGAATGAGACATTAGGCCTGTTTCCAAAAGCATTGCCCAAAGGGCAGGAGAAAAAAAATACCCTATTCTTTGTTTGAGGCACAATTTAGCATTCCGAATCTGGGCATTAGGCCTAGGAGAGCCAAGAAAGATTGTTATGATCATTATTTGACTGGTTTATACCCACTTTATAAAATAGACAGGTCAGAATCCTCTGCTTAGGAGATGCTCTCACCCACATGGGATGGGCCTCCCCATCTCAGTTGACATAATCAAGATAATCCTCCACAGATATGCCAACAGGCCAAGCTAACACAGACAGTCTTTCATTGAGACACTTTTCCCTGGGGTTTCTATATTGTGTCAAGCTGATAAGGGATGCAAACCATATCGTTATCCTCCTAAACATTTCAGTACAAAACAGAAACAGCTGAACTCTGTGGAATTCACCCTCGCAACTCTCACCATTGGGATTCTAAGCCACAAAGACAACCACTGGTTTTAAAACCAATCTTGGGGAGGAATGGAGAGAGCTTCAGGACCACCTGCCAGCCTCTCTCTTCCCATGTCGCTATTGGTAACCACATGGCATTATTTACTTGGCCTTGTCAGGAGGCCTCTGATGTCATTGATACTGGTCGTCACACTCCGGAGCCCTTTAAATGTTTGGCAGAGCAGGGTGCTGTGTGCTCCTCATCAGATGAATACCAAAACCCTTGTCAAGGTGGCAGAGCTATTAAGTGTCTATTCACACAGCAATCAGAAATTGGAGCATCAATCAGTAATCATAAAGTCAGGGGCCCTTTTCTCACAAAGTCGGGAATTCAGAGGGCTTTCGTAAGCTAATCAGCACGCATCAAATAGACAATCAATCTAATTAGCTGCGTGTGCGGGGATGGTAATCAAAGCAACACAGTGAGCTTCATTAGCGATGATATTGAAAATTGTGATCTGTGCAGCATTCACCAGAAAATGAATATCCATTTTTGTAAATAGGTAGGGAGGACATGATCGCTCTGTGCACGGCATATGCCAATTCTAGGCTGGTTGCCCCAGACTCCATCTGAGGACAGTTTTGGCGTTTCGGTGGTCCTGAAAGTAAAGGGGGTGAGAGTCATTCATTGTGCAATCAAGCAAACGGGGGCACAGGGGAGCCATCTTAGAGGAAGAGCATAGTTGGAGGAAGCAAAGGAAGTCAGTCAATTCTGGAAATTTCTGTATTTACAAAAAAACCCATCTGTTAGTGCTCAGGTCAGCAGCACTTTAGCTTCATAATCCGTGATGTTTCTATGGTGGATGATTCAGCTGGAGGAAATGGAGACCACAGCAGTACACCGGAGGGCTCCCCACAGGAAGTAAGAATGGGCGCATGGTGAATCATGGCCTAGTTATACAGAGACAGGTTCCTTGATTGGAGAAAAATCATCATTTCTCCAGGTGGCTCATAGGACGTGCATAAGGCAGGTGGACCCCTTACTGGCTTTGCCCGCAGTGAGGTAAAAAAATGTCCAGTCTCAGTAAAGATTACCTCAGTGACTATCCAAATCTGGCCATAAGAGACCTACGCAAGCCCACAGACAGGGAAACACATCTGTTTCCCCTCAGAACCCCTCCCTCTCACTCCTCCAGGTTTCCTTATTCTCTTGGGTGTAATGCAAAGAACTTAGAAGCCACTGGCTCTGAGTCAGCACCCATGTTCCCATGTTCAGCTCACCAGGAGCCCAGAGAGGCTGCATTGCTCTTGGAACATCCACATGAATGGTAGGTCATCTTTCAAGGTCACCTATTCTTGTGCCCTTGAAAGCAGCCGTCTCCCAGAAAGCTGTAGTGGTTAAGGGCCTTTCCCAACAACTGCATCCTTTGCACACAGCCCCAGATGACAACTGTGGGTCACATATTCTGCCATGAATTTTAGAGGTCATTTGTGAAATGGCGACTCTTCTCTAGGAGGTTTTAACCCTAATTTGGGAAACTTAGTGGGTAGGCAAATGCTATCAATTAAAAATACGATATAATTAATGTATGTCTGCTGAATTATATATCTGTATATTTTAGGATTTGAGAAGTAAACACGATAAAAAACATAGTTATAGTTAATGTCGGAAGAAGCTTCTACAGACAAAAACAAAAACAACAACAAAAGGATAAAAACAGCTAGAGACCCGAAAGCTGATTGCTTCCTAAGTAAGTGCTACATTATAAATTGACATGGTTTTAAGAGGATTGATGGTCACTTTTGGTGAACGTTAGAATAAACTTTATAAAGGGAGCACAAAATTGTCACATAAAATAACTCTTGGAAAATTTGCAAATAAATACACATATTTTGCTTAGCTTAGGAAACTTTGAAAAATCAAATTGTCTAGCAATTTTTCATAGGTTAATGCATGGGGCATTTTTCATTTCTCTTTTTAAGCATCTATTTATCTGTTTTACATGTGCCTGTATTCTATGGGTGTACATGTGCCACAGTGCCTGTGTGGAGGTCAGAGGCCAACACCTCTGGGAGTCCACTCTCTCCTGCTTTGTGGGTTTCTGGGATTAAACCCTCCTTGTCATTGTTGGCAAGTGTCTTCATCTGTTCCCCCATTTCCCCAGCCTGAGTCAAAACTGCATGTTTGCAAACGAAAGATGTTTAAAAATATTCAGAGTTACCATATCATAGCCTATGCTCAGAGAGCTGTAAGTAAACACATTTACAGAAAAACCCTCTGCCCCACCCATCTCGGAGTAGCTATGCCAGAACTGGAGAGAGGTGGTCCAATAAGGATACAGCAGGAGGTCTGATTTCTAAACAGCCCTATTCTCCAAGTCCCCCCTTCATGTCCTTCAAGTCCTCTCTAAAATACACCCCTACTGCATCTACACCATGGTCTATCTATTTCTAACTCTACTTCTCCTTTTTCTCGAACATTTTTCAAATCTCTCTTGCAGTGCAAACACATTCTTTCTTCAACTCGGTAACCCCATCAACTAATATGCATCCAAGGAACAAATGAGTGGCTGTTTCTCAATTAGTCTGAGTTATGTGCAAACTCGACGAGTCCTATTGAAGGAAAAGGTTTTAGACACTGCGGAAGCCATTATGGTGATTCATTAAGAACACTTAGTGCCCAGAAGGCTGTGCGTGAGATATAAAGCCACGTCTCTGTCTCCAAGGAGTTTCTATGCTTATGTTTGACAGATCACTCATGGATTCACACAGCAGGGAGTTTAATATGAGGGTTGGAGAGAACAAGCATTCAAAGAGTGAAAAATCTGGTTTATGATCAAAAAAAGAATCCTAAGAGGTGTTCAAGGGGCTTGTTAGATAGAAAGAAAAGTTTAAACGGCATGAAAATAAATGAGGACATGGTATCTTAAGGGAGAGAGCAAGAGCGGGCCCTACTTTATACAAAGAACGCCAGAGTCTTAGAAAGCGTACAGTAATTCCATTGAAGATATTTAAGCTTCTACATTGCAAGATAAAATTTTCAGATGAAAAGTGCCATAAATGAACTAGGAAATAAAATCCCCACGAGTGAAGTCATCTGTGAGTTTCATTTGTCTCCATCCTTTTTGATGTCTCCCTGCACACAGCACTTGGTTATACAAAGCCAGGGCTTGGCTGCACCTGACTCTCCCTCGCACTCAGCCGTAGGAGCTTCGAGTCTGGAGCCTACCACACAGCAGCTGCAAACCCCAGCCGGCACCCCACCACGGCAGGCACTTAAAGAGGTGCCGCAGGGTGCGTGCCTGCCTGGGTTTGGAAGCTGAAAGGCTTGTCATTACAATGGGCCCCGAGATGAGTGACAGCCCACTGCTGCTCTCTGTGATAGTCTGGGTGAGCTGTAGAGAAAGGCATGTTGGCAAATTGTTGCCCCAGCAGACAGGGAAGTCTGCCACTGTAGACCTGCCGGGACTGTGCATGAGAGTGCTTAAAACCCAGGAAACATAGTACCACATGCGTGTGACCTCAAGAGCTAAATTCTTTACCTAGAGCATGAGTTCTCAATGTTTGCATTGTGATCCCTCTGACAAACCTCTATCTCCAAGAATATTTACATCACGACTTATAACAGTAACCCAATTACAGTTATGAAGTAAAAACAAAAATAATTTCATGACTGGGGATGACCA
Organism: Ondatra zibethicus; assembly: GCA_004026605.1. NCBI lineage: Eukaryota > Metazoa > Chordata > Mammalia > Rodentia > Cricetidae > Ondatra > Ondatra zibethicus. The sequence goes on along the minus strand of PVIU01001851.1, from coordinate 64,081 downwards.
CAGCATGAGGGACTGTATTAAAGGGTCGCAGCACTAGGAAGGTTGAGAACCACTGCTCTAAATGGCCAGAAGCCTTGAGAACCCAGGATCAGGATTTCTACACACTTGGTTTCCCCCTTACCTTGTGGGTGGCCACCTTCTCAGTGTGTTCACAAGATCTTTTCTTTGCGTCTATGAGTCCTAAATGTGTCTTCTTCTAAACATACTAACCAGATCAGGTTGCACCCACCCAAATGGTCTCATTTTGCCTTAACTGCCCCTTTAAAGGCCCCATCTCCAAATGAAGTCACCTTCTGAGGTTCTCAAGTAAGGACTTCAAACTACCCTATGAGCAAGGGATTAGAAATGGGTATAATTTCACCTGTAACAGGAAGGAGCAGTTCCCCATCATCGCATGCCTCAGAAAGCATCCTGTCTATTTTTCTCAGAGGTACATTCTTATATCAGTTCTATAACATTAAAAGAAAAGCAAATATTTGAAGAGGGCTCATTACTGCCAGGTACAAATGTTAAATACTCTATAAAATATTTCATGATCTCAATGGCCTCATGATTTGCTAAACAGTTCTGTTGAGATTTATGTAGATATACATAGAGATAGCTTTTCACAAGTCTACATTTTAAGACATCATCTTAAATTTGTAATTGGTAAAGACAGATTAACATGAAATAAATGCTAAAAAAAAAACTAGAATGTGTACGGTGATGTTCTGTCAAATGTACTGTGCACACCCATGAATCCACCCTGCAGCGGAAATTTTCTTTTTGCTTTTGGTGCTGTTTCTCTGTGAGTGAAATTTCCAACAGGAATAGGTTTGGCGTCTTTCCTTAAAATTACCTTACCTGGAGAACCTCCATATTCCTGGCTTATCAGTAGCTCATGCCTTTTATTGCAGAATAGTATTCCTTTGTACAGATGGACCACAGGTTATTTATTCATTTGCCTAGTAAAGAGTATTTAGACTCCTCCAAGTTTACAGTTACTATGGAGAGCCCTGCTGTGAATATAGCTTGTCTATTTCAAATTGCCCTGACAAAATATGCGACAGAAACAAAGGAAGAGGGATTTATTTTGCTAGTGGTTTCCAGAGGTTCTAGACTATGCCCTTCTCAGGACAGTCACAGTAGAGCAGAGGAACCCACACAGTTGGCCAGCTTGAGGGTGGGAGGAAGGCAGGGAGAGAGGGAGAGAAAGAGAGACAGAAAGACACACACACACACACACTCACAGAGAGACAGAGAGAGAGAGAGAGAGAGAGAGAGAGAGACAGAGAGAGAGAGAGAGGGAGAGAGGGAAGAAGAGAGAGGGGGAGAGAGAGACATTTTCTATCCATTTATTTCATCGAAACCTCCAGCCTATGGAATGACCATCTAGTAACCCTGAACACCTGTCTTTCCCTCTTAGTTAAGTCTCTACCCTCTCTTGAAACCTAGTATTCTGACAGCGTGTTATACTAACCTTCTGCCTATTTTGCAGTCCAATCCAGTTGGCAATCAAAGTCCACTTTACATTCCTGACTCTGAGAGTAAAGACTTATCTCCAAGTATACCCAGGAATAGAGAGGACACACGTACAGTTTCCAGGACACTGATAAAACATCTTTCTGAAACTTGTACCATTGCACACCACCAGTGACGCCTGCAAGAGCTCTGCTTCCCACCTATCCTTCGTAGGACTTCTCTTCTGTCTTCCCAATTCTTCTGGATAGTGGCGTTTTTGTGAATTTTTACTCGTATTTTCTGTATCATTATTCTTTTAGTGAAATGACTAAAAGCGCCTTTATTGTTATTATTAATTGCACCATTGACTTCAGTATTCTAAATTTGTGATTTACAAAATCTTCCTTGTTGTTCTCGGTCCTTCACATTTACAGTGTTGTCTAATTTTCTCGGTAGACTCTTTCAAGGACAAATTTTTCTTCTGTAATTTTCACAAATTATAACCTATTAAAATTTTCCTTTTATCAGTTGTATTTTTGTGTGGTACTTAAAAATATGTGCCCAATGTAAGATGTGTAGATTTTCTATGTTTATCTCTAAAGGCCTACAGTATTTTCTTTATAACTGAGTCTGTTTTTTAATTTTAGTGTATGAGAATAGGTATAAAGTCCCTTTACTTTGCTTTAATCCTTATTGTTTTGTTTGTTGTTTTCTGATATATATATATATATATCAAGTGGTCTAGCCCTCTTTTCTCTCTTTTAGGGAATAGGGGAAATGGCTCAGTCTGTAAAAGACGAATCTTGTAGGCATGGGGACTTGAGGCCAACACTCAAAACCCATGTAAAAATCCCAAATATAGGAGCCCAATCCCAGTGATGGGGTACAGAGAGGACAGGTAGATCTCTGGGGCTCAGTCCCTAGCTATCCAGGCCTACATAGTGACCTCAAGGCCAGTGAGAGACCCTGTCTCAACATTAAAGGGGAAAGATCCCGAGGAAATGCACTTGACCCATACTCTGGCCTCCATGTGCACATATACAACCACACTCACAAAACCAAGACTAATCTATTTCCACTGGCAGGATTTTGTACCTTTACTTAAGATCAGTTGGCTACTGAGCCTAGTGGCTCAGCAGACCTGCAGTCTCTACCACTCAGAAGGCTGAGGCAAGAGGATTGCAAATGACAGGCTTCACTGACATATAGAGAGACAGACCATCTCAAAACACAAAACGAGAAGAGTCGGGGATAGATCTCATCAGCAGGCGCTTGCTCACTGTGTGCAAGGCCTTGGGTTCAGTTCTCAGTTCTGAGCAACAACAACAAAAGGATGCTCTTTATGCCTGGGTCTATATCTGGAACATGTCGTGTAAAGCAATCGCATTGTCTGTCTTTCAGGTAGTATTACTGCTCTAGATTTATTCCTCTTTTCAAAGTTGTGTTGACTAGTCTGTGTCTTTGAACTTCAACTGCTAAAAGGCAAAGTTTAGACTAAAAAGCAGATAGAATCTTTTAGCAGCCAAGTTAACTGCTATGGCATACAGCCTCAGGGAGAGGGTTTCTCCTCATGACCTTACATTGTACATGACTATACAACCATTTCCTCCTCTCCTGAAATAGATAGACTCTTATCATTAAGAGTCCATTTATTGGGCTCTTTGAGATCCATTCGGTGTTATTTTCAATTTTTCCCACTGTCTTCTTAGAAATTATGAAGTTATTCCTGTCCCAACCACAACATCATAAATTAAAAATTATTGGGTCTCTCCTGTTAGCTAGCATAGCAACCAGCGCCAAGAAAGAGTCTTCATTGTTACTATGGAAAAGCCTGTTTGCAGTATCAAATACCATGTGTGAATTAGGAAGCTGAAGGGTTTGGCTCAGAGTTTTGCTTCTAGGCATTCTTATTAATGCCAAGAAATCCTACACCGCCTTGTTCCCCTCTTCCCCAACTCTATTTAAAATAACTGCACTTTTCTTTTTCTGTCTGCAGTGTAATTTAACCTCCCACTTGAGCACAGAGCATAATTCAATTGAGAGGTGTGTTTATATCACATGAAACACAATAAAGCATGATGAAGTATTTCTTAAATCGTTTGCAAATGAATGGCTGTGATATTCCCAGTCCACTCTCTGCTCTCCAGCAGGCTAAGAACAACTGTGGCTATTTATTAATATATGGATCCCCAGTGACTTCAGAACTTTAAAAGCTGGATGAGATGAGCAGGACCTAGTGGAAATTCACAGAGAAAGGTACTGAACGGAAGATGTGCAACGAGACTGAGATAATTTCTGATGGTGCCACGACACAAACCAGGTAACAGCAAGATAAAGGGGGAATATGTGACCTGAAATCTACAGAAAGAGTTAGTGACAAGATCATAGTTAGAACCAACAATACAACCAAGTCTCCTAAACTCAAAGCCTGTGCTGCAACATAACATGGAAGAGAAAAAAAAATAGTAATCAGGTATAGTGGGCATCTGATGGCTTAGTTCAGCCACAAGAAGAAATGGAGTGGGCAGTGGTGCTTTCTTACGAGAAATTCTTGTTCTGCCACATCTGTTCTTTAAGCACTTAAGTATAATGCTACATTTTTCCTAACCAGGTATTCTCACCTTTAAGTAAAATATCTGTTTTCAATTTTCCATCTCTTCAATGCATGGTGACTCACATTCCAGATAATAGTATCTTTCATATAGATCTTTCCACTATGCAGTTGCTTAGAAATCACCTTAGCTCCAGGAAAGAGCTAAGAATATTGTAAGAGGCACCAGGCTGAGGTGGAGGAACAAGTAGCCCTGTGCTACTTTGGCATATCTTGGGCTTCAACCCCTACCCGTCAAATACCCAATGCCCCGTCTACCTCATTAGGAGAAGAAGAGCAGATCATTTCATAACCTCATGTGGCACAGAGAGGAAAAAATCACTCAAGGAAATTCAGAATTTATTCATAATAAAAAATCAAATCTCCTAGCAGGCCAGGAAATGAAAGGAGATGTGATTAAAAAGAAAGTATATGCATAAAAATCCTACAGCACGATGAGAAACAAGACTGGGAGTCATTTTCTTAACATCTACAACCTCTAGTCCGCACTGTACTGAAGGTCCTGATGATGACAGGAAGAAATGAAACAGAAATGTAAGGCAGATGGTGGGAAAGGAAAAAGTGAATCTATCAAGAGTCACAGAGGATTTAGCATCAGAACTGGTAAATGAGTATATAAGTGTGCTTTAGCCAAAACAATGCACAAAATCATTTCATCAAGTTAGCAGCACTAAAAGGAACAAAGATATTATATGTAACATGCTTAAAACATGAAAAAAACAGATGGTAATCTCACGAAAATTGTGGAAAATTTATATAACTAAAATAATAAAATTTTATTGAAACAAAAGTTAAATAAAGGTGGCACATATTGAACAGTTCATTCACATTTAAGGCTGTCAGATTCTTTTTCAATTTTAGGGGCAACTCATCACAATCTAAAATTTAAATTTTTTAGTGTGTATCTTCACATGTGATAAACTAGCCTTATAGAAATGCAAATATATAAGTAATAAATAAATAATAAAGCCAATATTCATTTAAAATGAAAACTAGGGTGGTATATATATTTCTAGTTATAATACCACAATATAAAGCTTGAACAATATAAAGAGAAACAAAATAGATACATGGACCATAATAAAGGAGTCAAGAAAGTGATCTATTTAGATTTGTACATGTGGTTTCTGGGTGAGTGATAGCACAAAAAGATTTGTAATAACTGTTTCTGGAATCATTTGTAAATTATAAGAAAAATAAAACAACATTTGAATATTGTTTCCTGTTACATAAAATACATCAACTTGAGATATAGCATAAACTTAAATTTGAAAAGAAAAATAATAAGGTCCTCTGAAGTCAATGTGAAAGAATATATGTGCCATTTATATATGCAATGATTTCTCAAAGAAAAGAAAAATATAATAACCATATGCTGATTGTTAAAACTATATCAAACTAAAAAGTTTTTTCTTAAAGGAAAAAATTTTAAAGATAGAAAATACTAGATAATATATTTGTTTCCCATTAAAACAAAGAAACATAGCCAACACTCAAGTAAATATGTATAATTGAGACTGGGGAGAGAGGATCCAGAGATGGGGCCTGGAGAGCCTGGAAGCAAAGATGTGAATAACGAAATTAAAGGACTCACTGCCCAACCAATGATAGCCAATTGAGCTACAGGTTCAATGGAAGATCATGTCTCAAAAAACAATATGAAGAGAAATACAGGACACATGACACTAGTCCCTGACCTTAAACTGTGCATGCATGGATATGTACACCCCCACTGGCACACATGTCTACACACATATAAATCATACACACACACAGGTATGAAAATGCTGTGGGATAATGCTCTTGTACACTGTAAAGATTTGTCATTTGTAGTGTTTTAATAAAAAGCTGATTGGCCAGTAGCCAGGCATGTATAGGTGGGGTGACCAGACTAGGAGAATTTCTGGGAAGAAGAAAAGCAGAAATGTAGTCACCTGCCAGATGCAGAGGAAGTAAGAAGAGAATGCCTTACCGAGAAAAGGTACCAAGCCATGTGGCTAAACGTAGACAAGAATTGTGGGTTAATTTAAATTGTAAGCTAGTTAATAATAAGCCTGAGCTAATAGGACAAACAGTTTATAATTAATATAGGCCACTGTGTGTTTCTTTGCAACTGAATGGCTGCAGGACTGGGCGGGACAGAAACTTCTGTCTATACAAAATTGTTTTCACTCTTCAGTCATCAATGAAATAGAGATTTAACACAATGTGATGCCATTTGCACACACTCTGCCAGCTAAAATGTAAACAGATGGTAATAGCAAGTGCTGGTCATAATGTAGAACAAATGACACTTTCATATTTGTTGCTGATGGCAAAGTCAGTTGTTTTGATAAATTTGAAAACTTGATGTCTACTGAGGCTCAACCTATTCTGGCCTATTGAACAATTCTATTTCTAGGCATGTAGCCAACATATCTAAATACAAACATTTATAAAGAAATGCATAACAGGAGGTTAAAGAGTTGGGTTCTTGCTGCTTCTCAGGAGGATGCAAGTTCAGTTCTTAGCACCTATACCTAGCGATTCACAACCACCTATATGCAACTCGGGCTTCAGGGAAATTTTATACTCCATTCAGGTTTCTGCAAGTACCCACACAGATATATATGTAATAATATGCAAATACATGACATAACACAATTGTATAAGTTTGCAATTAAAAAAGCCTAGAGTTATTATGAGGCTAGAAAGATGGCTCGGCGGTTAAAAGTGAGTATTGTTTTTACAGAAGACCAGAGTTCAGTTCCCATATTAGATGACACACAACAACTTGTCACTCTGCTTAGTTCTACTTTAGTAATTGTGGGGGGTTTTGCTGAATGCTGAAAATGCAAATATTGTTATGCTTTTGGGTAGAATTATAATCTAAAATAAAAGTAGAAAAAAAGAGAAAAAACTCTCCAGGTATCTCAAAATAATAATTAATAATAATAATTCATAATGATAACAAACTGCTACTGTGTATTGAGGTAGAGGCTTAGGTTAGTAGAGCACACATACTTATTAATGTTGAGAACGCTATGAATGAAGGTTATGGGGGAGATTTTCTGACTGCACTGGAGCAGGCAGATTTCTCATGGGCTTGGAAAATGGGCCTTCAATTACACATTTCAGTCTACTTCAATCACCCTAATAGTAAGAATTCTTTGTAGATTTCACAATAGGTTTACTGTCACTCTTTATTTGTCCTGTCATGAGTTACTTTAGTAGTAATTCAGATAGAAAACAGAAGTCTCTTACTTTAAATATTTTTTTCAAATAAAGTATTGTTTTTAAAATGTTAACTGACCATACAGGACATGGAATTTGGGGAAGTCTGTGAACTCAACCAACAAAGACACAGTTCTACTCATATACAACAAATATGCTAGTTTATTTACGCATGTATTTTGTAGTTTTATTTGCATTTGTTATTATTAGAATGAATCATAAATCCTCCTTCCAGCATTACAATGTATAAAAGATGAAAACTTAACAATAGGATAGAAATTAAACATGATTGTTACTACTCACAGTGACTACAGTGATACAAAAATGCTGGATAGAATGAATGCTGAATGAAGACCCTATGGGATTGGGTTATGTAGTGTGCATAGGAACACGGGCTTGTGTACATGAGACAGAATGGTGAAAAAGAGATATCTTAGACACAATGGGCTCAGAAGGAACATAGCCATTATCCCAGACACCAAGAGATCATTATATAACAATATATATAACCAACATTATATAACCAAGAGATCAGTGTACAATAATATAAAGGAGAAATGTGTATGTACGTGTATTTGTGAATATATGTGTCAATGTATGTATGAATATGCACGAATATGTGTATGGATTGTGTGTGTGTTTGTGTATGTATGTGTGTGTGTACAATAGCCAAAGAACTAGTTTCACATGATCTAACATAAAGGAACAACATTTTAATTTAATTTAAGACTAACATTTTAATTAGATAATGTACCCCATAATTGGTAAATTTGCAAAGGCTAATTTTGCTCTACCAAAAGTGGAATTTGGATCTCCAAAATGATAAATGCATTTGGAAATTGGTTTTACATCAATACAGGCTCTGAATATATGCAAACAAACAAACAAAAAAAAACTAAATACATATAAAACCACTTTAGAATTCTATAACCAAAAGCTTATGAGACCAGGAGTTCAAGGAATAAAACTATGCCTGTGAATATTAGTTTACAGTAAAAAAAATCACAACCTGAAGAAGTTGTCTTCCCTAAGAAAAATATCAACAGATAAGACTACCCAGTCCCAAAGGACTCAAGAGAGTAGAAAGAGTAGATAATAGAAAAGCATATGAAATTAATACAGAGCAAAGAGAATAAGAAGAGATTTCCCCTTCAGTGAGGACTGTGAAGAAGAATTATGACTCTGAAGAAAAAGTTTAGATGTAATGTGCAGGAATTATATATCCAGAATTTTTTTTTTTGGAGAAATAAATGTTCTTTAAAGGGTGACACCAGAGACTGCAACATAGAACCGGAAGTGGTTGCTGAATGCAAAGACCCAAGTTCTACTGATAAAAAGATAAAAAATGAAACAAAATTTGAGGTAGGAGAGATATTTGTCATATGCTTAACAGATGTTACACCAGGATTTGAGAATGTTCAAAGTCAACATTTGAAAGGATGTTTGGGGATTTTTTTTTTCAGAGTTAGTGTTTTAGTTTCTTTTGTGCTACACTGGGAGAGAGAAAAAAAGAAGACAAAGAAAAAGAAAATTGATAAAAGAATTATATACCCAGAGGAATATAGTCCATCGTGGAGAGGAGGACAGAGCATCAGGCAGGGAAGATGGGTTGCCTAGTCACACTCTTGCACACAATTGGAAGTAGAGTTTGAATAGGAAGCGGGGTTGGGACATAAAGCCTCAAGGCTGGCTCCTGATGACCCATTTCATCCAGCAAGACTTTACCTCCTAAAGGCTCTACAACCTTGCCAAACTGCAGCAGTTGGTCACAAAGGCAAGTGTTCAATACACAGGAGACTGGGAGCAGCATTTCATACTTGAATCACAACCATCAGTGAAAGATGTGGTTCCTCGACACCCTAACATGGTCAAGGCATTTTCCAAAAGACCAGTTACAGACATGGCTATTGAGTTAAAAAAAACTCCAAAGATAAGCAGGGACCTGTCCTAATTTGCTGTAATGAAACACTGACTAAAAGCAAATTGGGGGAAAGAAAGGGCTTCTTTGGATTAAAGAATGGAGTCCATCATGGAGGGAAGCCAAGACAAGAAACTAGAAGCAGGAAGTGAAACAGAGTGTGGAGGAAACTGCTTACTGTCTCGCTTCCCCTTGTTTGCTCAGCTACCATTTTTCTCCAGCCCAGGTCCACCTGGCCGGGGTTGGCAATTTCCACAGTGTATGGTAAATTCCCATATCAATTTGTAATGAAGAAAATGCCCCCACAGACATACCTGTAAGCCAATCTGATGGAGACAATTCCTCAATTGAGATTCCTTCTTCTCTGGTGACTAGGTTTCTGTCAAGTTCATGAAAACTATGACAAGAGCCATAAGAGCCACCAAATGCTCAAAGTAAAATATTTACAAAGAATTAACTACTAGACTTACTGTTTGCCAAAAATTCCAAAGAATATAAATTCATGACAACAATATAATAGAGTAAAAACAATTTAATTTAGGAATTTTATCCCTAGATTGATTATTATTTAAGACAGCATAGTAGACATTTTAAGACAGACTTCATAATTCACTTAGCCTTACCCAGAGAAACAATAAAGACTGTACTTGAGCAGAATAACACTGAGTTGAGAAGGGAGTAGAGATATAGATTTGTAAGAAGCAATCATGATTTAATAGATAGGCACATTTTAAAATAAATTATTGTAAACTTTAAGGATTATGATGTGTTATACCAATAAATAGCAGGTATCTCAACTATCCCACACATTATTTGTCCTTGGGGATTAATAAGAGTTCTTTCTATGGGAAGAAATAAAAGTGAGACAGGAAATTGAGAGTGAGAGACAAGTTATCTCAAAGGCACAGGGGTAGGGAACATGGCAAAGGAGTTTGCAGTTTAATTGGGCAGGGACAATGACTGCCAAGGTTAGATATAGGTTACACCATGTCAGAAACATAAAACTGACTTCTTGTTTATTTTATATTTTATTTTATATGCTTATAGTAGGGGTGCTACTGAAAAATATTTAAACAACAATACATATTTCCTAGAGGTCATTCTGATAGCTTCATTGAGGGTGGGCTGGAAAGGGTAAAGACTGAAAAGTGAAAAAAGGATTTTGGGGAAGGTGCTATAATCTCGTGTCTTTGAAGTCATGTTTTAAACAACTGAAATTCCTATCCAGTAACCAAATAAGCAATCACAGCCAACGCTTGCAAAGCCATGCTATTCACCAAAGGAAAGGAATAGCATCTATATTTGCAGTACCATGTATCAATCTTGAAACTTTATACTAAGTGAGAAAAAAAAGTGTTCTCAAAGGCTATGTGCTGTTTATCCCCATTTAATAAAATGTACAGAATAAGAAAATTCATAAAAAAAGAAAATAAAGTGGATTGGTAGTGAATAAAAGTTGGAAAATGGAAGTGGCTAGTAAGGTATTTTTCAGAGGTTGCTCTCTCTACTTTCTTTCTATGTCCCAGCTAGGAAACAGAAGCATAGGAAACATGCTTAGGTCATTTTGTAAAGCACTGAAAAGGTAAGCAATGCTGTGCATCATAACAAGCCAGTCCCTCGGCCAACTTTTCTAAAGTCTATAGAAGCTGTATAATCCAAGCCATCTTGTAGAAATACCTGGGGAGGATTTTCTACCCTTTCTGTCTGCCCCAAGGACAGTACTCTGCTTGTACTTCCTAGAGTTAAGGGCTTTAAACTGGTCAAATTCTGTATGGAGCTGCTGTCTTGAAATCTATAGCCAAAACTATTACAGGGCAATTTGGAATAGTCCCTGGTAGGAATTATTTCCATGTTAGGGGTAGCTCTATCCATGGACTCAGGCAGACAATATGTATGACAATAAAGTATAATGAAAATATCTAAATGTTATTATTATTGTTGTTGTTATTGATTGGTTGTTATTATTTGTAGATGAAAGTTTCTGTGCCACCTGATCCCACAGCCTTTCAGTCTCAAAGAAATACACAGAGGCTTATATTAATTATAAACTGTTCTACCTATTAGCTTAGATTTATGATTAACTAGCTCTTACAACTTAAATTAATCCATAATTCTCATCTATGTTTAGCCATGTGGCTTGGTATCTTTTCTCAGTAAGGCATTCTCTTCTTCCTTCTTCTGTATCTGGCGGGTGACCGCATCTCTGCCTTTCTTCTTCCCAGAATTTTCTTAGTCTGGTTGCCCCGCCTATACTTCCTACCTGGCTACAACAAGCCAATCAGCATTTTATTAAACCAATATGAGTGTCAAATCTTGACAGTGTACAAGAACATTATCCCACAGCAATTATTATTGGTGTGTGGGGTTTGTGCTTATATCTATATGTCTGTGTACCATGTATTATACCTAGTGTCTGAGGAGGTTAGAAGATGGTGTTAGATCCTTACAGCTGCATTCACAGATGCTTCTAAGACATCATATGTGTGCTAGTAAAGAAACCCAGGGCCTCTGCAAGAGCAACAAATGCTCTTAACTGCTGATTTCTCTTTACAGCCCCTGAATGCTCCTAATCAATAGTTATGGTTACACAATGCTGTAGATTTACTAAAGGGTATAAACTGTATATTTGAAAAGGTGAACCCTAAAATATGTAAATCTCTCTCAGTAGAGGTTCTGGGTTATAAAAATCATGACATCTTATTTGTGTCACATAACTTTTCCTTTGGTTTAAAATTTGATTAAATTTCATTAAAACTATATGCACCCACATTATTTGATCAAGATATATTTATTTTCCCTGACATAAATGTTCCACAAGACAAACAGAACATCATCTATTCATGAGCTTTTCTGCCATTAAGTATTAGTATCATTTCTACTTTAGTGTGTTAGAGATACTAGCTATAAGCATTCTGCCCTGAGTGTATCCATCTGTATACCACCAGGACACAATCTCAAGTTCATCAACATGCACATCATTTATTTAGAACACAAGATCAAATTATTTTCTACATGCATGTATCACTTAACATTTCAACAAGATCACTGAGGAGAAGCCACACTTCCCTGTAGATGGTAATATTTGACTATCTATTGGGTCTTGAATTGCATTTTCTGTACTTAAATTGTGCCTCTCTGATTGCTAATGAGGCTTAGAATCCTTTCACACTTTTATTTTCTTCAGTGTTTTATGTTCTTTGAAATGATTATTTTTCTATTGGGTTTTATGTGTTTTCATTATTGACTTTTAGGAGTTATTTTGTTATTTTGAATTATAATGTTTTTCAGAATAAGTGCTGCAAATAAATTCTCATACTGGGCTTTTGTTTTTATTTACTTTATAGGATCACTTAATAATCAATACTTCTTAAATTCAATAAGTTAGACCTCAAAGCATCTCCCTTCATAATTAATGCTTTTATGTCTTAGGAAACTATTCCTCAAAAGCTCATAAAGATACTCAATCTCTATATCTTATATACTTTCTTTTTCATGCTTAAATATTTGTTTTCCATACTTAAGTCTTTATGTCAAAAGCTTAATTGAATTCTATGTAATTGTAAGAGAGATTGGCCAGTTTTACTTTCTTTCAAGTGCCTAACCAATTGCCCCAACACTGACTTCTTTTCTTTTCTTTTTCTTTTTTTGTTAACTTGAAGTATCTCTTTTTTCTTCTTTTTTTTCATTGATTTTATTGTGCTATACATTTTTCTCTGTTTCCCTCACTTCCTCTCCCCTCCCCTTCAACCCTTTCCCATGGTTCCCATGCTCACAATTTACTCAGGAGATCTTGTCTTTTTCTACATCTCATGTAGATTAGATTCATGTATGTCTCTCTTATGGTCCTCATTGTTGTCCAGGTTCTCTGGGATTGTGAATTGTAGGCGGGTTTCCTTTGCTTTATGTCTAAAAGTCACATATGAGTGAGTACATATGATATTTGTCTTTCAACAGCAAACCCCGATGTCTAGCTCTTCCATATACAAGGTCCTCATATGCCTATAAGTCTCTCTTGAGTTTATTAACCACTATGGCAATTCCTGATCACATTCACTCATATTTTTCTCTACAACAATAGTAATATGATATACACATTGATGAATAAGCACTAATAAGTAATATGGATCTTTTAAAATGAGATGTTAAGTATAAAATGCTGGCTTTGGAGGGCTTAATATAAGGTACTTAAAATACTTTTATTGTTGTTATATCAATTACATGTTGAAATACCACTCAGATATATATTGAGCTAAATATTATCACTAAAATTCCTATCACTATTTTTATTCTTGTGATATTTAAATTGCCTCTGTAACTTTCATTGGATTTTTGGCTGTGTCTCTGGAGGATTGGGCTAAAGGCATGGTATGGAAGGTTTTGGAAGTTTTTGAAGGTGTTTTCTTCTTTCTTTCTTTCTTTCTTTCTTTCTTTCTTTCTTTCTCTCTTTCTTATTTTTCTTTCTATTTTGCTAGTGACAATACAGGCTGTCACCAACTATAGAACTTCCTACTGCTAGGTGAGTGCTCTACCACCAAGCTCCAGGCCTAGACCCTCTCTATGCATTTACATTGAATAGCATTATTGTACATTTATGATATCTTAATATTAATATCAAGAGCAAATGCCCCTGAATTATCCTTCTTCAGGAATGCTTTACCTATTCTGGGCTTTTTATTCTTTTATATAAACTTTAGATTGACCTTGTAGCATTGCATAAAAAATTCTTTTGTGGGATTTTTTTATTGAAATCGCATTGGGACTATGGGTAAATTCAGGAAGATTTGATATCTTTGAAATATTAAAACTATCTTTGAGTATGATATATCTTCTTCATTTATGTAGGTCATTTTAAAGGCTGCCTAATGAGGCTTAGAATTCTCTAAGTTAAGGTTTTCCCTACCTTCTTTTAGATTTTTTTCTACCTAACCAAAGTTTTAATGCTGGTAGAAATAATAGCTTTATAAAATTAAAATTTTCTATAATGTTATTAATTATAAAGGCAATGCATACATTGTGCAATTAATGTGGAAAGGAGAAGGAAATTAGTTCATTTCATGCATGCACTCATCGGAGAATATCATTGATGGTATTTCGGTGTTTACCCCTCACTATTTTCTCTTCTGTGAGCATGCTTACACATACTCCTGGGAGGCAGGGAGTGCCAGAAACATGAAGTAACACGTGTACTGTGTACAGCTCCTAAGCAGTAGCCAATTCATGTGAACTATCAAAGTTGTGCTTTTGAACCTTGTTCGTGGGTGCCAAAAGGCAGCGGCTTTTGCATACTGGTCCCAGTGTTCGCTACACTGTTCACTCTTATTATTTCATGTAATTTATCTGTAGATATCGAAAATCTTTCTTCAGCTATGAACTAATAGGGCTTTATGACTAACGAGCTATGGCTACTGAGAAAAATAGAGTTACCTAAGGATCAATTCTAAGATTTATGCATTGAGTCAGGAAGCATCAGCCATGTCAAAGGTTGATGCTAAGAGGAGTTGCCATCATGGCATAATTTTGTGAACTGCTTTCACTCACTGTGCTTTAGTGCCCTCATTTGTGACAGACACATAGTAATCATACTTAACACATGCATTTGCAGTCCTTCTTGGCAGAGATCGATTTCTTACTTTATAGTCTTTTCAGTGTCGCCAAAATACCTTAAATCTAAATTTACTAAATATCACTTGGAACCAGATACAGCATTCGCTCTTTGTCATACAGAATTCAAATCCTGATATTCTAAGACTATCCATCAGACCTCTGTATTTATGATGTCAACCACGAGGTCTTTGGGTTTAATTTGTTAATTTTGTTTCTTAATTAAGTAATTAATTTTGAGACAGGGTCACACTATGTAGCCCTGTCTGGCCTGGAATTCTCTATGTAGGTCAGGCTGGCCTCAAACTCACAGAGATCCACTTGTCTCTGACTTCTGAGCACTGGGATTAAAGATGTGTGCCACCAAATCCAGCCCGGATTTAATCGTAATCTGTGAAAATTGAGCCAAAGATTAACTATACTTATCTACAAGTTCTTTGCAAAATATGCTTGTTGTGGATTAGCAACCTTTAGCTCTGTATTAAATATTAAAAAATGTCTCCAATCTAAGACTAATATCAGAATGGATCTCATGAAGCAAATTATTTATTTATTTGGTTAGACTGAGCTTTCACCACAATATCTGTTCTGATGGAAGTTTTCACTTCCAATATATAACCTCTAAATGTCCTCAAGTGACTGCAAAGGAGCAAATGTAGCCCCAAATTCCATTTATGAATATTCAGTCCATTCTCTTTTTTCCTGTATTACGATTTAGCTTCAAATTCTGTAGCTTGCTAAATTCCAAAAGCACCCTAGGTTTCGTGATGGACAGAGGTCTAAGAGATTCTTAGCCACTGGCACCCTCTAACTTCCCATGGAGTCATTGTACCCCCAGATATAGCCTAAGCATTAAGCCTAAATAAGGTAGACCTTGAAAGCCTCACCCCCTGGTGCTGGATGTCTCCAGGACAAGGTCTTTTCAGAAAGCTCCTCACTTAAGCCAGACTTTATTCTCAGACAGTTGGAGCCCTAGCTGAATGCATATTTTCATCTGCTTCCTACAGCAGGAACATTCCAGCACAGAAGCAGCTCTCCCTACCTTTTCTGTTTGGCAGCAGGAGGCCCTGGGAGTTTCCTGCCTTTTGAGTTTTACATTTCAATGGTCTAAACCTCAACCATCTGCAAGCACAGGAGGCTTGAGGGAAGCAGGTGACATCAGTGAAAGTCTTTACCTTTATATATTAGACACCCCACCAAATTGGCTACAAGGGGCTTGGTCCCCAGAGGGAGACCTTCATTAGTCAATCCACAAACACTCATCCAACCAAACTCTGTGGGTCAGAGGACAGCAGTTGCTGTCAATTATGTGTTCTTTCTGGGTGCTCCAGCAGGTTCCTCACCAGCATCTCTGACTTGGTTTATCATAGTTCTCCATTGTCTAAAAAGTACACAGCCCCTGAGGCTGGCACTCTACCATGAACAATTTTGCTGCCCTTAGACACGTATGCTCCTTTGGTGAATCCAGATGTGTGGTGTCTTTTCTTAAAGAAACACTCAAGAAAGTGTTATCAGAGCACCACGTTTTCTTTTTCTCCATGTCACTAAGTGGAGAAACAACACATTTCATGTATAGGATGGCTTGCTTCTCTTGGAATGGCCATTGTTTCTATTTTTATAATTTTCAGACTAGACAGGCAGAGGAAGCTTCATTCAAATTTTAAAGGAGAGAAAAGTGGTCCCCCACAGAGACTGGTCTATCCAAAGCTCCAATTCTGGTTAAATGGCAGGTGCCCAAGACCTCCACAGCCCCTTTCATTTATTCCATCGCATTTTTATTGTAACACACTGCCTCTCTGTCTCCTGATTGACTTGGCTGACAAACTTTGGTCCCTGGATGAATGATAAGGACCAAAGGGCAAGTTATTGAGAGCTGTGTGTCTGACTGACTAGGCGGATGCTAAGTTTCTTTAGACACCTACAGTGTCATTAAGAAAACAGGGTTTCCTGTGGAATATATACACATTAGAATACTACACAGTGGTAAAAACCAATGACATCTTCAATTTTGCATGCAAATGGGATGGAAATAGAAAACACTATCCTTAGTGAGATAACCCAAACCCAAAAAGATGATTATGGTATGTACTCACTCATTAGCGGACTCTAGCCATAAACAAAGGACATTAAGCCTATAGTTCACAAGCCTAGAGAAGCCAAATAGCAAGGTGAACACAAAGAAAAACAAATATAGATCCTCCTGGAAATTGGAAGCAAACAAGATCACTGGGCAAAAGTTGGGAGCATGGGGGTGGGGATAGGGGTGGGGGTAGGGCTAGGGGTGGAAGAAGGGGAGAGGGGGAAGGAGAAGGGAGAAAGGAAGGACTGGGGAGAGCTTGGGGGAGCGGGAGGGTGGAAATGGAGGAAGGGTGGATATTGGAGCAGGGAATAAGATAACTACATTAAGGGAGTCATTTTAGGATTGGCAAGAGACATGGCTCTAGAAGGGATCCCAGGTGTCCATGGGGATGTCCCCAGCTAGGTACTTGGGCAGCCTGAACTAGCCTTTCCCATAGTCACATTGATGAATATCTTGATTATCACCATAGAAATTTTGTCTGATGGATGGCGATAGAGACAGAGACCCACATCCACATCAGAGCACAGGACTGAGCTCCCAAGGTCCAGTCGAAGAGCAGAAGGAAGGAAAAGATGAGCAAGGAAGTCAGGACAGTGAGGGGCTGGTCCACCCACTGAGACAGTGTGCCTGATTTGGAGCTCACCAAATCTAGCTGGACTGGGACTGAACGAGCATGTGATCAAAACCGACTCTCTGAATGTGGCTGCCAATGGGGGCAGACTGAGAAGCCATCGATAATGGCACTGGGACCTATCTCTTCTGCATGTATTGGCTTTTTGGGACCCTAGTCTATTTGGATGCACACCTTCCTAGGCCAGGATGGAGGGGGAGGGCCTTGGACTTCCCGCAGGGCAGGGTACCCTGCCCTCTCTTAAGGATGCAGGGGGAGGGAGAAGGAATAGTGGCAAGCAGGAGGGGACTGGGAGAAGGGGAGGAAGTGTAAATTTTTGAATGAAAAAAAATTAAATAAAAAGAAAGAAAGAAAACAGGGTTTCACATCTGGAACCACCAGACAATCAGGGGAGGGCCTTGGACTTCCCGCAGGGCAGGGTACCCTGCCCTCTCTTAAGGATGCAGGGGGAGGGAGAAGGAATAGTGGCAAGCAGGAGGGGACTGGGAGAAGGGGAGGAAGTGTAAATTTTTGAATGAAAAAAAAATTAAATAAAAAGAAAGAAAGAAAACAGGGTTTCACATCTGGAACCACCAGACAATCATATATAACCATTGACGATGGAAGTGTTCATTGTAGTGGGCTAGCAAATATGACTGTGGGATTTTTAAACATCTTGGAAAAGATGGTTTGGAGCATTTTGAACTGTCTTAAAAGATGGGAAATGCTTGCAAACTCAGAGGTGATATAGGTAGGCCACAGCATAAACGAAAGAAAACAAAGGAGAATTGTCTTGCCACTCTAGATTGATCTGCAATGCCGCTTTTAATGCTTTATCCTCCGAGTGTGCTGAGGGCCAGGAAGAAGGAGCATCTGGCTGACTCAATGAAGCAGTTTATATTCTGAGCCTTGCTTTTTGTGGACAATTCCACCTGGCAAGATAAGACACAGTCTCAGGAGGTCACAGGGTTCTAGACTCCAGCCCTGCTATCCAGCACTGGCTTGTGTTCTAACCAGCCAACTTAACAGTTTACAGTGATATTTTATCTCCTCCCAATGTGTGCAAAACCCTTCAGTGAAACAAGCTTGCGATGGGAAATAGTTGTTTCATTGTAGGCATTTACATTAACATCATTATTTAGAACAATCATTTGTTGAGATTTCAAAATATCAATCTTGGTATTTCGATCTTTTATAAAGGATTCCTCTATAGAGATGTTTTTGGAGAGAAAGTTTGGGTGGATGTTCAAGAATATGTGCCCCAGAGATAGTTCATTGGGAAAAGTGCTTGTCATGCAAGTGTGAGCATCCATATAAAGATAAAATAGGTAGGTGAAATGGCCACCAGTCGTTCCAACCTTGGGACCCAGGGGTAGGGAGTCCTAGAGCAAAGCTGACTAGCCAAACAAGCCGGACTGAAATTGGCCAGTGATGGGTGGGTTCAGCAAGAAACCCTGCCTAATGAATAAAAAGAAAATGATTGAGGAAAACACTCAACATCCACTTTGGACCTCCACGTCTTCATGTACAGATGTGCATATGCACTTACATACATACACATGTGCACGTGCACCCACATGCAGTGGTGGCAATTATAAAGAAGTTCAGACTAGACTTGCATACAGAATGGCACTGCGCATCTCTTCAGGAGAAAGTTAACACTGTCTCCCATCAAGCTCCAGTCTGCTCTCTAGTGGCCATTCTTTCCCTCACCTGCAATTCTTGTCCCTTTTCTGTCTCCTCACATCTGGAGTGACCTTTTCACCGACCCTCTGTAAGGACAATTTTAAAAACCGATTTTCTCCCCCCTGAGCTCTGCAGCTGCAGAGGATGGAGCAGGCTCTTTTCAGATCCCAATATGACATTGCACATCACTCTGAAATTTCTCACCTTTCTAAATTGTCTGTTAAACTGGAGGTTGTATAAAGCACCTTGAACAGCATTTTATAAGGCAATTTGTAGGCACTGCTATTAAAATTAATTGAGTTATCATTAAAGGGGAAGCCTATGAAACAGAAGTCATCCTCCACTTCTCTTATTTTCAAAGTGGTTGATCACCTCTATGCTTAGCATGTGCCTCAAATTTCCAGCCCACACTAGTGTGAATGTGCCGAAGCAAGCACTCTGCCCTTAGCATAGCATCCTGTGTACAAGCCAAGCTTCCTGGGATCCCTACATCCACAGTCTGTCTCAAATCCTAACAAGAAGCTTGTAATTCCTCCCACATGGAAAATTACCTCCAAGACTGCTTTCTCTTATTTTATTCAAGACAAGGATTTCCAAATCTTTCTAAATTACACAATAATATACAAATCATCATAATATACTTTCTATGCTAACCAAATTCTGGGGTCCTTTCTCATTGTTACTTTAGTTTATCTCAATTAATACTCTGAGAGGTCATTCTAGGATAGAAGGTCTTGACACCAGGATGCAGACAGCGAGCTAGCAAGGAACATAGAGACCCACTTGGACACTCTGAAAGACAGAGTTGCTCATAGATGCCCAGGGAGGGGGGTCAGCTGGGAGGAACAAAGACCAAATATTTACCTGAAGCTTCTTAATGAATGCTATACTTCCCAACTCTTGATTAGTAGCTTAAAGGGCACCTTTTTTTTTTCCAGGTGTCCTTTGTACTACAGATTCACTGCTTGAATCATCCTTAACACTTAAAAACACATTGCTTCTAGAGCACACAGACTGTGTGATGACCACTCGGTTTTTCTCCACCTGCACTCGGTGAATAGGTCTATCAGCAGTCCCACACATCAGCCCCTCTCTGCGTCCTGATCTACTAATACACTGCTCTACAATCCAGCCAGAATAAATTTGCAGAATAGACAGAGACAGGGCCTCAAACATGCTCAGACACTGATGAACTTGCTTAGGTTTTGAGCACAAATATTATAAGGGAGAGGGGGTTCCAGAAACAAGTTTTATCCCCTAAGCTGAATTCTATTATCTCTCATATTAACTCTATAAGGATAACCTCATTGAGAGCTAACTGGCTAGAACCAATTCCACCCCCCTTATTGAAGTCAATCACAAGAGCAGCTACTACAATCTCTTCATAAGATCTCCTCATAAATACACTGGATTGAACACCATGAGATTTTCCTTGCTTCTTTCTTTGGAATTCCAGCCAGTCCCATCAGGGAAAACTCATGGGAAATTCCCAGTCAACACTCTCTGGGCAACTATGGTCACAGAAGAAATGAGGCAAGGCACACGGTGTTTCATGGATGCCACTTGGAGATGACTTCCATCAAACTCCTCACCCATCCTAATTCCTGGGGCCTGACACAGACATACTGAATGAGAACCTAAGGCTTCCAGAATCAGTATTTGATGCACAAAGCCACCAAGTTATTCTTGTAGACAATGAAATTGGCAAGCCACTCCCCTAGCTGATAAGAACACAGCCACTTATGGGCTCTAAATGATTTGAAAGCACAGGTTTCTATTGAGACATCAGAGGAAGTACCAGCTTGCCATTTGACTAAAAGCCCCTCTTCCCAGGTGAGCTTTGTGGGAACAACCTTGAAATGCCAAGATGAAAAGCGAAAGTGCCATTAGGCCCCATTTAGTACAGGCAGAACTACTGGGTATTTCTTTCCTTTTTTTTTTTTTTCAAATCATTGAGTACAAATTACATTTTCTAATGTGTCAGCATTTTTCTAATTCAAATTTCCAGTAGGAATCTGTGTTGCTGTGGCTACTGGATAAAGTCCATGCCCAGAAGCTAAAATTGGTGGGTGAAACAGCTCAGGTACAGAATTCTCATCTGTTCACCAAGGAATGGAAGCATGGTTTCATAGAGCAGAATCTTCAAGCTCTCGTGTGACTGAAAAGTATATGGACCGGCGTCCTCATTTTACAATAGAAGCATTAAAGTGACTTTCACTCTCTGCCCACCTTGGACTCTGTTTCTAAATCATTCACTACTATCTGCATATTTCTAACCCCTCCCTTTTCTAATAACATATCCTGAACCTCGGATAACCTGGCCTTTCTCTTCCCCTAAGCTTTTGCAGCACCTTGTCTTAATCTCTATAAAGTGTGTGTCACATCTGCCTGTACCACATCTGTCTGATATTACTCTCTCACTTTCTCTCTCTGTTTAATGAGAAAGGATATGTGCATAGATTATATACATATATCTCTATGTATATGTGTGTATATAGATTACATATAGGTCACATATTTATGCCATTGGAAACAAATATAAAGGACATCTTGTCCCTCCTTGTACCTTGTGAGCAGTAAAGAGACCATAGCAGTAATAGCTAATATTGTCATCTTAACAGGATCTAGAATCATGGTAGGAACAAGCTTCTGGGCAGACCCTAGAGGGATTATCTAGATTATATTCAATTTATTATGAGACTGATCCTAAATGAGGGTGGTACCGTCCCCTGGGTTGGGGTCTTCAGATGAATAAAAAGCGGAAAGTAAACTGAGTGCAAGTAGGGGTCACTCCTTGCTCCTTGGCCTCAGGTGGACACAGGCAGCTGTTTCTTCAAGCTCCTTCACTTGACTGCCAGGATGGGCTACACCTTCGAACCATGAGCTCAAATAAACTCTTCCTTGTGTACAGTGCTTTTGTTAGGATATTTTATCACAGGAACTGGAAAAGAAACCATCACAATGAGTTCATAGTACTTGATAGTAGAAAATGCTTACTATGGAGCACTGAGCAAAGCAGTGGCAGGATGGATACTCACATAACTAACTGCAGCCATTTCTTCAGTTCTTGCCATAAACCAGGCAGTCTTTTGAGACCTTTTAATGTATCATCTCACTTAAAGTTCCCCAACAAAACCCAGAATCACATACTTTCCTTCCTCATTTTAGAGATGAGAGCTGCCGTACAGAGGCCAAGTAACCATAACCAGCCCTCAGTTGCAAGAGTGGAAAGGGAGAGCGCCATGGAGCCATCCCTGGAGCAGCAAAGTCTGACCCCAACAGATCTGATATTAGAATTCATCAAGCTCTTCCTCATGCTGGACCATGGAGGGTCCCCTGCTCACTGTGATGCTACACAGAACCAAAGCTGGGGAATTTAACATCATGGAAGCGAAGTGTCCAAGGAATAACATTCTTTTACAAGTTAGAGGAACCCAAATTTACATCATGGCCCCACTATAACAGAGGTCAGGACTATTACAACAGTGAATGTATTTTTAATATCTCAGTAGACATTTTATAACATTTCAGTCTGTGAGGCTGAGATGCGTGAAATCAGCCAATCAATAAGTGTTAAGGGTACAACGAGCACACATTTACCTTGGTACCACTCCAGCTGCTAATTTAGAAGGAAATGTCTATGAGCAGTCCCTACAGAATGCTAAGTCTTTCTTAGAATATAATAAGCCTGCAAATGCATATAGAGAGGCAGGAAAGTAATACAAAATGGAAGTGTATGTTTGCAGGATCTATATTAGTGATCAAAGTCCAATGCCTTGATCCCCAGCCACTGACAATTATTTATCTGTAAGGATTTTAGTTGTATTTATTTGCTTTTTTTCCTGCTTCAAGAACCTCTCTGTAGCTTTTTCTTAAGCCTCTATCTCAGCTGCTATGCGGTGTTATTGCTTCTCACTCTCTGGTCTCTCCCATCTGTCTCACCACCAAGTAGGTAGTGTCTGGTAAATTAAGCACATTGATCAAACTCCTGGCTCATCCGATTTCTTGGTGACCCTCTAAAGGCTAAATCACATTTACATCTGTCTGGTTGCTTTCAATAGCTCCTGCTTCATTAGAGAAATACTTCCACAGTGGGCCTCCTCAGCTCGCCTTGCTGAAACCACACCCACCAGCTGCATTCCACGTCACCAACCTGTTCTTATGCAGTTCTCATAGCAACAATTCTATACTCTTACACCGTCAAATATGATTTCATCTAACCCTTTTTTTCTTTCTATCCCATGGGGTAAGATATCCCAATGTTGGCGAGTGTGCAGTCTGCTCTGTTATTTGGCTCATAGACATCAGCAAAAACACCTTCCAGTCTTCTTTTCCTTTTTCATTTTTAACCTGGTCTTTCATTTAGTATCTAACATAGCATTTTGCCTATATTTAATAAACAAATGTAATACACGTGTACCAAATCAAGAAGATTCTTAACTTGAGTCTTCCATGGGTACTTCTACCAGCTCAAGCAGCACTTCTTGGTTTCATTTAGTCCTTTCAAAGACCCTGGTAGGTCTCTAAATACCAAAACCTATGGTCTTTCATTTCCTTTTGCACCCATGCCCTTTGTGATATGACACTGTGCAGCCCCTCCATTAACAAGTGAAATGTACCCGCTCCTCCCCCATCTTTGATTCTGTTCCTGCTTTGGCAATCCATCCCAGTGGGAATGATGGTGTGCTGGTTCTGAAAAAGGCTTCCACAGGCTTGTCCAGCTTGTCCTGTTAGAATTATGTCACAAGAGCAAGGACAGGATTGGCTTCAGTGACTGAAGGGGTTAGAGGCACATATCCAATCATCCTGTTGTCTGTTGAACAGACAGGGAAACCCAAAAAGACCTCTACCTACTTTATGCACACCTACCTGTGGATGTCAACATGAGCACAGAATTGAATCCAGCCAAAATTTTGAAGTAAATGCATGATGGTTCTTAAAGTCCACATCAGTTGGCCAAGAGACACAAGCTCTAAATTCTAACACCTAATTACTTGAATCCCCATCTCTGTGACCTACAAGTGTGGCCTAAGAGACATAACTGCAGGCTCCAAGCCCTACCAGGCTCCTGAGCACCCTCTGATCCTGGGCAACTGGACAGATTCCAACAGCTCTCACTGCTTTTACTACCACCATTCCTCTCCAGGTTTGCTCAAACTCGAGAGTTTTAATCTCATGTTAATAAATCCATGGCTGTTCAGGCAATTTGTTTGGATATAATTATGGCCATCTCCTAGGAAATTACTGCCACCTAAGTTATTACACATTTACCTCAGAGACACTGCATCCAGGGCTTCTTATTCAGCCAAGTGTTCCCTTGCCAGACAGCAACGCATAATGCACTAAAGTGCATTCTGCTTAAATTCTCCCGCTTTCCTGGCACAATTTTTGCCAGGAGCCTCTAGCACAAAACAGAGCTCTCAAGAATGAAAAGGAGAGGCTATGTCTGGGAGCATGCTGTAGCAGGGCTCTCAGACTAAGGAGGGTAACACTGGCTAGGATTCCAGGTTTCGTTTTTCTTTCATCTTACCGTCTTGAGAAAAGTGTGGCTGTTTTGCTTCCACTGAATGACTTGCCTCATAGAAGAATAGATAGAATATACAATCTCCAAGAATTAGAAACCTTCAATCTCTGGGGTCTTTGTAGAAACTTCTGTACCAGGAAGTCTATTTCCTCTCCTTTTTCCTTTTGAAGAATAGTGATTTGTGGCCATAATAAAGAGGATAACGTGTAAAAAAATATCTTTGTACCTTCAAGGGGTGGCACACCAAGGGCAGAGCAAAGGAATAAGGATTCCACAGGCACAAGTAATAAAGGGGAACAATGTCTGCAGAGAATTAAAACAATAAGAAGACAGACCAAAGAGATCAGTCTGGTTTTCATCGCTGCCATAAGCCATCTCTCCCAGACAGTGTCAGGCAGGGCTAAGATGCCTTTCCACTGGGTCCCATCACTGCATCATCCTGACTCACAATCCCACTTCCACACATATTTGTCTTTTCTGTCACACGAAACCCCTTCAAAAGACCGCAGACCCCACTCATGGATTCCTGCAAAGCTTAGACCCTTCGGGAGATGCTTTTAGTTATGTGTCTCAACTAGTAGTCCCTATCGATAAGGAAAAAGATGTATTTTTAGGGGTTGAAACCACTTGAAATGTGGACTGTGCTTTGCTCTCCTAGAACACAGCTAGCAGGGACTGAGAGGGGTCTTGTCCCTTCCTTTGTATGGAGGAACAAAGGTGGTAAACATAGCCACTCCAAACCTCCTGCTCCAAATTTGTTTCCTTTCTCTCACTTCAGGGAACCTGTGACTATAAATATAAGCCATATGGTTATGTAGCCTATATTATTTCTGATCACTCCAAACAGCTCCCCTGCCCCTTACCCCTGCCCCTGCCCCCTGCCAGGAAGTGTGTAGTTAGGTCTGTCCTGTGGCATCAGCATCATCTTGCAATTCTTCAGAAAGGAAAATTCTTGGATCTATCCTCTACCCACTGATTCAGAAATTCAAGAGGGTGGATCCTAGTCATGCATATCTTAATAAGTATTCAGGTGAATTTGATACATGCTAAAATTGGTTAATATTCTCTATGAAAAAATACTGACCTGTGTGTATGTATAGACATCACTCTGCTTGGTGTATAGACAGGAAGATGATTCATTATCTGTCAGATATCACTAAAACTGAATTTTCATTTGTCAAAAAAGAGATATATTTATTTTTATTTTATGTATACCAGTGTTTCTTGTATGTATCTGTGTGCTCCATGCATGAGCCTGGTGCCTGTAGAGGCCAGGAGGGGTCTTCATATCTCCTGGAACTGGAGTCACAGGTGGTTGTAAGCTGCCATGTTCGTGTTGGCAACCAAAACCACGTCCTCTGCAAGAACAGCAACGCTCTTAACCAGAGTCATCTCTCTAGGCATTTGCATTTTTAAATCTAAGACCTCTTGAGGAAAAGTCCTGGTCTCCACTGCTATGGAGAAATAAGACCAAAGTAAATCTAAAATGGGGAACAATGCTCTTGTATTTCATTTCAAAGACAATTTTAACATCATCTCTGTCAAGGGAGTAAGGACTTAGATTTATTTAAAGATGTCACCACTCTAGCCAAAATGTCACAATTTTATATTAAGACATTATGAATGGGCTCCCTCCACATGTCTGCACTTTGTAATTGTATGACATGTGGTACGTCTTTTGCCACGGAGTTCATTAATCTGACATTTCAGTTCTCATTGGCCTTTCCATAGGGAATAGTAAGAGACCGAATGAAATTATACAAAGTTCCACGTGGTTCCAATTCTTTGACATTGCCAACTATACTACAAAGGAGTTTCTGCATCCAAGCCAGTTACACAGACTTCAGAACCATACTATAGTACCCCTTCCTGTGTGAAGTTCCCCTAAACTCCTCCACTTCTTTTTCTCCCAGAACCTTCTCGTCTACTCCCTCATCTGAGCTCCTCCAACACTTTGAAGCATTTGTTGGACAGCTTTCAAACATTATGCTAAGTGAAATAAGCCCACAAAGAAGGACCAATGCTACATGAGCTCACCTACATGTGGGGCTTTGAAAAGGTCTCTTGGAGTAGAATGGTGGTGGTAGAGCAGAGACAGAACAGAAATGGAGAGAGTTTGATCAAAGAGCATAAAGCTTCCATTAGAACAGGAGAATAACTTTCAGTTACCAACTTTACTGTGTGTGGTGACCACAATTAATCACAATGTATTTTCTATTTCAAAATTGCTAAGACATTTTTTTTAATGTTCTCACAACTTCAACAAAAAGATAAGCTGGTGGAGATGATAGATATGGTAATTAGCCTGATTGAATTTTTCTACAGTGACAACATAGATCAAAACATCACATTGTACCTGATAAATATGCAGTTGTAGTTTGATAATTGAAATAGTTTTTTTAATAAAAAATAGGAAACTGAAAGTATAGCTGTGGATTTCTCAATGTTAGAATGTTTGTCTAGCGTGCATGAAGCCTTGAGTTTGATCTTCAACACTGTTTAACCAGGTGTGTTAACGGATGTGTATGATTCTGGCTTTCAGAAGGGGGAAGCAAAGGATCAGGAGTTCAAAGTCACTCTCAGTTACACAGTGAGTGAGTTTGTGGCAAGCCTAAGCAGTATAATACTCCATTATAAATAAATAAGTAAACAGCAAAACATTGCCTAATAGTTTTTTTGTTGTTGTTGTTATTTAGATCCAAGTAAATATTCTGTTTCAGAATATCATCTTCCTGACTACAGAGACCACATCCTGTGCATATAAACACAACACCATACTGGCCAAAGAAGTTCTTGGTACAGGCCTGTTGTCTGCCTCTGCTGCAATTTAATGCAAAATATTGTGAATTTCTTATTGATAATGTCTAGTTACCTTTGTAAATTAACAAACATAATGGATTACGTAAAAGCTATTTTGAATATCTATTTACATTTTTTTCTTACTTTTCCCCTTAGCATCAAACCCAAAATGGAAATCCACTCCTCGTCTTTGTCTTCCCTTGGTTCATGCAAATGCCCTCAAAGGAGAAAAGACATGAAACCTGATAGACACTCCTCCCAGGTATCTACAAATTACAGTTACACGACAACAAGAAGGGCACAGGGCTTCCCTGAAACCTTTCCAACACCTCCTATCTTTGCCTATGCAGACAAGGGGCTTGCCCAGAACAAGAGCCATGCATTGCTGCTAGCCCTTTTCATTTACTGTTATCTCTACTTGAGTTTCGTGATTAAGGTGTTCCTACTTCATTTGTGGAATCTAGGTCAATGTACCAAGACTTCTTGGATTTTTTTGTTTGTTTGTTTGTTTACTGGAAGTTAAAACTAAACTCCAACTTCTGACTAGCTGGTAGCTCAGGACTCAGCACTAAAAAGAAGAGCCTCTTAATTCTGCTCAATTGCTTCAGTGTCCATGAGCACTTTAGTCCCAGGAGGGCACTAGAAAGGAAATCATTCCTGAGATTGGCTTCAAGTGAGCGAACTGACAATTACTATTTACCAAGAGGTGTCTGGTTGAATGGGAATGTATTCCAACAGGAACTTTTTTTCATGTTCAAAAATAGAACAAGAGCAGATGAACTCTTCCCATCTTACAGTAGTGAAATTCTGAGGGCATCAGAGTGTCAAATATCATGACCTCAGCAGATCCGTATAAGGAATCAGGATTTCAAAGTACTAATTTTATATAGGGGAAATAAAAATTTTGGTGGATAAATGGGCAAAAATAACTGAAAAGTCTATTTCTGCTTCTGGTTAGAGTTAAACAAACCCCAAGAAATAATTACTTCCATGTTAACAGCAAGAGACAGCTACACTAGTGAGAGCAAACCTGAGTAATTTTCACTTTAATACAGTGAGAACTTCGGACACAAAGAAGACCAAACAATCACAGATCTTTCCTGGGAAACAAGACATAAATGTCACCTCCATCCCAAGTAGAACAGCAAGAGGAAGAAGAATCCACTGTCATCAGGATAATGAAAAGCCCACAGACTAGCCACTTCCAAAGAGTTGTGTAAGACTTCCTTGACCAATCTTAGTTCTGAGACATTCCAGATGAGCGAGATTCCCCTTCCTCTTAACATACCTGGGAACTTCAGGAAGAAAATAGAATAGATTATACATACAACCTCAAGTCAAGGAAAAATTTATTATGCAGGATGCTGAAACTACAGAAGAAAAAGAAATTGTAGTTTGGGTTTTATCATCATAAAGACTATTGCTTTTTGAAGAACATTGGTTAGGAAATGAACAAGCAATACCTAATCCAAATGAAATATTACACAGACATTATGCAAGTTTAAAAAGAAAAAGAGTCTGTGGTTAAGCTATGTAAGCCAGTCCTACAAATCAACAATAACAAGTGCCATAAAAATTGGGCAGAAAACTTGAACAGGGGTTTCATGAGTTATTGGACACACAAGTGGAAAAAAAAGATGAAGAGAGGTTAACTGCCAATAGCCGTGATGAAGCATAAATGCTTAAAATGAGATACCTGGGGATGGAGTTGGAGTTCAGGAGTAAATCGCATTTTTTGGCATGGTGAGACTCTGAGTTCAATTCCTACCACAAACACTAATCAATTCAATTGAAATCAACAAATGAAAATGAAAGTAGGATATCATTCTTCAACTGCTAGAATCACTGACTAGTAAATAAATATAGAAATCAAGAGTTCTGAATGGAGATGAAGATTTGGAACAACTGAGCTCTTATATTTGTGGGGATAATACAGAATATATCCAAAAACTTTGAAAAATCATTGGCTAACTTTGGGAAAAAATAAGCATATATTTATTCTATCCAATGGCATTTGTATCTCTAGATTTTACCCAGAAAAGCACACAAATATATGACCATAAAATATGTGTAATAGCTTTATTCAAAACAGTCAAATACTAGAAAGAGATTCAAGGTCTGCTAACAGAAAAAATGGCAAATAACTCTAACACTGAATGGTAGAATGTTATGTAATAAAAGAAAAGATGAGAGTATGTAGTCAGAGACTGCTTGTTCATTTCCAGGCCACCCAGACCTGAAACAAACATATAAAAAATGTATTAATTAAAACACTGCTTGACATGTTGGTATAGGCTTCTTATTAACTAACTCTTACATCTTAAATTAACCCATTTCTATTATTCTGTGTATTGCCATATGGCTGTGGCCTACTGGTTAAGTTCTGGGACATCTGTCTCCTTCAGGAACTACATGGCATCTCTCTGACTCCACCTTCTTTTCTCCTCTATCTCTGGTTGGAATTCCCAACTTGCTCTATTCTACCCTGCCATAGGCACAGATAGCTTCTTTGTTCAATAACCAATAAAAGCAACACATATACAAAAGGATTTCCCACACAATTTCCCCTTTTCTGTCTAAATAAAAAGGAAAGTTTTAACTTTAACATAGTAAAATTACACATAGCAAAAGAGTTATCAAGCAAGAATTATAGTTATATAATATTTAGTTCATTTACATTTGGCAAATTAAAGAAAATACTCTATGATCTATTCTAACTTTGTGAGTCTAAAATTTTATATCTAATCTATCTTTTATAATTATAATTATCTTTCTTCAACTCCATCAAAGACTCCAGAAGGATATAATATTATGTATGTAAACAGGAAGTACATTGTAAGAAACTACCAAAACTCTAGAATTGACAAAGACATCTTGCTGCCTGGACAGTCACCCAAAGTTTTTTTGTAACATTGGGGAATCTATCTTTAGTCTACAGGCCCATAATATCTGGCAGACTTTTCCATGAAGAAAAATATTTACAGCACCCGTACTCGCCACCAGCAAACAGAGCTCATCTTTAAAAAAATACATGTGGCTACCAAGAACTGCTCTAAACTCTGATGTTTTCTGTCTAGAATTTTTTCCAATCTCTCTCAGGTTTTATGTGGATATAATATGCACCACGTTAGGCACCAATTTGTAGTTGGAGACTGCTTGTTCATTTCCCAGCCAAAAAAAATCACACAAAAACTAATAATTAAAACACTGCTTGGCCTATTAGCTTAGGCTTCTTATTAACTAACTCTTACATCTTAAGTTAACCCATTTCTATTATTCTATGTATTGCCCATGTAGCTGTGGCCTGCCAGTAAAGTTCCAGGGTTTCTGTCTCCTTCAGGAGTTACGTGGCATCTCTCTGATTCCACCTTCTTTTCTCCTCTATCTCTGCTTGTAATTCCAGCCTTGATCTATTCTACCCTGTCATATGTCCAAACATCTTCTTTACTCATTAACTGATAAAAGCAACACATATACAAAAGGACTTCCCACAACAAAAATACTTAAATGTCAACATGAAAGAATTACAAAAAAAGCACTGTACAAAAGAAAGTTAAGGTCTACAGGCACATACTATATATTTAAATGCAATCAAAAACATAGGCAGCATTCTGACCTGGGAAACAGGAACACCCCAGATGTGCTTAGAAAGAACCATAATGTTTATTGAAGATTGAAGTCTACATCATTTATGGTTAATTGTCACATGTA
The DNA here is from genome assembly GCA_004026605.1 of Ondatra zibethicus. Lineage (NCBI taxonomy): Eukaryota > Metazoa > Chordata > Mammalia > Rodentia > Cricetidae > Ondatra > Ondatra zibethicus. The sequence goes on along the minus strand of PVIU01001851.1, from coordinate 32,888 downwards.
TAGTTGATATAGGTGAACTTTTGTGTGTATTTCATACATGAAAACTGAGAGAATGAACAGAGACAGGAAGAGATGGAGTAGAAATAAAGTAAGGGTAGGTTGTGAAAATGAACTTTATGCCCATGTCTGAATATTGAAACATGTGTTTTACAAGTCACAGTAACAGAACTGGCCCTTTCAGAAACCAAACGCATATTTTTTTTTCAAGCTAGCCCACCACTACATCCAGGACACAATTAACAACCAACTGCAAAACCCATTTTTCTTTACATATGGACAGCACAGAATCCAAAGAAACTGACTGTGTTTAATGCTGAAGTTTTAAAAATCATATTCCTGGCTGAAAGTCATAGCAGGATAAGTGATTATTTCAAGTTCTGAGATTGTACACAGCAGGCACTGTGTCCTCTCTCTCCAGTATCCAGTGAATAACAGCTTCCTCCTATAACCCAGCAGGCTGCAGAAAGTCTCCTCAAGATCATGAATTCAAAAGTCCCATTAAGAAGCTTCTAGAAACATTCTCAACTAAAAAATTAAAATTTCAGCTCCAGTGGCAGGCTCTTTCCACTCTTCCTCATTCTAAGGAAATGTTTAAAACCTTAATGGTGAGGAAGTTCTGCTCAGAGAACTTGAGTGTTTGTGAGGAAACACCTACCTTAATTATTGTGGAGGTTAGATAGTTTAGTTCATCATTCATCCCTTAGCAATTAATAAAGAAAAATGAAGGGAGGTTTGCTCAAAAAGAACAGGTAGATTGGTGACTAGATGTGACATTAAGGTGTTCATCACCTTAACAACAGAACAGGCCACCTATTTCTTGAAGGTTTTTTCTTATTTTCTGTTTCCAATTAAAGCCTCCCTCTGTACCCCCACCAAGATCCTTAATCAGTTTCTGATGATTATACCTGTAGGCCCACTCGCTTTTTTAAATTCTAAACTAATCCACTCCCTTTCTAATCACTAAGCAAGAGGGACCCAGGACCTTTATACAGTCAAACTTCAATACACATTGCATTGCATTCATTCTCTTATTTGTGTTTTGTTTTGTACCAATTGTGACTTCTCTCACACCACCTTTTTCATTTGGGCTGGTAACTAAGTTCCTGAGTTGCTTTTTATTTGATTTTTTGTTTGTTTGTTTGTTTTCTTTTCTTTTTTTTTTTTTTTTGCTTTTTCAATGTCTGGAAATAAGTAAAGAGATGATCCTGCAAGAAGACTAAATTCAACTCTCTAAATTGACTTCCTCTGAGATACAGCTTATCTCGTTTGCTCTTTGCTACACATGTATCATTGCTATACATGTATCTATTTCAAAGAAACTGGTATGTCCCCAAACCCCCTACCTTATCCATCTACCTCCTGCCGCTGGATGTGATGCCTTCAAAACCAATCTTCCACTATGTCCTTTAGTCCATCTGTTAACCCCCTTTGGCCACCAGACTCCACCCTTAGTTCATCTGTTAACCCCCTTTGACCATCAGACCCCACTCTTAGCTCATCTGTTAGCCCCCTTTGACCACCCCACCCCACCCTACTCTAACCTATGCTGCTGCATAGGGGAGTGTGTATGACTGATTTGTATTACTGTGGTAGAGGCAAAGGGACAAAAGAGAGCAGGTGTGGAGTTTTTAGGTATGTGATTCTATAACTTAATGAAGGACAAAATGATCTTAGTGTTTGAGAAGGATGGAGAGTGACTCGTGGGCTCCCAGAGATCAAGTCATTGAGAGGACAGAATCTAGGCAAAGGGAGAGTACTGACTGAAACCAGTCGTGCCAAATACATAAGTTCTTTTTAAATTTTTTGTGTGTAGATGTTCATGTATATGTGTTTGTATGAATATGGGTATGCATGTACATATGTGTGTGCACGTGGAGGCCAGCAGTCAATGTCAGAGGTCTTCCTCAATCACCATCTACTTTGTCCTTTGAGGTAGGGCCTTATACTAAACCTTGGGTTCACCAGTCAATTTGGTTGACTGGCTAATGCATTCCACAGAGCTACCTGTGTCTGTATCCCCAGGGCTACAATTGCAGAGACGTGGCACCATGACCTACATTTGTATGGATGACAAAGATCAAACTCAGGCCCTCCTGTCTTAAATGACATGACAAGCGCTTCACAGAAGGAGACATCTCCCCACCCACAAGTTCTTAATATCAATCATTCATGCGATGTATTTATTAGCTGTGCACAATATGTCAGCCTCCATGCTAGAAGTCGGGCCCCTGAAGAACAAAGGAAGACAAACCATACCCACCCTGACATACTTCTGTGAACCCCTCAAGTCTTTCCAGAAAGTTTGGGAGTTAGAACCAAGAGTAACACAGCCATTTACCACATGGATATATAACTCGTGGGAAAATGGAAATATTCAACCTGTTTTGCATAGAATTATCAATCACCAAAAAGTTTTATGTTCCTTATAATTTGTTTAGAACTTAACAAGCATGAGGAGTCTTAGCTTTAAAATCTAGATGCCCCACTCCAAAACAAAGAACTCGTGATCCCAATTACAAAAGAGGTATCAGTAAGACTATGATTAATAAATTCGCAAGTGGTAATTCCTGATACTCAGAAATAAATATGAGTGTGCTTTTTCCCCTTATGTTTGGCTGCTGTCAGTTCCTCCATTTCACTGATAGTTGTCAGCAGCCTTTACCTGTGGTGCTCACATTTGATACCAGACATAAGTTGGAAATTCCTAACCTTATACTAAGCTGGATGCAGTAACCTTGCTGGGTCAAATCTTACAGATGACAAACAACATTCCGTAGCAGATTCAAGTCCAGCAATCCCAAATGTAAAGTAACCATTCCTTCTAATCTTTGAGATGGGAGTCTGCTTCCTCAGCAGAGGGTCAAGGTTATTCCCCATAGTAAGGCCAAGACGACCCCTTTTTGGTGTTCATGATATTCACAGTTGCTGTTGACATCCTGTGGTGTCTGCTCCTGGGGTCAGACTGCAGCTTTCGATTCACACCATTTGATTAAAAAAATATATACCTGAGCTGTGTTACCCTTCGAAATAGACTGCAGTAAAAATAGATCAAACCATCCGGTGTCTCTGGGAACTCTCAGGTTATTGTCTCTTTATCCAATTTATTTAGACGTGTAAAGGCAGGGAGGGCTCTAGGTCTCTGAAGAAATTGTACAGCTAAGAGTAGATTTAATAAAATCAACTTTTCTCCTGCACAATAATAGTGGCTCACAAAATCTGAATGCACAAAGCATTTAAGGTTGTGACATCCTCAGTGAAAGCAAGAAGTTGGAACTCATACGTATCTTTCCATAATTAGACTTTGCTCTAGCTGTCACAGGGAACATCGTTGCATTCTGAAACACCAACAGCATTCAAATTTCGGAGTGATGCTTAAAATGAAGGCACATGCTACATTCAAGCAAGCTGATCTGTTTGGAGAACTATCCCCCAAAGAAGGCATGCCATTCAAAGTGTTGTTTAAACTCAACGGCTTCTCTGGAGTTGCTTCTGCCTCTCAGGCATCCCTGTCTGCTTGAAAGAGACACAGGATGCACGTTAACTATCTCCAAAGACCTTTTTGGAGAAAGATTAATGTGAGTGGTCATTAAAATCTGTGTCAGGGCCTCGTAAACACAGGCACCGTGTGGAGTTTGCAGAGCAATCCATCAATCAGAAGCAACCCTTGAGGGCCTTTCCAAAGGCAGTGGGAGCCAAAGAAGGTCCTTGACCAGATGACAGGCATATGGAAAAGGCTGTCTGTCTTATGGAGATGGTGGTTTGGCAGCTTGAGATGAAACGCCATCTGTAGACAGTGCAATGGGTGAACCTTTTGAAGGCCCTTATCTAAGTAGGTGACTGGGGATACTAAATGATTATGGGAGTTCCGGAAAGCATAAAGGCCAGTATCAATGTCAAATGAAATATATGTGCTAGAACAGGTAGGTTGGGTACCTAGGCAATCATATTCTGGAAATGAGAGAGGCAGTGTGAGCCATTTAGAATCTACAGTATTGTTGATACAGTTGGGGGAGATGGCGGAGGGATGCAGAGAGGCATTAGGGCAATGGTTCCTAACCTGCCTAATGCTGTGACCATTTCAGACAGTTCCTCGTGTTGTGCTGAGCCACAACCATAAAATTATTTTCATTGCTACCTCATAACTGTAATTTTGCTACTGTTATGAATTGTAATATAAATATTTTTGCATGAGGAGGGTTGGAAAAGGGGTCTCAACCCACAGTATGAAAACCACCATGTTAAAGTAGAGAGCAACAAAACTACCAGGATATGATAGTGGATAGAAATATAGCCTGTCAACCTGACAAGATCTAGAATCACCTAAATGACAAACCTCTGGGTATGCCTGTAAGGGAGGTCCCAGACAGACTTAATTGGGAAGGGAGGACCAGTAACAGAGGTTCTAGACTGAGTTAATTAGGAAGGGAAGACCAGCTTTGAATTTGAGCAGCACAATTTCATGAGTTGGGAGCCTGGACTGACCGCCAATACTCATCTCTTGCTTCCTGAGTGCAAAAACAAGGTGACCAGCTATTTCACATTCCTGCCCTTGTTCCTTCCTCGCCACGATGGACGATTCCCCCTCAAATCATGAGCCAAAATAAATCCTTCTTTACATTGATTTTCTCAGCTATTTTGTCACCTCGGTGAGAAAAGAGGCTAATACCACGGGTCTTCGAAAATGGATTCCAGCTGGACCACACAGAGGTCACACTGAAGTCATCACATCTCACCCCCAACCCCAGCCATTAAACTTCTCTACTCTCATTAACCACGAGTCTCAAAGCAGCTTCAGCAAACTTTAACGTTCACCTGCAGCATGCTGTACTGAACCTGGGCACTGCTAGAAGTCAGCTGTGGGCAGGACTACCCTTTTCTACATATCCCAGGCATTCCCAAGGGAGAAAAAAAATACAGATAGAAGGCTTTAGAATTGTAGACACATTAAGGAAACTGTACCATAACAAGGCCTATCAAGGAAGCACAGTGGGTCTATAAAGTCACCAGAAATTAGCAATTGCTTAGATTTCTACCCTAGACACACAGCAGGAACACACAAGCACACAGGTTTTACAGGGAAGAGGGTGGGGAATAGCCGATCTGGAAGGCAGTGAGCATGCTTGAGATTTTTAAGTGAAGCCTGTTCCTTTTAAAGTTAGACACCACAAATCGCAAAGGAGGATGAGTTAACTCTGTGCTGCTGCCAATCTTGGCTTTATCCTCTACAGTGTGACAGTATCTTTCTGTTATACGTATTTGTCTATGGTCAAATCATTGCTTTGAGGGATACAAACCCACGTATTTATGGGATGCCTTATGCTATATATCATCTAGCTCAATACCAGGTGAGGCTGGGATAGAAGCGGAAAGCGGAAAATGGAAGCGGGAGAGAAGTGTGTGTCAAGAGGTACAGAGCAAGACTAGAAAGCATTGGCTCCAGGTTCTAAATTGAGTTTTCGGTATTGGAGTCTGAAAGCAATCTCTCTTAACGAGAACAGAGCAAATAGAGGGAGAGAGAGAAACAAGTGATGGCCTGAGGAAAGGATGGAAACCATGTACACAGAGAAGTACTTCGGACAATGCTGTAGAATTCAATTCATATTTTTTAAACCCTCAGAAATTACTGAAAGTGTTCTTAGACCATGCAGGGCATGAGGAGCAAAACACCATCAGGGCAGGAAGGAACACAAACTGAGCCATACAAAGTCCATGCATCGGCTCAAACATGGCCTTCTTCCCAAGGCCTCAGGAGTCTTTCCCAGTGCTTAGGCTAGAGGTGAGCTGTATCTTTCTCGTTACCCCTAACAACGCTCTTAGCGACATTCATCTTCCATCCTCCCCAAAGACATTTTTCATTTCATCTCAGCCATAAAACTTTTTCATTTTCTGATAAGTGGAAATAACATATGATTCTCCATCTACTCCAAGTGCTACCTAATCGCACTTGGAAGCCAAATCGCTCTCCTTCATTGTCCTTCAAGAGGTAGACTGATCACTAGAGTGAATGGCCTATATGTATCTATTGTTTTGTGGTGCACACTTGCTCACAGGCCCTAGGGAAGGAAGAAGGAGAGGAAACAAACAGGGGAAGACTCCTTAGAAGAAAGCCAGCAGCATGTTAGATTAGATAGGACCTACCTTTGCAATATGTCATTTATGAATTTGTTTGCAGATGTTAGAAGAAAATAGACTTTCCTAGTGTTGGTTCATCTTAAGCCTGATGACAGAGACCTGGGGAATGAAACATGTAGTTCAATGATTCACAGCGTTCTCTCTGACTTTTTAAAACCCATTTTGTTTTGAGCAGATGAAGCTTAATCCTTTCCTGGTCTGTCTTGCAAACACTTCTACTGGTGTCCTTTAGCAGGCTAATGCAATTACTTTGCTGGAATTGTATTTTGAGGACAGACACATCTAAATCACTTCCATATTTCTGGCTTTGAACAGTCAGGATAGAGTAGGCACCCACTAAATGCTTAAGCAGGCACCCAGTGGAAGAGCAAATGAATAAACCTGGCAAGTGGATAATGTCCTAGTTTAATAGGCCACCAATGGCTACTTGGGAGATTCAACAACATGTGCTATTGGATTGCTCTCTGCCAAAGGACTCGTCTGTGTGCTCCACGATTATTTCTAAATGGTGCATGTATGATAGAAAGAGCCATGATGTGAGCTTCACAGCGTGCCAGATTGTAGGCTATTAGTTCATTTAATACTCACAACAACCCTGTAGATGCTATCATTATCCTCATTTTATAGAGGCGGGAACAGATGCTAAGAGAAAGGCTAACTTGTTCAAGGTTATTTCACAAAATGGATTTTGAAAACCCAGAGACACCAAACTGTAAATCTTATACTGGGAGCCACTGTGATAACATGCCTATGTGCAAGGAGAGAGGCAGACTGCTTTCAACATTCCAGTATGCACTGATTTGCAGATGGATTTTATAAGGAAGAACTTGGAGAAATCAGTCCAAGGGTACCCAATCCCAATCATTGCCTCACAATGACTTAGTAGGTGGCTGAATAAATTGCTTACCATTTGGATTTCAGGTTTATCACTTGCAAAGAAAAAAATAGAAGCAGAACTCTCAAGTCTCTTTCCCATATATGATATAACTAACAAGCCACATATTTGAACACAGTTCTCTCCCATCAGCTTCTGGATATCAGTTGCATCTCCTGTCACCATTCCTTGCAAATGAAGACATGTTTTTCAGTTTCCAAAAGGAAGACAACAGGAAAAAAAACCAACTTTGGGCTAAGTGGAGTATGAAAATGAACAGGAAAGGATTGTTAACTGAGTTTGACGTTGGAGGTGACATTGCTAATTCTACTGCCTCTTCAGTCTTTATGAAATGCAAGGAATGACAGAATATCTGTCAAGGAGTGGCAGAATTCCCTGTCTTATCACAGATTTGTGCAAATTTAAAGGCTATGTAGAAGGTCATTGAAAAAGAAGGGAAAACGAAGGGTAATGTATGCCAGGTAATAATTGAAGCCCAAAGAAGTTTCATGGGTTTCTATTATATGAAAAAAAGGATTAAGAAATCAGAAATTAAAAGTCACTGAGAGGGGTTGTGTATAACTCAGCTTAGAGGGTAGGTATGAGGCCCTGGAATACAGCCCAGGCATGCATTTGCTCCAGCAAGCACTCCCCCAATTTAAAAAGTACAAAATATAAACAAGTACAAAATAAAAGAAGGCAGAAGGCTTGTTCAGGAAAAGGAAAGCCTGTTTCCCATTCCTAACACACACATGCACACGGTGATAGCATTAATGTGATGCTCACTTGTGTGCAAGAAAACACCTTACCCCATCCCCGAAGAAACCTTCCAACATAATACAAAAACAGCAACAATCATTCAGAAAATAAGACACAATCTCTCCCCTCGATTTCTTGGAATTTTGTGGTAAATTGGTGAAGGACACCTTCATTTGTCAATGAAACTTGGGTGATTGGTTAGCCACAACTGCCCCCTCCATACTTCATCCAAAGTTTTGTTTTTTTTTTTTTGTCAAGTTGAGCCAAGAAGAGTTCAACAGAGGTACAAACTATGCCTGATTCTTCAGAAGCTCAGGATCCCATTGTTAAAAAGAAATGTTAAGGACATGAAAGGACCCAGAACTGGAGTCATGAAAGTATTTCTGAAAATATGATTTCAGAAATATAGCACTGTATCTCACAAAAAAGTAAATGTTCAAAGAAACACTGGATGGAATTGAAGTGCCACTGAAGCCAGCACCACAGTCACCCAGAGTGCTGAAGATAAGAGGATGCACTGGTCCAGAGAGAAGGTGAGCTGGCCCTGGGCCTCGACAATGATCAGACCCACAGATTAGTTGATCTTGAAGATATTTAGGCAAATATCTTCTAGGGCATACAGTGTCTTCAGAACTTTGGTCAATAACATGAGACAATTTCACCTCTCGTTTGACATCTAAACATATCTGACTTGGGACAGTTCAGGTGTAAAATACTGTGGGTATGATTGATTGGACCTTGAGAATGTGGTGGCAAAGTGCAGAGGCAGAGCTACAAACACCTTTTGGTTAGGAGACTTTTAAAACAAATTCATTGTTGATGCTCAGTAAACGGTTTCCAGGGACTGGGGGAATGAACAAGTTCCTTCCAAAATGCAGTACTAGAGAGAGGCAAATTATTTATTTTGCATACCAACCAAAGATTCCACTCCTTCCTCTCCTCCTATTATGTCCCCCACCTCTTTTCTATCCCCCTTTTTATCCACTCCTCTGTCTCCATTCAGAAGGTGTATGGCCTCCCATGGAAGTCAACATGGGAACATGGCATATCACATTGAGGCAGGACCAAGCTTCTCCCTGTCCCTGATGCATGAGTTAGCTCTTTGAAGCTACCTTTTTGAATGTCTCCTTCTATCTGAGGCTGGTGAGATCTCTAGCACTGATGCAGCTAGAATTGCAGAAGGTGGGTTTTTTACCTCACTGTCCCTTCCTCTTATGAATTCCTCAAATCAACCTTCGAATAACACATCTGCTTTCTCAATTCTGTCAGCTGGGTGATATCATTAAACATCTCAGATTGGCTAGGAAGTGGACTCCAAATATTCTCTTTATTCAATCCACATCAATTACTGTATTTGTGAAATGGGAATAACAGAGCTGTTCGAAGGGAACAATTATTAAAAGTGATTATGAAGAACTTTGCAGTATAAAGTGCTTGTTAAAATGGTGAAGTACTCTATAAACTCTTCCCAATTCCCCCCAGACTTTAAAACCCCCATTTGTAGAAATATCACAGGCTTGCCTAGATCACAAGTATTTTGAAGTGTATGCTTCACCATTTAAATCTGTCATCTTGCAAAGTAGCTCATTATTTCAGAAATATGAGCATTTTAAAGGTGCCGGCGCAGTTCTCAATCACAAGCTTTCACTGCCTTTATTTGAAGAGAGCCACCTTGAAATTGGTCTCCAAATCCACATCTTTGCATCTTAAGTAGCAGTTATATGCATGTGCATGTGTGTACACTTTTAATGTGATATCTGTGCAGTGTCTGTTTGAATTATCCCTATTAGGCCCTTTAGAATTCCCATTTGGTAGAACAATAAATGGAAGAAATCATTTTCTCTTGTATACTTCATTGAAATGAGCTTTAGTGAGAAGTTAACTCAGCTAATTTGTTTGCTTTGCATAATTATTATAATCAGCCACTAAGTACTACCAGTAAGTACTTATATCCTACAAGAATATCATACTACTTTTTATATGGTCTTCCTTTTAATTCAAATAAGGCTTTTATTCTTTTTTTTCCTCCCTTCCCTATAACCACAGGAAGACACAGAGAGTGGAAGAACCAAATCTACTTAAAAACCCAGGAACACCAGGAAATAAACTTTGATTTACCTGGGAGTATGTGATAATGAAAAGAATCCATAGACGGAGACTGCATTTTTGTTTCCCAGCCTCCCAGACCCAAATAATCAAACAAACTATATTAATTACAACACTGATTGGCCAATGGCTCAGGCATATCCCTAGCTAGCTCTTACATCTTAAATTAACCCATATTTATTAATCTATGTATAGCCACGGGGCTGTGGCTTACCGGCGTGGCATGTAATTCTTTCTGCAGCTACATGGCATTGCCTTTGACTCCAGCTATTCTCTCTCTCTATCTCTGTTCTGATTTCCCACCTGTGTTTACTCTTCTAAGCAATTGGCCAAAACAGCTTTATTCATTAACAAATGAAAACAACACATATACATAAGGACATCCCATATCAAAAATCAGTGATAAAAATATGAAAAAAAAACATTATAGACAAGGTATACAAGGCAATGTAACTTCATCTTTAAGCACTTTGATGCTACATTCAAAAGACCTGGGTACAACATTTGTTCTAAAACTCATTGCACAAATTTGGGAAAATGACCTAATTTTTTTTTTTTTTAGTTTTGCTTTGAATGGATTATTTTTTTTTCTTTTTATTTTTTATTTTTTTCCCATACATTGTTTTGTTTTATTTTTTCTATTCAAGAACATAATTAAAGATAAAAAAATTTTTTTTTTCCTTTCTTCCCCTTCTCCCGGTCCCCTCCCACTACCCCCCACCCCTCCTCCCTCCCCCTTCTTCCTTGAAAGAGGGCATAAAAATATGGAACGCTTCACGAATTTGCGTGTCATCCTTGCGCAGGGGCCATGCTAATCTTCTCTGTATCGTTCCAATTTTAGTATATGTGCTGCCGAAGCGAGCACAAATGACCTAATTTTTCTGAGTCCCAATCTCCACAGCTGTACAATGGAGGCAATGATATCTCAAATCTGTTCATGTTGTAAAATTCAAATGAGATTAGAGATACACGGGATGTAGCCAAGTGCTAGGATATGTAAGAAGCACTGCACCATGGTTATCTGGTGCAAATAGGAATGACACAGATTCAATTGCAAGGATCAGAGGTAGCTCTTGGGATATAACACCAAGGGCCAGTTTAAGTAGGAAGCCACCTGAAGAATACCAAGCCATATGCAACTGTTGCCACACAAGTGTTCTCACCATGGAAAGCAGAAGGGAAGGGAGGAGTAGCTGTCCAGCACTCAGAAACTCGAGTCTCTAGCTCCACTATATATCTTCTTTTACTTTATTTATACTCAGTTCTAGTTGCCATACTCTCTTAATTCTGAAAATGTGCAACAGAGAAAATAACCACCTTCTATAGGTTACTTGCATAAACAATGGAAAGAACGTATGTCTGGCTTTGTACACTGAGAATATACCGTAGTCCCCAACCTGATGGCATTAAGGCTAAATATGCAGTATCTATTGAACTACAGACCAAATCTGGTTTCATGCAATCCACGTCTGTAACTGGCAACAAAGCAACATGTTCCTGGAGCCAGTAGTCTTAAAAGTATCATAGACTTGTCCCCTAAGATCGGAGTGTGACACAAAGTGGGTAGGACCCTGACCCAAAGGACCCCTGCCAGCTGCTTTTCCTGAAGAGGTCTGACATGAGAAAGAGAGGGCCCCTAATGTTGCTTGTGCCACTGAGACAGAGCTGTCAAGATAACTCTCTTGTTGCTATTGGGGCTGAATAAATACTTTAAAACAGAGTAGGGCAGTTGGAATTTTTGAATATCCATAGAAAATACAGCTTTTATTTGCCATTTACTTATCTCCTTGCTGAATGTCCTCTCCAGAATGCTTGCCTCTGGCTATCCCAGGGATGTGTGTTCTGGTTCTGAGGATATAAAAAAAAAAAGAACTAATCTATCATTTTATTCAACCAGCATTTATGAAGTAGCTTCTATGTGTGAGGAGCTTTGCAAGACAGCAGGGATATATATTAGTGAGCAAAATCAAAAGATGCCATGCCTTATGCAAACTGTTAATTTAGGAAAGATTTCTTGACTATCTTAGGCAATATTTTAAGAATAAAGACTATACCAGTGAAGAAAACACAGCTCCAATGTCACTGTTTCTCAAAGCTTATATTTCAGAGGGTGAAACTTGTAGTCAAATATTTCATAGTAATAATTGTACATCAATAAGAAAGGATAGTGAACCCTGGTGAGCTGACTCAGAATGAGAGGTCATGGAAAGCTGCTTAGAGGAAATTAAACTCTGTCTGAGACCCTAAAGCTCAATATACACAAATAAGCAGTCAAGAAGAGAATGCTTGAGAAAAAAAAATGTGCAGAATCTCTGATACAAAAACATCACACACTTCCAAAGATACATGAGAAGGCAATGTGGCTGGACTATGGAGAAGGCAGGAAGAAGAGAGCAGTCCAGCTAGAATCATGGGCCATTGTTCAATCCATAAGGCATACTACAAGTAATTGCAGGCACACTGAAAGTGATTCCAAGGGAACAAAAAATACAGAGGGATTGTACAAGGATGATTATATAATTCAATTTGTATTTTGAAAGACCAATCCACAAACCAATGAATGGTGGTAACACTAGACATGAAAGAACATACAGGGAATTATTATAGAAGACCAGACTAGAGCCATTGTTGGGTAAGAGATTCTGTAAGAAGGTGAGTAGAGATACCTTCTTCAGTAGGCACTGGCAAGGTAGTTGTGTTCCTGTAAAGAAGCCATACCATGCTCCCCCCTCAGTAGCTCTACTGAATCCCATTGAAGTAGCTTTGCAAGACCTTGGAAGATAGATATTAGTGAGCAGAACCAAATGTGCCATATACATGTGTAAAAGTATTATAATGAATCTATTACTATGAAATTATATATAGCTAATATATGCTAATAAAAATCCCAAGTGAATCAGTAGTGATGATAAAACTGAGGGAAAAATTAGATGAGAAATTTTTTAGGTGCTAAAAGTACCTGACTTTGTTTTCTGAATGATTGGCATTAAGAAAATACTAGATCAAGGATGAAAACCATATTCCTGGTTTGCCCACCATAGTCAATTTTATTATGACTTTCACTGAAACAGGTAACCATGGTGGGAACTCAGGGAAAGAAGAGAATGGATTTTACCTACATTTTGAAGCACTTTGGACATCTGCTATATCTCTGCATGGAGCTATCCACAAAGTGTACTAGAGTTTAGAGGCAAAGAAAAAGCAGAGATTTTAAGATTTGGAAGTCTTAACAATTGAATGTGTCTCCCAAATTATAATATTTTATGGTGACCCTAAGAAATTAGAACAGGGAGTCAATGGTTAAAGTACTAATCTTCTGTATATCAAAAGGTAACGTTCTCTGAGACTGGGTCACAGAAGGTAAGATTATGCTGAGGTTGTAGGAGTGTTTAATCTATCCAATATAATGAGGGTCCTTGTGAAAACAGAAAATAAAGACATAGACAGATGAGGACAAAACATAGTCTGAGTCCAGGAAGCCAGGACTGAGGCATTGCGGCTGCCTAACTTGCAGTTCCTGGGGCCACCAAAGGTTGACATAGGCAGGAAGGATCTTCCCCTAGGGACTTCAGTATATCCCAACAGATAACAGGATTTCAAATGGACAGAATGTGAGAGAATAAATATGTTTCTGTTGTTGGAAGTGCCACTGCTGGCAGAGATTTTCTAAAGCCTGCTTAAGAAACTATGACAGGAAGTCATTGGCTAATTGATGGTCCCCAAAGCCAATCTGGATGCACAATCACTCACAGGAACAGTACAGAACAGTGGGGGAGGATGCAAATAGGAGAAGCACTAAGATTTACAGTCCAGGTGGAAGAGCATGAAATAACAAAGGAGACAGAGAAAGAACCCGTTCCCAGCGGTGCTTGCATGGTTTGGCAAATGAAGTTCTGTGGAGCTTGACTCAGGGGTTCAACGACATGGACTCCAAATCTGAGCACTCCAGGCAACAGAGAAATGAAAGAAAGCCTCCCTGCATTCCATTAATGCATAAGGTACAATACAAGAGGTACACCTCACATCAATCAAGTCAGCCAAACTGTAGTCCTTAAAGCACCAGTTCTTAACCTTCCGAATTCCGTGACCCTTTAATACAGTTCTTCATGTTGTGGTGTGGTGATCGCCCCCACAACCAAAAAACTTATTTTTATTGCTACTTCTTAACTGTAATTTGCTATTCTTATGAATCATGATGCAAATATTTTTTGTGACCCACAGATTGAAAAAGCTAAAACATACAGAGTGGTAGGTGTCAAAGTTTTAAACCCAAGTTAGCTATGAGAATACACTTTTTTGACATCTCGTTGGTTACGAAAAATGTAAATTGTTCTCATTGACCATTATATTGAGAATTTCTGAAGGCAAAGAAAGATTATCAGCCCTTTCAAATCTGAAATAGTCTAGAATTAAAATAATTAAATAAACAGCTCAGGTGTCCTGAGCTGACGTCTACAGATTTCTGGCTTATTTTGTCTAGAACAGAACCCAAATAATGGCTATTTTAAAAGCTTCCTTGGAAGACTCCAGTATGTGGCAGACCCATGAGAAGAAAACTGTGTCCCAAGCTCTATGCTTCATCTTCAGTTTCTCATCAACAGATTAGCTCTTTAATCTGTTTACAGACATGGTGAGCTGCCCCTCTTTCCTCTTGTAGTAAATCCAGGCTGTACCTGTGCACACCCGTATCATCTGTATGCCTGCTTGCTTATATGATTATGTCTGCTTACAAGTGTATATTGTATGGGTTCATTCATCTTTTGATTTATTCAGCAAACATTTATTAAGCACCTATAGGATCCTAGTATTTGGCAAAGCATTAAAAATGAGATTTAAACCTTCCCTTCATGAAACTCAGTCTGGGGTGGAAGAGATGAAAGTAGGCCGTGATAATATATAATGGTAAGTCTCTAATCAGGCATAAGCACAGGGTGTTATGGAAATGCAAAGGTCCTAAATCTGCTAAGAGGGTCAAGGAAGGATTAATAGATAAAGAAATGTAGATTTTATTTTGCTTTTTTTAAAAAATTCAGAGGCAGGAAGTTGGGTAAAAAAAAAAGGACTTGCAGAAGAGAAAACTTCATGTAGCTATTTACATGTAGCCTCTTTAAGTACTGCACATCACTCTTGTTCCTTAGTTAGGTCTCAATACAGTTAGTTCCCACTTTCTCACAGAGCGCCCATGGGAAATGAGGCTGTAGTGATGCACGGAAGTACAGTCATAAATGTCCTGCTCTGCCATTGCATGGAGCTTGGGTTTTGTTTTCTACACTGTCTCTCCCGAAACTTGAGGTATGCCGTGGTCTGCTCTGGCTGCAATAGAACATACTAGAAACTGTGTGTTAACCAAGAGGCACTTTACTCCTCACAGTTCCAAGGAAACTTGAAGTTCATAAACAAGGTGCCTGTTCACTCTTCCTGGAACACAAATAGCTAGCCGGTATCTAGCTATGTGCCCCTGATAGATCCTGATAGAAAGAGACAAAATACTTTGAACTTTCCTTGTTATTACTAGAACACTGACCTCATTGTGAGATCACCACCATCATGATCTCATTTAAATCTACTTACCTGCCAAAGACCTCTTCTCAAAATGTCATATTGAAGTTTAGAGATTTAACATATACAACATATGTATTTTTAAAAGTCTCTTTATGTAACCTAAGAAAGCTTCAGAGTTCCATCCTCCGGCCTCAATCTCCTGAGTTCCTGGCATGTACCACCACACCTGGATTAGCATATACATTTTGAGGCAATATAAACACTTAAGATATAAGTGAATGTGTAAATACCAGTGTATATGCATAATAAGTATATATGCAAATTCACAGACAGCAGCTATAGTGTATGCCTGAGACTGCATTCCTAACAAGCGCCTAACTGTTGTTGGAACTGCTAGAACAAGTTGTTTTCATTAGGTATCAAAGTCACAACCATAGGTGGTAGGAGAACTCTTCTATATATTTTTAAATCTTCAAAATGGAGAAAAAAAGGATTAAATATATAGGAACTCAGAGAATGTATATAATTAAAGCCTAATTCTTGAGATTTGATTCATTTTTATTTTATCTATATTAGTGTTTGTCTGAATGCATGTCTATGTACCAGGTGTGTGCAGTGTCCACCTGATGCAGGAATTCCTACCGCCAGTAGCCCTTAAGTTACCCGCCCACCTGGGCGAGGCCTCTCATACTAATATGCTGATGTAAAGCGTGAGTCCAGCCTCTTTTCTGGCTGAGGGATTCAGTTACTATTCCCCATTCCAGCAGAGGACTGTGATCTGTGAGTCTACTCCTAAATAAATAACCTCTATTACACTCTATTCTGAGCTAGTGTGGAATTTCTTTTAAGCGTCCTTCTTCATCTAGCACCCCACGTGGATCCAAACTCCACACCTACTGAGTGGATCGGCTTAAAGGCCTAAACGGTCCACAGTCCAGAAAGTCTCCCGCCCTCACCCACTTGACTTGCTTTTACCTACTAAGCAGTTTTTTTTTTTTTGTTTTTGTTTTTTTTTTTTTTTTTTTTTTTTTTTTTTTTTTTTTTTTTTTTTTTTGTAAAACCTCCGCCACAGTGGCACTAACTGCATGCAGCTACTTGGAAATTTCCCAAGCACGCACTGGCCCCTCACCCCCACTGCTTCGTTTCCTGCTGCATGACAACTTGTACAACTTCCAGTTTGTACTCCTGGCTCCTGAGTTCTGGGCTTCTTACTCCGTGTATGGAATGGATTTAATTGCTTTTAATTTGTCAAGAAAAGCATATTTCTCAGTATTTAACCAGCACCATGGCGGTGAAACTAAAGCTTCTCAGGACTGTTTGTGGCACCAAGTTGCACCAATAGTCATGACTCTGCAACCATGACACCTGCTGGACATTTAATATTATTACACCTAAAACAATTCACTGAATTTCATAACAGGTAATTAATAAATCAATAAACTTGAAAGTTATATAATTATAGACAACATACCATTGAAACTTTTAGTAGCTTTTTTGCTAATACTATGGATTGTATTCTGCAAGGCTTATATGGTTATGGTGATACATCCATTTATTGGATATTGGTACTCTTTTTTCTTCAGATTATATCCTTAAGAAAATAGTTTGATAACAGCGCCAAAAATGAGGCACTTTTAGAAATAATACAGTATTTACAGACTAATAATGAACAGCTAGCTGACAGGATTAATACCATAGAAAATCAAAAGTTACCTGTAAAAGAATAATACTATTGAAAAGGGTAACATTAATTTGACAGACAAA
Organism: Ondatra zibethicus; assembly: GCA_004026605.1. NCBI lineage: Eukaryota > Metazoa > Chordata > Mammalia > Rodentia > Cricetidae > Ondatra > Ondatra zibethicus. Next base: position 15,751 of record PVIU01001851.1, on the reverse strand, counting down.
ATTGAATCCATGTCAAAGGATACAGAGAAATTATCTGAAAGAATTCATACTGTTGAATTTGACAATCAAAAATTGTAAAAAAGTTATGATAGGTTAGCAGATAGAGTATCTCTCCAGGATGGCAATCTGAACAATATCCAAATAATATCCAAGGATGAGGTGTTATCTTTAAGGGAAAAACTTCAGACCTTGGAATCACATATGCAGAATAAGGACCAGAGGCTAGGTACCTCAATGAAGTCATTAGAAATATATACAGGCCAGGAGATTCAGGCTTTACAAAGACAGTAGTAAAAAGATTTGAAACAATTGAGAAAATTATTGGAGTTGATGGGCAGGGAAAGAAGGCACAAGTGCAGTATTCAACATTGTCAGTATCTGTCAGAGATGACTTACCCAGGGTTTTAGCTTCCTACCCTGTAATCTACTCTGATAAAGCATCAAGTTCTAAAGGCCCAAGAGGATCTAGAGAAGGTAAATGGATACCTATAGGAATGAATGATCTAAAAGCAATTAAGCAAGCTGTCATAACTATAGCTTGCATTCTGCATTTGTTAAGGAGACAGTAAAGACATGGACTTCTAGCATTAAAGCCACACCCCACAACTGGCTTCAGTTAGTTTTGGCAGTCCTGGATGACAGGCCTCAACTGATTCTTAAGTGCTATTTCAGAGAAGAGGCTAAAATTCTAGAACAACAGGGAAAAGCAAAAGGAGATCAAATTCTTGATGAGGGTACTAATGCTGATCCACAGGCTCAAGTCCTTTATGATGAACAAATCTTGTCTCTATGCCACAAAGCAGCCTTAAATGCTTGGGACAAGATTCAAGAACTAGGAAAATAAATTGAATCATATACCAGGGTTAAGCAAGGCCAAAGAGAACCCTTTAGTGACCTTTTACAAAGACTAACTAAGGCTGTACAAATAGGAGTAACTGACCCAGATGCTAGACAAGTACTTATTGAATCTCTGGCTTTTGAAAATGACATCTTAGAAGGCAAAAAGATACTTGGCCCTTTAAAGGTTAGATCAACACCTTTGGACGAATGGATCCTGAATACAATGAACATTGAGACATGATAAACATTGAGACATTTGACTATAATACTGAATCTTGGGTAGGAGAAGCAATTTTCAAAGGAATGAGGAGAGATCAAAATGCCAAATGTTTTAATTGTGGTAGAAAAGAACATCTGAGAAGGGATTGTAGTCAAGGAATTCCTAGGAATAATATCTCCTCTGGGAATGGCAAGAATAGGAGGACTCAGCCTTCAGGTATATGTAGAAGGTGTGGCAAAAGCTGACATTGGACTAATGAATGCAGATCAACAAAAGACAGACAAGGCAACTCAATACCATTGGGAAGCCCCTTGGGGGACCTCTTGCAGGCCCCCAAGTCAAAAGTGGTCCAGTCATTCCCAGTCACTGTGGAGGACATGACTCACCAGGAAAATTAAAAAAATCTAGAGCCTTCTGTAAAAACATACTGTTCTAGATGATGGAATAAACAAGGAGAATAACAAAAATTCCAATAAGAAATAGAAAACCTATATTCTGTCAGACTTCTATAAATGATCAAAGACCAAAACTAAGAGTGCATACAAATGGCATTGTAATTGTGGGTTTGATAGACACAGGTGAGGACGTGAGTGTCATTACTCTACAATCTTGTTGAGGAGAAATTGCAGGAGGCACAAATGGATGGGGGAATCCAAATCTTAATTGTTTTCTAGTCATAATGCCTTCCAGAATTCCTCCTATAGGAATTTTAATGCAGAGAGACAATATTATCTTAGAATGGATCTTTTTATCACATAAAACAAGTAAAAAATTAAAATCTTATGTGGAAAATTCTCAATTAATTATAAAAGGTAAAATGAGACTTTGTAAATTAGCAGGTTTAGACCCGGAAGAGATCATAGTGCCTTTTACTACTGATGAAATAAAAAAGTTATGGGAACACAATGAACCATTGCAAAGAGCTTGTGCTAATATTTTGGGAGAAATTAATAGCAATTATTCCAAAAGCGGTAGACTTAACCTTACAAAGAAAACTTCTTGAATTCTTTCCCAAATTGAAAGTGATGCTCCAATAACTGGAGCCTGTACATTTTATACTGATGCAAATAAATCAGGGAAGGCAGATCACAAATCAGAAGATTTAAGTAAAGTAGAACAAAGTCTTCAAAATTCTGTCCAGAAAGCAAAATTACATGCTATTCTCATGGTGCTAAAGGATTTTAAAGAACCTGTTAATATAGTTACTGCTTCACAATATGCAGAAAGAGTTGTTTTGCATATTGAAACCACAGATAATACAGAACATTATTTATATAGACATATGCAGACATATATATTCAATGAAAGGTATGATAGAGACAAAAATAGGTATGAAGGAAAGTAAAATTTTTTTCTAAATTCTTTCTTCTTTCTGTCACATACCAGACAGATCTTGACATGAGATGGCAACTCTGAATTTTTCTTTTAACAACGTGCTTGGATTTAGAGAAGGACAGAACCATTGCCCAACTCCAAATCCAGCTCATATATATATATGTATATATATATATATGTATGTGTATATATATGTGTGTATATATATATATAATCACCTGTCCTTACAGGTCATATTTCTTTTTCTTGATGATCCTTATTGTATAGTTATTTTTCCTTCTGTCAGCATTCAAATATCCAGGGTCTCTTGAATTTTTGAAGATGTGTGGAAACTATATTTACATGCCACATAGTAGCTTATTCCACGCAGAGGACTCAAAGGAGCCTACATGTTACTGCTCACTACCCTCAAGACAAGTTCTGTCCAGTGCTTGATATGGGTCCATTATCCCACATGCAGTGGAAGAATATACATGTGATTAAACACAGCCTTGCAAACAAGATGGATATGGGCTTACGTTTCATTGTGCCACTCCCAGGTGAGAGACTTAGTAAACTACTGGTATGAGGTACTTTTTGTTGATATGAGAAAAAAAGAACAACAACAACAACAAAACCCCACAACCAAAACAACTTACCCAATGAAGAGTTTATTTTGGCTTACAGTGCTAGATGGAGAGATCATAAGAATTCAGAAGGTGTGACAGTAGGAGTACAGGAAATGAGAGATCACATCTCCAAGCAAATACAGAAAGTGAGGAAAGCATACTGGCAGCAGAACCAGGCTATGTACCTCAAAGCCTGAGCGCCCTACTCTACTCTCTCCAGCAAGGTTCCACCTCCAAAACCTTTCACAATCTCTCCAAAATGCATCAGCACCTGAGGACCAGGTTTCCAAATATGTACATCTATGAGAGACATTCCTCTTTCAAACCATCACAACCTTCATGCTCCAAACCATCTTTGCTTACCAGCGCACTCATCAGGAATTTAATAAACACTTGGTTTATCGGTCTGTTTACAGAATCAGCAAAATTATGTTTGAGAGCTCACTTATCCATAGAACATATCCTGGTGTTCCTCTTTCTTGGGTTGAATCCAAAAGAAGAACTATATAGGATGGAGTTTCTAACCTTTCCCTGTTTTGAGCCAGAACTCCTTCTCCTTTGCTGAATGCACTAAGCAGTAGAACACACACACACACACATATATATATATTATATATATATATTACCCAATGAAGAGTTTATTTTGGCTTACAGTGCTAGATGGAGAGATCCATATATATATTCAACAGCTCATGTTATTTTAAGTTCATGTTCTGAGGTAAGATAGAAGAAGGGCAAACCTGAATGGTTTACTCACTGCAACTCTTTCGTGTAGCCTGTGGTCATGTTACAATCCCAAAGAATTGTTCCTCCTAGCTGTTGAAAAGGTCAGCTGAGTGGTCTCCATTAAGCCCTGTGTTTCTGGGTTGCCATGATACCCCAAACACTTTTATTCATTCATAACAATCCTCACTGCTTTTGAACACCTGAATTTCCACAGGTCCCAGATACCTCCCTCCTTCACTGTGCAAGAGAGCCATCCCATGAGGTCTCAGGAAGCTAGGATACAAGGAGGGTAGTGCTATGCCCTGTGAGGACTGTGGAGAATTGTGGGGGATCATGAAGACAAGGGGAAGGGGATATAGGCATGTCCCTTACCATGCTGTTACTCTATCAGAGACCATTCCCTCTTCCATGACCAAGCTGCAATGGTACTGCAAGGGGCGGGGAGAGTTTCACCCTTCTGTGTGTATGGGTGTTGTTGTCTCTAGGTAGCCTACTTCCCTCATAACATAGTCATTTGTAGAAATCTCTGCCTCCTACTACCCACTCTTCAGTGTATACCTCCAAGATCTGGAAGGAGGGGCATTTAATTTATCTTTTCCATTTTGATTTATCCATAGGAATGATTCAGGGAAGTTGGCACAGGTGAGATAGGCTACCAGAACAACTATTGATTGGCTTATTTGAGCACAAAACATGGGCATTATTTAAAAGGCTACACGAAAAATAACTAGATCCAGGAGGGATTTCATGTGCTTACAGTTTAGCCAACCTGACACAGAGATTGGCCTGCTTTTATCTTTCTAATAACAAGACCCTTGGCTTCTTACAAAAATGGATTTTGAATCTGGACATACTGCTATAGAGATTTGCATTGATATGGATCCTTGTTTGTTGATACAAATTTAAGATCAATTTTGTTATATATGTATTTCTGCTCTTGATTAAGGTATTGTATTTGTATAGTTTATTTAAAAATGTAATGTATAATTGAGAAATATAAGTAATAGGTAGTCATCTATAATAGTCAAGCTTGTAGTCATGTTAGCTAGGTTTTCTAGATGTACAGAGATGTATTTCAGATGGATAGGAATTCTTTAAACCTTTCAAAAACCTTCAGATTATGGCATTTAAAATTTTTAAGAGCTTAAGACTTTTTATGACAATGAGACACATCTGCTTCTGGCAGCACCAATCTACTTCAAGGGGATGATGGGCATAGAAGAGGTTCCTCATGTAGTTTGTTAGTCATTTGGGCAAGAAACTGCTCTTGCATGGACTGCTTGATGGTATATTATATGAACTGAACATTCAGGACCCACAGAAAAATGACTACTGAAATTGCCTAAAGAAGGTAAGATAGTGGTCTGGGGTTCCTGTTTCATGAAAGAATCTGCCAGACATTCTGTAGTATACAGAAAAAAAGTGCCACAAGGACATGTGCTCAACTATATTCATAGCAGCATTGTTTGTCATAGCCAGAACCTGGAAACAAACTAAATGCCCCTCAACCGAAGAATGGATAAGGAAAATGTGGTACATTTACACAATGGAGAACTACAGAGCAGAAAAAATAACAACATCTTGAATTTTTCAGACAAATGGATGGAGCTAGAAAACATCATTTTGAGTGAAGTAACCCAGACCCAGAAAGACAATTATCACATGTACTCATAAGTGGTTTTTAAATATAAAGCAAAGAAAACCAGCCTACAAATCACAATCCCAGAGAACCTAGACAACAATGAGGACCCTAAGAGAGATACATGGATCTAATCTACATGGGAAGTACAAAAATACAAGATCTCCTGAGTAAATTGGGAGCATGGAGACTTTGGGAGAGGGTTGAAGGGGAGGGGAGAGGCAGGGAAGAGAGCAGAGAAAAATGTAGAGCTTAATAAAAATCAAAAAAAGAAAGTGACTGACAAACTGCCAATATTGGTGGAAGTGTCTTTGAAATTTCCTGCCTCATGGAAATGTCTGCAGGATACTATAGGCCTGTAGGCTGAAGATGGGTGCCCACAACATTACAGAAGAACTTTGGGTGACTATCCAGGTAGTGAGATGTCTCTGTCAATTCTAGAGTTTTGGAAGTTGCTTACATTGCACTTCCAGTTTACTTAGGTAATAGTATGTACTTCTGGAGTCTTTGATGGAGTTGAAGAATAGATAGTTATAATTATAGCTTTCCTTAGTTATGATAAAAGATAAAGTAGATATAGATATTATAACTGTAATTCTTGCTTAGTACTTATCTTGTTATATGTAATTTTAAAGTTAAAACTCTCCTTTTTCTTTAAACAGAAAAGGGGAAATGATGTGAGAAGTCCTTCCGTATATCTGTTGTTTTTATTGGTTAATGAATAAAGAAACTGTTTTGCCTTTTGATGATATAGAATAGAGTTAGGCAGGCAAAACTAAACTGAATGCTGGGAGAGAGACAGTGGAGTTGAGAGAAGCCATGTAGCCCTGCAAGAGAGACACCAGATGGAACCTTGCCGGCAAGCCACAGCCACATGGCAATACACAGATTAATAGAAATGGGTTAAATTAAGATGCAAGAGCTAGCCAATAAGAAGCTAGAACTAATAGGCCAAGCAGTTATTTAATTATTACAGTTTCTGTGTGATTGTTTTGGTTCTGGGCATCCGGAAACAGACAAGCGGCCTCCACCTACAACAGATATATGGTTATACATTTTAAAAAGTTTAACTTTCACAAGTTGAAAATAACAAAGATGCTCTTTTTTAAAAAGTACCATTGAAATTATTCATGAGAGTTACATACTTTGTATCTGTGATTGGGCTGTGATATGTAAGGAAGATTATTTTCTACAGAAATATTATGATGGGTCCCCTTCCATTTGTCAATATAACGCTTAAGTTTGAGCTTTGAAACCTTCTAATTCCTAGCTATAGTATGGAAAGTGTTAGGTTCATTGTTACATTCTTACTGGATAATTGAATTTGCAGCCATCAGCACTGTAGAAGTCAGAGCAAGAACGTCCTGAGATGGGTGCAGATTTTTGATCCAAGATGTGTGCATGAGATACTTAGAATACAGCAAGCAGGTCATTTTCAGATGGCTATTTCTGGGAAAACTCACTGACCTCCAGGCAAAGAGATGTCAGTTTTAGTTCTAAGCCTCAATTTTAACCTGGAGTAAAAGATTAACTCAGTAGAAACAGGCACAAACTTTTTAAGACCAGGCAAACATATACATACATATAATACATAAACATATATATCAAAAGCCAGAAATATGCTTATGCTTAATGGAAAACTGAAAAGCCTTTTCTTTAACATTAAATATAATACAGGAATGTTCACCATTTCCATCCTTACCTTTAAACAGGTATAAAACTGCAATTAGTGGGGGTGGGGGAGATACAATTGCTGTGTGAGATTGAAATCAGGAAACATTCCCATTAATTTTTGAGTGACAGTTGTTATTTCACAAAACTCATGGCAATCCAGATGCAATGTATTACAAAGCAAGACATTTTAACAAACTTGTGAGGTTAGCAATAAAATCAAGTTTTCTTATTTAAAAAAGTACAATCATCAGAAGACAAAATGGATTGAAAAAGTCAAATCTATAAATGACACTCCCCTAAATAAAATACTTTAAAAGCATCCAGAACTTCCTTTATAGTCCATAAGATAAATTTTAAAATGGCAAGAAATGTGTTGCTGCAGGTGTTAATGTCATTCCATGTTCCAAACATGTCAAGTGAGGGCTCAATTCTTTTAAAAATGCATAAAATTTCCTCATATTGATGTTTAGCTTTTACCTGATTCACATAAGCACATCAAGGGCCCCTTTTCAATAATGATGCATATGTTACATTTTCTACAAGGATATATACATATATACATAATATAGGTTTAATAGGTACACACATATATAGAATCATATGTGCAATCTTAGAAAATACTGATAAAGCCCAGCAATGAAAAGACTTAAGCCTTGAGAGATTATATTTAACAATATATATGTATATACATTTACATATATGAAAGCCATAAATATTAATGCAGAAATAGACCATGAAATTGAAAGAGAGCATGGAGGAGTATATGGGAGGGTTTAAAGGAAGGAAAAGGAAGAGAAAAATGTAATTATGTTATAATCTTAAAAGTAAAATTAAAAAATGATGTGATGTTAAGGTGTTAAAATATATTATATTATATTGAAGTTAATTCATGAGAGATTACTTTGAGGTAAGTGGGTATTTCTTTAAGGATATTCTTCAATCAATGCTTTATAGCCCATATTTATCTCCTTATATTACCCAAGTGAAAAAACCAACAAAGTCACATAAGAAATAATATATAAGCACATAATATGGATGTAGATAATTATCAAAATCTGGAAATCATAAAATGTTTCTAAATTAGTATAACAGAAGCTAAAAAATAAAATTTTGATCAATATTAATACTTAACATGACTAATTTCTCTACTGCCATACAAAAGGAGCCAAAGAGAATTGAATAAATTCACATATATTACATTCTCAAATATTCAATAAGTTCAGAACAATTAATTATAAAATTCATAAGACACTGGAGGCCTAGACAACATCAGTGGGTAGAGACACGTATAGCCAATGACAACAGAGATGATTGTATTTGACTAAACTCAAAGCCACATATAACAAAGTAAGATATCACTTCACATTAATTTGATAAACATAAATTATTATAATCACTTTTGGAGACCAACTTGGAGAAAGATGAAGATGATGTAGCAGGCAAATGGATCAGGGTGAAGGACATTGGCGCCTGTATCTGTGAACAGGTGTTTGTGGGAGAGTGAATCCTGCAAACACTTAACACTCACGAGACACAGAAAATTGCCACCTGGAATCTCATAGCACGAAGGTAGCAGGGAAGAGCATTTATTTTCTATTTTGAACAATTCCATTTCCATCTTACATTATTTTCTTTTATGCAACATGGAAAAGGCCAGGCCAAAATTCAGACCAGTTCTCATTTTCCTTCATTCATGTTTATTTTCCCATAAAGATTTATGTCTTCATTTTTGATATTAGAAGGTAATGTTGTTTGTCAAAAATAACATAGAAAAATAAATACAAAAAAAAGAGAAAAGACAGTTTATATCCTTTGAGGCGAGAGCATGTCTTCTTACAGTTTACTCAGCTCAGAGAGACACATTTCTCAGAGATACCATGTCTCACATGTTACTGACTGAGGTGATTCTTCATTTGGTAAGGTTGATTTTGGGTTCTGTAGGAGCCTCCATAGTCTTCATGACTTCTTGGTTGTCAACTTGACTATATCTGGAATGAACTATAATCCAGAAATGATGGGACACTTGTGATCTGGACTTTGAGGCAAGACAACAAGCCTTTAAACACGCCTTAAGACCTTGAAACTGAAAGACACATCTTTAATCTGGGTCACACTTTGTGCTGGGGGAGACAATGGAAGAAGGAAGGAGGTCATCAAGTTTGTAGTGACCCCTTGAATAATAATGGCAACACCTGCTTCCTGTCATCACAGTTTCTATTGGAAGTCATTGTTCTAGTTTCCGAAAATAGCTTGCTTTTTATTTATTTATTTATCTTAAAAACAATGCTATTTGTCTGTAAGCCTTGCTTTTCTCTCTCTCCTGTTTTCTTTCCCTTACAAAGAAAAATGATTGAATTCACATGGTTGAAGAAAAGAACCAATACACATGGCATATCTTTTAAACTCCACATGATCATAGTGGCATACAGGTATGTATACACACAGAGAGAGAGAGAGAGAGAGAGAGAGAGAGAGAGAGAGAGAGAGAGAGAGATGCAAATAATTATAATATGATGGGGATAAGCAGGATAAGGAGGGGAATAAGAAGGAGTAGAGGAATAGAGGAAGAAGAAACAAAGAAAGAAAGATAAAATAGAAAATGGTGTCTAAGCTGAGTGAGGAGGAGGAGCAGAAGGAGGAGAAAATGAAGGAGGAAGAAGAGGAAAAGAAGGAAAGGAAGAAGGGAGGGAGGGAGGGAGGCAGGGAAAGGAAGGAAAGAAGAAAGGAAGGAAGGAAGGAAGGAAGGAAGGAAGGAAGGAAGGAAGGAAGGAAGGAAGGGAGGAAGGAAATAGAGTGTCTAAGTTGAATATTCCTATCCAAAGCGCTTGTGATCAAATTGTTTCAAATTTTGGACTTTCTAGTTATGTAATTTCTTTGAGGATTTTATGTATGAGTACTAAATTTTTTCATATTCCCTCCTCTCTTCAATGCCTCTTGTGTTCTCACTTCTCAAATTCATGGCTTCTTATTCTTTATTATTTATTATTGTTACATAAATATGTGTATAAATTTATAACTATAGCCTGAGGAGTCCATTTAGTGTTTCTCACATGTGTTTAGAAATTTTAAAAAATGTTTTAGAACCATTGCATATATGTAGTGACATATTTTGGATGTGACCCAAGTTCTAGCACAAAATTAATTTATGTTTTATATAGAGTTTATGCACAAATCCAGAAGGTTATCTTATACAATTATTTACTGTGCCTACATTTTTATTCATATATATTAATTGTACAGAGCAAGCTTATCATGATATTTCCATATATGTGCATAGCATACTCATATTGTATTTATCATACTCCTCTCTCTGTCACTTTTAACTCACTTCATTCTTTCACTTCCTCACCCCTAGTAGTGCCAATGATTTTCAGGTTCTTCTTTACTTCTTAGATTTAGAGTTGAGATAAAATGTAGTACTTATCTTTATGATCCACTCATTTTCTTGCAAACAGCAAATGGATGACTTGACTGTAGTTTGTCACATGAGGTAAAATATGGAATTTTCTGCCAGTAAAATCTGTAGTAGTTAGGCTTTTCTAGAGTCACAGAACTTATGGAATGAATCTCTCTCTCTCTCTCTCTCTCTCTCTCTCTCTTTCTCTCTCTCTCTCATGTGTGTGTGTGTGTGTGTGTGTCTATGAACTTACACACACACACATATAACATACATATGGGAATTTATTGGACTGGCTTACAGGCTGCAATCCAAAAATAGCTAGCCGTGATGGAAAGTCCAAGAATCCAGAGTTGGTCATTTCCATAAGGCTGGATATCTCAGCTGGTCGTCTGTATATGCTAGATTCCTGAAGATGTAGGCTCCAATGCTAGTGAAGAAATGGATGTAGTTACAAGGCAAGGGCAAGCCAACTAAGAATGAACATACCTCCTTCCTTCTTCCATTGTCCCCTCCCCCAGTAGAAAGTGTGGCCCAGGTTAAAGATGTGTCTTCCAGTGTCAAGGTCTTGATTAAAGGCTTGTTGTCTTGCCTCAAAGTCCAGATCACAAGTGTCCCATCATTTCTGGATTATAGTTCATTCCAGATATAGTCAAGTTGACAATCAAGAATAACTGGCACAGTGACATCACATTCTTGCTCAAAAGGTTTTCAAAGTTTTGATCAGGGACATTTAAATACTATCAACTGTTAGTCGATTAGAAGTTAGCTGGCCCATCAGAGATTTGTGTCACTTTCTCAGTTCCTGTGTTCCTTTATAAGGAGAAAACAAGTCTTACATAGAATAGATTATAACTTTCTGTAGCCCAAGCAGTTTAAGCAAGACGATGATTGTAGTAATGAGGCAAGCCAGCTGCTTGTCATCCTGGGCGCCAAACTGTTGTGAGGAGCACGGGGCCCCTTTGTTCAGTCCCGCCTGGCTCCCGGCCGCCCAGCTTGCTTAACACCCGAAATAATCACACAGGAATTGTATTAATTAAATTACTGCTTGGTTCATAAGCTCTAGTCTCTTATTAGCTAACTCTCACATCTTGATTCAACCCATTTCTAATAATCTGTAGGTCACCATGAGGTTGTGGCTTATTGGGAAATATTCAGCATGTCTGACCTGGCAGCTTCGTGGTGGCTCTCTCTGCCTGTCTTCTTTCTCCCAGCATTCAGTTCTCTTTCCCCGCCTACCTAAGTTTTTCCCTATCAAAAGGCCAAGGCAGTTTCTTTAGTAACCAATGAAAGCAACACAAATACAGAACGACCTCCTACATCATTTGTTACAGATATTACAAGAGAGTCAGGCTTTGGGTACCTTTATCAGTGTGCTCCTAAGTATTGCATCTGCACAATGTTGGGACTTCCCCAGCCAGACATAAACATCATCATTTCTGTCCTTTTGTAGGGTATGGACACAACAGACATTCAACTGCCATTCATCCATTGTCTTGACAGACAACAGATGTGAGAGCTGCTTTGTCTTCTGCCTCCTCCATTGGAGATAAAGACTCAGAATTTTCTGTCACTGTATTTTCCCCTGGGAGTAACTACAGTTAATCTTCTAGACATCTTAGATATGCTGCCATGTAGATTTTTAGTCAGCAGAAATTCCTGCCATGTTGACATCCTTTATTTCTACAGTTATTCAAAGATACTTTGTAATTTTGGTCCTCTATTTATTTCAATAGGGAGGACGATAGATCATCAAGCCCATGATTCTTCTTATTAATTCTTCATTTTCTCTTCTCTTCCATTTCAGAGAATAATTATAAAAATCTCATCCCTTGCCTCTTCTTTCATTTCTTAGGATCATTTGAAAAATGTCTTGATGTGAAGATTGTCATTCATTACCCATCTCAAAATACACCAGAAATGTTCCTCTGTCTATTAAATTGTGTTTAAAATAAAGCCAGTTTCCAGTTGATTTTCTTCTCAGGATTTTCTATCTACCTTCACATCCTGCTAGATCTGATTTATATTTAGTGTTTTAGCATATTTCAGTATTTGCCAGTACATTTGATAAAATATGGGAGCTTATATTTATGAGATTAAATTATTATGCAGTATGCGATTTTGATTAATAAAGTATACCATGGTGTTGTTATGGATTAATAAAGGGGAAAATATATAGTATTACCCAAGAGAAATGAGAAAAAAATTTTAGTTCACAAAAATAATGGAAAACAAATAGCTTCATTGTCCTTTATGTTAAACTGCAAAAATAATTATTGCTAACCTTGCTCTATACTTGACTCTTGAGAATACTTGAATAGTGCTTTAGTATTTTCTCTCAGAACATGTAATTCATAGCTGCCTAAAGCACCTGCACCTTCTCTCCATTAGCTTTACTGAATGCCTAGTTAGTCAAATCATTTATGCATATATTTGGCTGTGAATGCAAATATATACATAAAGTAATATAAAGGTAATATTGTTGAGCTTGATTAAATACAGTCTGGTCTTAGAGAGTTAGACGTGGGGTTAGGGATATTGCTGCAAGTTCAGCAGGACAGTAACTGAGTTATAAGATAATTATTCCTCTTCAATGACTCTCACCATGACAACTCAGTCCTGAAATTCAACTATTATTCAGCTCAAATTATTGTCAAAGTTTAAAGTCTGGATTTTATTGACCTCCTTTTGATGTCTATGACATATAATCATCTGGGTATATGAAACCAGATTGTTAACAGCAAGAACAGCACAGCTCAGAAAAATTCTTACTGTATATACCTGGACATTTCTTTTGTTAAGCCTGTGCAATGAGTCGTCAGTATCTGGGCTCTGGCACATACACACATCCACTCTGGGGCAGAAATTGAACATGGCATTCCTATCTCCTTTGCTATCAATTGCAAGCTTTTTAGAGACCAAATAGTCTATTTTGTTTTATAGTCAACACAGGCTGTCTTGAGACTTAAATTTCAAATCTCTGCTCTACCGTTGTAAGATTTAGACAGCAAGAAAGGGGTGGGGGGGATGCAGGAGAAAGAAGATAAGAAAAAGGAGGAAGATGGAAAGGAGGAAGAGAGAATATAAAAAGAAGAGAAGAATACAGATGGAAAAGGAGAACAGAAAAAAGAGAACTTACATGGAAGAAAGCATTAGATTTTTAATGCCAATAACCACTGATAAATCCCCCTTTGGCAACAAGTTGGAGAAACAAATGTTCTATTCATTCAACCCATTGACTGATTTTGAACCACTTATAGAAAGAACAGTATTGTTTTAGATATCAAGTCTGAAGGAAACATTATTTATCATTAATAGAACTGGCCAACTACATTTAGCTAGACTATTAGTCTGGTAGTGTTGCCATAACAAAATCTCATTGACTGGGTGATACAAATAATTTATTTGGACACAGTTCTCAAGATTAGAAGACTAAGAGCCAGGTGTTAGCAGTTGATCTCATCTGAGGTCTCTCTCCTCGGTTTGCAAATGGCTGCCCTATCATGTGTACTCATTTTGTTGTACCTAAGGCTGTGTTATAATGTCCTCTTCTTATATGCACACTGGTCAATACAAATTAGGGCCCGCCCAGGGACTTTATCTTATTTTAATTACCTCATTAAAGGCATTAATTCCAAGCAGAGTCACATTCTGTGTTGTGGTACTTCAGTGTATGAGTGTGAAGAAAGGAAAATATCTCAATCCATAACAACCAGTAAAAGAGTTACATGTCAATGTATTCAATACTGAAGTGTTTTTGTTATTCTATTTCAGGTAAATACTATTTGCCATACAAAAAATGCATAGACTACATCTTATCTTCAGTAAATTTACAGACTCCTTGTTGAAATCAAATCTACACATGAAGAACAATATCCAATTGTGTAGTGAGCGCTTTGATTTTTCCTGGCCACATAACACCCTGATTCTGTCTACAGGGCATTCATTTTCTAGAAGGGAGGTCCCTTAATTGTCAACACCCATGGATGATTGACTAGGATTTTGCTTTCCAGTTACTCTAGACTACATGGAAAAAAAAAACAGTGGAAATATAGAAGGAGTTAGTTCTGAGTTGTTGAGGGAAGATGGATGAATCAGAAAAGCTTTTCTGAAGAGAGAGCTGGCTGGGTGCCATTAGTCAAAGATCAAATAAAAACTTCTTTGAGGAACCCTGTGTGAGTAGTGAACACCATGTATGCCTTGTTCAGAATGTTGTCATGAGAACAGTCACCAGTGTTTGGCTCTTTAGAAACACAGGTTTAGGGACCAGAAGAGAAATGCACAGTGCTACAGACACACAGATATGCAGCAGGATATGTTTGAAATGGAGACAACAGGCAAGGATGAAGAGTGAGACGGGATAGTGATGGTTAGAGGACTATCCATATTTATGGGTTGACAAGAAGAAAGTAAGCGAAGGGACCACACAGTGGAGCACTAGAAAGTCAGGGCAAGGATAGAAGCATAGTAGGCCCAAAGGGAAAGGGCATGTAATCCAAGGAGCATTTCCCACGAAGCAGGTGTACTATAGACTACAGTCAATAACGTTGGATGTGGTCTGGGTGTCCAGTGTTTCAAGAAGGCTCACAAGATCCAGAACAGGGTAAGATATCAGCACTGACAAGCAGGTGGTTCTTATTATAAGAGAAATAACTAGGCAAGAAACCAGACTGGACAGTGGTAAGAAGCAAAAGGCCCTAGACACATGGAAGAAGCAGGGCTGAGACTTAGTGGTGAGCACTAAGCTAGAGTTAGAGAGGAAAAGCAAGAGGAGAGAATCAGTAGTTGGTGGTCTTCTATAAGTCAGAGTTCTATGCAAGAAATATTAAAAATATGGCCCTGCTCAATGCTCCTAACTTCTCATGACCCTTTTTAATCATGAGAAAAATAGAATTTGGAGTGTTATCTGGGTTTGAATAATTAGTATATAGATAGAGTCAGAAAGAACTAACCAATAGTTGTCAATGCTTATACTCTCCTTTGTTCTACTGGTTGAGCTTTGAAAAACAGGAGGACAGAACAGTTAGAGTACTGAGTCAGAACCATCTAAGACGTGTAAGACACCACTTCACAGAACAGCCCCACGGGGATCAGAACAGCCCTGTGGGGACTGTGTATGGCAGAAATGAATCCACCAGCTTTAGTCACATGTTAGCCAGGAATGTGAAAGTTCTTGGCAACTTGCAGTTGTCTCTCCTGACTTGATGGGTGGTGGTGGGAGGGTGTCACTGTCAAGGTCAGTGTTGGAGGTGGTCCCAGGGCTCCTGATGTGTACTGCCTCATGCTCTAGGGATAAAGATCTTTCTGTGTGA
>PVIU01001850.1:0-193421 GCA_004026605.1 Ondatra zibethicus | reverse complement strand
ATCTGTCACCCTGCACAAAACTCAAGTCCAAATGGATTAAAGACCTCAACATAAATCTAACCACACTGAACCTGATAGAAGAAAAAGTGGGAAGTAGCCTGCAGCACGTGGGCACTGGTGACCAGTTCTTATGTAAAACCCCAAGGGCACAGACAATAAGAGCAACAATGAATAAATGGGACCTCCTAGCTAGCTCTTACATCTTAAATTAACCCATTTCTTTTATTTTATATTTTATCACAAGGCTCATAGTTTACCAGTAAAATTCCCTGGGCATCTGTCTCCTTTGGTGGCAGCTACATGGCATCTCATAGCTTTCCCTCTTCCCCCCAGCATTCAGTTTAGTTTTCCTGCTTAGCTCTCTTGTGCCCTATCACAGGCCAAAGTAGCTTCTCTATTCATTAACCAATAAAAGCAACACATATACAGAAGGAATTCCCACATCAAGTATCTATGTCTACATCCTCCAAAGATCAGGGGCTATGACTTCATTATCCTTCATCATCCCACTGACTAATAACTAGCAGGGCAGCCAATCAGACTAACACCATCCTTATTAGTTAAATCCCAAGAAATACAACATGCCCTCACAGAGGTTAGAGAAAAGAGAGGCATGAAGAAAATAAAGGAAAGAAAACCCAGCAAATACTTGGAAATGGAAAAAGCAAAATATCAGGAAATATTTATTCTATCAAAGAAGATCATAGAAATTTTCATACAGGTGTTCAGAAAGTATTCCATGATATAAGGATAATCTACTTCCCACCATGAACAATCACTTCTGTCTGAACAATGGTGGCAGTCTCTAACATCACAGTCAGGAGAACCCAAGAACTGCGTGTGACTTTCTGAAGGTGGACCAGAGATTCAGCTACACAGAGCAGCCATAACACAGATAGAAAACAGAACAAGAGCTTCCAAGTAATTAGGGAAGTACAACTCCAAGTACTTGGTCCAGGCTTCCTTTATTCCTGGAATACTACAAGATTAATAGGTAGTCAGATCTCAAAAAAACATTTGCTCAAGAGAAATAGCACAGAGAATCTGGTGAGGATTGAAGGGGTAAGATAACAGAGACAAACAAACAGGCTAAGTAGGATTAAATAAGTTTGCCACCCTCCTTTCCCCAAACTTGCTTCTGCTCAAGGACTTGAGTTTTCAAGAGTAACCTCCCCACTCCAGAACGAGTGAATCAAGAATAAGGGGGCAGAAGCAATAGACGAATGCATTTGTGGCCCAGCTCCTTCTCTGAGCTAAGTGTGTGATTCCAATACTTGGTCAGAATTCTCAGGTCCTGCCAGACACAGCATTTTTCAAGTTCTGGGCTCTTCATCCCCAACCTCTTTAAGGCTCTCTGGGCTCTGTTGTTTCTTCTTTGGGGTTGCTGAACATTTGCAGTGATATTTCTAAATCCTAATGACATCTTTGTAAACAGTTCTTACCTGCAGTTCTCCTTGTCTGTTTCCAGAAGTAATCTCTTTCTCAGCCTACCTTGTAGAGACAGCCACCATAAACCCATTTTCCATCTCTCTTTAGAGTCTTTCCTGCCTACTGAGCACAGCCTTGCCCAAGGAGTGACTGTTAAGGACAAAAGGCCCAGTAAAAACCACTCATACCATGTTGACACACACCTTACTTCACTAAATAATAAAGTACTCATACCTGACTACCGTAAACAACCACTGTTCCTTATATTGTCTTCTGGAATTTTCTGAAGTACTTTCCTCACCTGGAGCCTAGTTCTTACCCAGCTTCCTCACAGAGCTGCAGGTAGGATAGCTGCATGGTTACCAGTTGGGAAGCGTCAGAAACAAAATTTAAATCCCGGACCTCTGACTCCAAGTTCAGGGCCCTTTCTACCAAAATGTGCCACTGGATAGCACTATCATTACACAGCTGACAGTCACCACTGCGATGGGACTCTCGGGAGTTGTCAGCTGTTGTGTGACATTGATTCTTCCGAGGAGAGATGTAGCAATCAAAGGACTTCTTGCTCTGCCAAAAATTTAGAGTGTTTTGTAGTTTCCCCAAGATAGATGACAAGGGTGGAAGAGAGAATTAGTGACAGGGGGATAACCAAGCAACCAGGAACAGTCGTCGTCTTCGCTGTTGTTTTGACTGTGGAGGATGGAGACTCAAGAGGTTAATTCTCAGAACAACCTTAAGAGGTGTTGACAGTTATTTCCATGATATGGATGGTGGCTATGGAGGTCAATAATAGCTCAAGGAATTTAGAAAGTCAAAAATCTGAATTTGTCTAGGCTCAAAGCCTGGGGTATTGGTCTTTGGACTTTGGCCTTGTGGAAAGACAAAAAGTGATTTAGGAAAATATTTCTCTGTTCTTTTTCTAGCACAGTCTTCAAACAATACCCAGGCAATCACAAAAGGGCTATTTCCAAGTAGCAAATAGGAGTTAGTCCTGACTTCCTGTCTAAGCTGAGCCAGCTTCTCCCACAGAAGCTCCTGGAGAGTTTGGAAGGAAGGGCCGGCTCCTCCTTTGGTTTTCTTGTCTGTAGCAAATTCTGGGCCCTTCACACTGAAAGATACCTGTTACTACTCACAGTTGGGTTTCTGTGCACACTTGGCCTTTTCTGCTGATTAATAATTGAAAAAAGGTGGATGGTAAACCTCCTGCTAGTGATAATTACCTAATTCCTAAGGGAGAGGAGGAGGTTACCTGGGGCTTTATAAATATTGAACAAGATCCTTTCATCTTTGTAAGGCACTGCAGCCTTTGACCATATCGCAGGAAGTTGTTTCATGGTCCCCCTTTATCCTGGTGGCTTAGTAGCCTAGGGCACCTGGGGTCACAGACTCTACCCATCAGTGGGGTGGAGTGGAGCAAACTGTGAGCACAACCCCAGAAATGCTTACAGGGCGTGGATGGTGCAAGGACCACCACTTCCTTGCCACTGTTCTTTAACAGAGTCTGCCATCAAGAGCTTATCCACGTCTGTCCTTTCAATTGTTTAGTCCTTGTTTCTACTGCCGGAGTCACGTACACACTCACAATAGTGTTTGGACCTGCAGCTTGCCATAAATGAGTCAGAGCTGCTAACTTCTTAAAATAAATAACGTAGCTCAATAAATAAGTGAAAGCCTACCGTGTCTTCAGCAGTTCTGGCAGCTCATTCACCTCGCGTCTCCTCGGCGTGTCAAGGTGTGTCATGCCGCCAGGACTTCCCAGGGCTGATGGCCTTTTCCTGTCCTGTCACAACAAACAGTCTTTTGTAGGAGAGAGATGTTTCAAGTGCTTCCTCCATGCCTTTGCAATCACTCAGAGGAGTCATCGAAACAACAGGCAATTTGTAGGGTAGCCCAGAGTGCAGGAGGCGGGCGGGGAGTCTGGGCCAACTCCAGCCCCTCCGCTGACACTGGGTGCAGGTGCTCTGGGAGAGGATGAGCCAAGAGGCAAGAAAAGGCAGGACAAATTGGAGGTTGAAGGGTTTGTGGCTGGGTTGGTGTCCCGGACCCTGCACGGAAAGTCTTGCCTGGTCATAGGAGATGGCCAGTTCAGGATCTATATCCTCTATTCCTAGGAGTCTTAGCTAGGGTCAACCTCATACATTCCTGGGAGTTTCCATTGCTCTAGGTGTTTAGCTCATCCTAGAGATGCCCCCAAATTCTAGTTGTCTCTCCTGGCACTCTGTCCCTCTATCCTCAGCTTACCCGATCGCTCCTGTTCCTCTTTCTATTCCCCTTTCCAAGACCCTGCCCCCATCCTCTGGCAATGTTCATTTTATTTCCCCTTTACAGTGAGCTTTGTACAACCCCCTGCCCCTTGAGCCCTCCTTGTTATTTAACTTCTCTGGGTCTGTGGGTTGTAGCATGGTCCTCCTTTACTTTATGGCTAATATTCATTTATGAGTGAGTTCACACCATGTTTGTCTTTCTGGGCCTAGATTACCTCAATCAGGATGATATTTTCTAGTTCCATCTGTCAGCAAATTTCCCAATGCCATTGTTTTTAACAGCTGAGTACTACTCCATTATGTAAATGTACCACATTTTCTTTACCATTCTTCAGTAGCAGGGCATCTAGGTTGTTTCCAGTTTCTGGCACTTATGAATAAAGATGCTATGCACATATTTATGCAAGTGTCCTTGCGGTATGGTGTAGTGTCCTATCGGGATATGTCCAGGAGTGTTATAGCTGGGTCTTGAGGTAGATTGATTCCCGATTTTCTGAGAAACTGCCATATTGATTTCCAAAGTAGCTGTTCAAGTTTGTACTCCCACCAGCAGTGGAGGAATGTTCCCTTGTTCCACAACCAAGATGGCACAGAAATTGTGGACATGATCAACTGATGACTTGCACAATTGTAGACCCATACCCTGAGAGGGAGCTCCTCACTGAGGGCCAGGACCAAGAAGCAGGGTACCCCAGAGACATAGGATAGAACCAAACAGGAGCGACAAAAAAATAATATAATCACTTCTAATCATATTCTGCTGTACTCAGATTGGAGCCTAGTCCAACTGTCGTTAGAGAGGCTTCACTCAGAATCTGATGGGAACAGATTCAGAGGCTCACAGCCAACATTAGGTGGAGCTTAGAGAATCCCGCAGATGAGGGGGAAGAAGGATTGCAGGGCTCAGTGATGCCAAGGACACCATAAGAAAACCCAAAGAACCAACTAACCTGGTCTCAGGGTTCACAGAGACCGCATCAACCACCAGGGACCCTGCACGGGACCAACCTAGTCCCTCTGCATTCATGATACAGTTGTGTAACTTGGTCTTCATGTGGGATTCCTAACAGTGAGAGCGGGGAATGTCTCTGACTCTGTTGCCTGACTTGGGACCCATTCCGACTGCCAGATTGCCTCAACCAACCTTGGTGGAGGAGGGGGTGCCTGGTCTCACTGTAGCTTGATATACCATGACTGGTTGATATCCATAGGAAGCCTGCTTGTGTCTGAAGAGAAACAGTGAAGGAGGAGTAGATGGGGGAGGAGGTGTTAAGAAGAGGGGAGGGGAAAAGCCTTCGTAAGGATGTAAAAACAAGAAAATAATAAGAAGAACAAAGAGGCAAGAAACAGGGAGGGGAGGATACAGGAGGAGATCTGGGTACAGAGCATAGAATTCTGGGAGAAATAAGAAAAGCTACAATTGGCCTGTGTGCTAGCCAGGGTTTCTACACAGAAATAAACCAATGTAAAAATGATGAATATCAGTTCTAACTACACACACACACACACACACACACACACACACACACACACACACGAGAGAGAGAGAGAGAGAGAGAGAGACAGACAGACAGACAGACAGACAGACAGACAGACATTAGGGAAATTGCCTCATGACGGCTGATGAGTTCTATAACATCTTCAAGACAGAGATCTTCTGACAATGGTGGCATAGCTTAACCCAAAGACAAAGGCCTAAGAACTTGAGAAATCTTTACTTGAGTCTTGAAGTTCAAAGGACAGAGAGTTTCTGATGCCCAAGTGGATGATGGGTATGGGGGAGACTGTTTCAACCCCAATAACAAAGGTAAATACCTTTTTTCCCCTCCTTTTCTTGTTCTATCCAGTCTACAGGCCAATTGGATGGCACACATCTTACAGAAATCCGGTTCATTTAGCCACCTGACACAAGCCCGTGTCTCCCAGAATACCTTTACAGTCGCATCCAGAATTAATATTTGATTACTTTTTTGGGCATCTCTTAATCCAGTCAAGTTAATGGCTAAAATTAACTCTTTTATCCTTCATACCAATCTGAAAAAGTAGGGGAAAGGGAAGACACTGCAGCCATGTGGAAATTAGAGTCATATCAGGGCAGAGTCAGAAATTGTTTAGTGTTGACTGCCTGAGGCCAGGTGCTTCCCTTTTGGAACTCTTTTCTTCTCTCTGCAGTGAGACAGATGGCAGCCAACTACTCAAGGACCAGGCACGATGTGCAGGCCATCAAACTCCTTGGATACTTACACTGGGGGGGGGCACCCTCGTCATCTCTTAAATTTAAGATTCCTGGGGCTTTAGCCTGGTGTATTCCATCTCTAAACCTGTCAGAGACGAGCTTAGGAACACATGTCCATAAAAAAAATTCCATTTGAAAAACCCACTGCCATCCCTTCCCTAATAAGACAATCACTTTCCCGCTCATGCCCCACAGAGGAAAAGATGAAAGGTTTCCCAGCTGCTTTTTGAGAAGCATGGAAAAGGCAGAGCAGGGCAGACAGATGTCAGGTGGGCCAGAAAATTCACCCCTACTCCAAAGAGGGCTGTTCTTATCAGTGCAAAACCCAGCCAGTCGGGCACCACAATCCAATTAAAGTAATTGTTGCCTAAATGGCCCTTGAAGAAGGGACATAGTCGCTAAGGGCGGGGAACAGCCTCCTTCAAGTAAACCGGATGGCTAGAAAATGCAAGAAACAATTTCTCTAGATGGAAAATGAACACAATGAATCCGCGTGCGGCAGGAAATCTTATGAGAAAATAAGACTTTGGGAGGATTTATTGAAAGACATAATTGCAACAAGTATATTGATTTTACATAGATAAGAAAACAAATGTTGGCAGGGATTGAATTTGGTTTATTACATTTATTTCCCCACAGAGTTAATGCATTTAAAGACATGGTTTATTTTTCAAATGGAGAAACATTGTTTTCAGAGGCCTTTATTAGGTTCGTGCCAATTCCCCCGACTTCCCTTTCTAAGAAAATTGGTTTGTAAATGGGGGTGGGGGGTGTGGAGGTCCTCTCTTTCTGGGACATTCTGGAACCAGAGACTGGCGGTGCCTTTGAGACAAGGAAGAGCCACTTTCTGCGTTTCCTTTTGTCTTAAGACACCCGGAAACAGATGGGAAAGAGTGTGGTGCAGGAAGACACCAGGACACTAAGCACTTACCGTCCTTTCCACACATACCTAGCTCGGCCACAGATAATACGGGACTTCACCCCTTAGAAACTCCCCAGGAAGCAGAAACCACTGGTTCTAATCTTTGGCTTCTATTCTGAAATCCCTCTGGACAGCTTCTGTGGTATTGATGGGTTGAAGTTCACAAGGATTATTATGTTGGATTTCCAATTGGGCAACTCCGTCATTATTGGGTTTATTCTTTCTAAAGCCCCATAACATAATCATGATTCCTGATTTACAATCCAGAGATTAAGATATATGATGGATTGCATTCCCTAATACATAAGTCTGTGAGTTTAAATTTTTCTTTATCCCAGCAATTGAGTTTTGGGACGAGAGGCAAGCTGGGGACTCTATTCCTTCATAGTTTGCATTCAAAGGAGCTAAGATCTGTTTGATCCAACAAAGATGGCCCCTTAAGCCCAGGACCCATATATACAAGTAAATATGGGAAGCCGTAGAGAGGAAGGGACCTAGGTGTAAAGAATGGGTCCCTCTCTGTGGGACTCTGACCCTGGTTCCTGATGCTCCATTTCAATGGCATCAAATGTCTTGGTCTGGTTCTCTTAACAGCTATTCTTATGCCTTCTTCTTCCCATTTTGATGGAGCTTAGGCATGTGTGAACATATTTGCATGTACACATGTGAAGTGTGTGGAGATATGTCATGAGTACCTTGCTGATGTGGGGTTTTCCTCTGTATGTTATGAATATGTCTTATTACCATTGGTTAATAAAGAAGCTGCTTTGGGCCAATGACTTAGCAGAGCAAAGCCAGTCGGGAAATTTGAACAGAGATATATACAGAGAGTAGGTGGAGTCAGGGAAATGCTATGTAGCCACCGGGAAAAGACAGGCCCCAAGATTCCTGTCAGTAAGACACACACACATGGCAATACACAGATTAATAGAAATGGGTTAATTTAAGATGTAAGAGTTAACTAAAAATACACTTAAGCTACTGGCCAAACAGTATTGCAAATAATATAGTTTCAGAGTGATTATTTCAGGTCTTGGCAGCCAGGAACAAATGGGCCGTCTCCATCTACAGAATGGTGCCTAGCATGGGGCTAACGCACGTGACAAGTGACACACTTCAGGTCCAGATGCTTGTATGCCCACTCAAGGTTAGGAGGAAAGTAGCTGAGAGCATGCCTGCCACTCAACATCATGACCTGGGGTACTAGTCTTGCACAGCAAGCATCTCTACCCCCTGAGCGAGCTCACCAACCCAGTTTTTGCATGAGCCAGAGAAAATACAAGCTTTCCTAAACTCAGCCAGTCACCAAAAGGTTTGCTATCAGATCTGGTGATGCCTCAGTGCAAGCTCAACCCTTCTCATAACCTTTGAGGTGATCTCAGTGTGAGCTGCAAGCATTAGCCCCACCCTCCTGGAGCCTACAGAAACACCTCTCAAGTGTTTCTGCTCATCTTCCTCTGATAGCTTTGGCCATGTAAATTATTCAGCATTAATCCTGCTTGCTCCTAAATCTCCCTACAGCTTTTCCCGGGTAACTAATACTTGTCTTAATCACATCCCCGAGACACAGCTTTATATGCCACTTGCAACAACACGTTCAATTATGATTGATTGGAATTTAAGTTCTGATTTCTCTTAGAACATAATCAGTCCTGAATGGGAAATTTTTACACTGACAATTAAAATAATGAAAGTGAACTTTAAATGACATTCAAACAGTGTCACCTGGGAGTAACTCACAACACTGCCCTCCCTGCTGCATTGTGGGAGCTCAGCTATTCAGCAGGTCTCTGCCTGGTGCTGTTGATACCTGAAGAGTGTACAGGGGCCAGGGTTAACCCTTCACTGACAGCCTTATTAAAACACACTGCGCGTTGCTTGCCGCTTAATAGTGTGTTCCTCTGGGCTGATTTCTATTTACATCTAAAAGGCATGTTAATTGTGCAAATGTGTAAACAGCCACCAAATAGCTCCATCAAGGGGAACTCTCTGCTTTGGGAATTCTGTTCCAGGAACCAGGCAGAGATGAGAAAGTTCTTTGTAAACAGTAGACTTGGGCCTTTTGAATACCACTGATCTGAAAAATCAGCCCAACCTTGAAGTTCCCCACCAGGCAATGGCTCCTCACAGGGGTCCAGAAAAGCAAACATAGTGTCTCTAGCTGGGAACTCAGTAGCATCTTGCTGCTTCCGTGGACACGTGTGAGATATGACCTTGAGTAGTACTTCTGTCTGATCTCATACACACAATGCAAGAAAACAATACCCAAGAAGGAAAGAAATTATGCTAACAGCAAGACTTTTATAATGGCCTGCATTTTCAGAGAAGGGGCAGCAAGATACTTGTGCATAGCTGGTATCAGAGGCGTCTAAAATCTAGTTCCATCCAACTCCATCTCCAGTCAATCACCCATTGCCTCTTATTACATAGCAGACTTCTGTCTGTGTCTTGTTTGAATTCACAGTCTCTAGTTGACCTGAAATGCCCTCATCCCTGTGGGCTCCTTTCTTCCCAGATAACCATCCTTAAGTTGAGCATGTTGTATCCATCTTCAGGTGGTCAACATCCATTACAATGTCATGCCAGCGCCCCTGCTCCTCGCTGGGCAATCCTAGACATTGTATCTAATCTCACAGTGTATAAAGAAGTTAACAGTATTGTTATATTGGAGCCAAAAACTACCATACCTTGAAAATCGGTTTTATTTTTAACGAAATACCAGTCAGACGATGATAGAGATGATTAGTGAGATAGAAACTTGGCAGGGCATGTTTTGTTCGTGGGATCCTTTAAAGCAAGTTTGAGTTCACGCCCTTCATTTCACAGCTGAGGAGCAGAAGTGCAGATGTTGTACTGTTCAATAGCCTTGTTTCAAACCATTCATTCCTGTGTCCTGCCAATAGGGGCCATATTTTATTCTTTGCTTGTATGTGACACAGTTCCCAGGATCCTGGTCAATGTCAGTTCTAGCTCCTATGGAAATAAATGATCTTCCTCACAAATCAGAGAATTCTATTAAAAGATGTTACTCCATTTTCTATTGTAATAATAATGTACTTGAAGTTGAGTAGTCAATAAAACAAAAAGGTTTTTTATTTATTTATTTATTTATTTATTTATCTGGTTCATTCTTAGAATCAGAGACATATGAGATCATGGCACCAACATCTGCTCAGTTTCTGGTGAATGGGATTATATGGAGAGGAACAAGGAAGGGAGGGAGGGAGAGAGAAAGAGAGAGAGAGAGACTTGCATTATTTCACATTTATAGTAATGTATCCAGTCCTGATCCTACCTTGATCCCCTAGGACAATGGTTCTCAACCTTTCTAATAATGCAACCCTTTAACACAATTCTCATGTTGTGGTGACCCACAACCATAAAATTATTTTCATTGTTACTTCATAACTAATTTTGCTACTTTTATGAATAGTAGATATTTTGCCAAAGTGGTCACAACCCACAGGTTGAGAATCACTGCACTAGGACCTAATTTGCTCTTATAAGACTTAATCCAGTCTCCATAGAACTAACCCGGTCTTGAAGAAAGACTGTTCTGGTCATAAGGGAAGTATGCTAATCACTTCCCACTAGGCCCCCCCTCTTGAAGTTATTACCCTCAACACCTCTTTTTTCGTTCTCTTTTATGTTTACGGATAATCTGCCTGCCTGCATGTCTGTATTGCATGCATCTGCCTGCATATATGTCTGTGCATTGCATGCATCTGCCTGCATGTATGTCTGTGCATTGTATGCATGTGTGTTTGTGCACTGCATGCATGAACCACTACCACATTGAATCCTTGCTCTGAGAACCAAGTTTCCAGAGATGAACCTTTGGAAGAATAAATTGTATGCAAACCACAGAAAGGGCCATTGGCAAAGATCTAGACATAGTTTAAGGAAATGTTCATTGAATTCCTAGGACCAGTCATCAGAAGTTCTACCAGTAATAGACTTAAAGTACATGGACAAAGCACTTTCCAGACATTGTCAGAATACTAGAAAAATACTTGACGCTATGCTATTCTGAAATATATAACAACAGATAAGGTAAAAGTAAAATGATGGAAGAAATATACTGAGGAAACCCAAGAAAGTTGTAATGACACTATTAATGTCCAATTTGTGTTTAAAACAAAGGATCTCACAAAAGATAAAAAAGGATTTTTCATAATGGCAAACAAGCTGATTGATTAAAAACACATAGTGGTTTTCAGAATAGTTGTATAGCAAGAGTCTAAAAAACATGAGGCAACAGTCAAGAGAAACCAAATAAAGAAGTAAATCACAACCTTAGTTGAGAATTTATTAATTCTGTCCTATAAACTGACAGACAAATCAAGAAAATAGCAGTAAGAATAAATGTTTGAATGGTGTCATCAACCAAATGACCTAATTTGTATTCCATCATTTTATCCAGCAGTAGCTGTACACATATTCTTTTCAAATGAATCTGTGATATTTACAGAGATATACCATGTGCTTGGCCAAAATCTGAAGACTCATTTCATTTCAAAGGACTAAGTTACAGTTTATCTTCTGGTCAAAAGAAAATTTAGCTAAAAACCAGAACCCAAGAAAGAAGATGCAAAAAAATAGAACTAATTATCTGAGAGCAGAGAAGATCACAGACTGTCCACTTCAAATATAAAAGGGGGCACAAACCAATAAATACCAATGGCCTGCAAAAGACAAGGGGATGGCTTTTCTCCCAGAGCTTCTAGAATGAGTGGTGGTTTGTCAGCATCTTGACTTTAATTCAGGTATCTTACCTCCAGAATTTGAAGACAAGCATGCATCGTCTCAAGTCTACATTTGTGGGAATTTGACACATGAGGAGTATGAAATAAATCCAGAAGAAATTTAAAAACATTTCTATGAACAGAAATACAATATATATATATATATATGATTCATCTGCTAAATTGTAAGTTTTACCTTAAAATATTCATTTAAAAATAATTAAAGAACAAAATTTCTTGAGTTTTTATCTTAATAAACCAGAAAAATAACAAACTGAAGCAAAGTACTATAAAAAGAAAATTTAAAGGTTAGAAACCCCATAGAGTGGAATAAATGAAATAGGTGACAAACCAAATATAAAATAAAGCAAGGAAATAAAATCTCAGTTCTTTGAGTAAGGTTAAAGAATGTAGGAGCCTTGGGCTGGAGAGATGGTTCAGCTCTTAGGAGTACTGACTGCTTTTCCAGAGGACCTGGGTCCAATTGCCAGCACTCACATAATGGCTCGCAATCATCTGTACTCCAGTTCCAGGGCATCCAATGACCTTTCCTGGTCTCCTTAAGTAGTATATGCATGTGATATAGACATATGTAGGTAAAATATCCATATATATATATATATATATAAAATAAATCATGAAAACTAAATGTAGGGGCTGGGGATATTGCTCAGTGGTGACAAGTGCTTGGCTCTCCTGCAGAGGGGACCAGTGTTTGGTTTCTAGCACCTGCACAGGGGATGACAACCAACTGTAACTCCAGCTCCAGGAGATTTGACATCCTCTCTGGGCACTGCACTAATGAGCACATAACCCTCATGCACAGACATGGTTAAAAATAATTTAAAAAAGAAAATAAGGTAAAAACCCCTGAAACAGATTAAAAGCTAAGTATAGCACTTCAATCTTGTCTCCTCAGTATTTGGGGGGCTGGGGCAGGAGGATCACAAATTCAAGTCCCACCTGGGCTATAGAGAGAGTTTCAGTTCTTCCTGGACTATAAAACAAAACCCTGTCCAAAAAAAAACAAAATGATTAAGAAACAACAAACAAATAGTACCAGAGGGCTGGTCAAAAAAAAAAAAAAACAGATATTGAAAATTAATGGAGAAGTTTCTGGAATGTGTGCTAAAGAACTTGACAACAAATACAAAATGGGAAAACTTCCAAAAAAACAAAAGTTACCAAATGGATAGAAAAAAATAGATGACCCAGATAACCTCATATCTATTAGAAAAACTGAAGTAATAATTTAAAACCTCCCATCATAAGACCTTATGGCCTGGCCAGCTCCTCTGTAAAATTCTGTTAAATGTTTTACAAAGGAAAACCCATGGTGCACAAACTCTCTCACAGAAGGTAGAATGGAACACTTCTGAGTTTGTTTTATGAGACCCATGTAACCACAATCGAACTAACAAAACCTGATAAAGACCTTACCAGGAAATAAAATTAAAGAGGCATACCGCTCACGAACATACACGAATCAAAAATCCTTAAGCTGTTGAATTCAACAGCATATAGAGAAATACATCACAACAAAATGAAATTTATTCTGGAACATCCAGTTAATTTAACATTTTTAAACTAATCAATATAATTGATCCTATAAGAATGTAAAGAAGAAAGTTCCTAAAGTCATCAATGAATGAAAGAAGACACATGAGCAAAGTCATTGCTCATTCCTAAAAAATAAGGAAATAAAGCAGAACTTCTTCATTCTGATAAACAGCATGAATGTTAAACCCATAATTCTCATTATTTTAGTGGAGAAAAATTTGAAAGTATAGGGTATAACTATGCAAGCAAGGTATAATTAGGGAGATAACTCACAGCTAAGGAAGTGTGTGCTGCTTTTCCAGAGGATCAGGGTTCTTTATCAGCAACCAAGTTTGGGAGTTCACAATTACCTCTAATTCCTACTACTAGAGATCCAACTCCCTCTTCTAGTCTTCATTAATGGTTGTACACACACACACACACACACACACACACACACACACTAAAATAAATCCTTTTCTAAAACCAGAATAAGGCATGTTGCTCATACTCCCCATGGCTATGAAATGTAGCGTTCAGTGCTATTCAACACAATTAGGCAAGATGGGGGAAAGCACATAATCATTATTAGAGCAGAAGCAAAACTATGTTTATTTGCAAATGCTTAAAGTGAATATAAAATTCCAAAATAATTCTGAAACAAATGAAATCAACTCCTAGATATATTTCATAAATTCAGTAAAATCTGAGATTCTAAGATCAATATACAAATATGAGTGGTATTCTTAACTACCAGAAAACAGAAAAGCAAAAATATTAAGAAATCAATTCCAATTATAATAGCATCAACAACACAAAACCCCTGAAAATAATTTTGGAAAATAGGTAAGCGATCTCTATAAATAACAAGGTATTGATGAAATAAATGAAGACTTAAATGAGTGGAAAGAAAGACCATGCTTATTGGTTGAAAGTTAGGACATTTAAAAAAAATGTCAATTCTCTTCATATTGATTTGTGTAGTCAATTAAAAATGTCAGCCACATCCTTGGAAGGTATATTTTAGCTTGTTTTTGTTTGTTTTGTAGTGCTGGGAATCAAACCCACGTCTTAGGCCTGACAGGCAAGCACTCTATCATTGATCATTGAGCGATAGTCCCAGTGATCAGCAAATTTTTTTCTTTTCTATTTTAATGTGCATGGGTGTTTTGGTTGCATGCCTGTCCTGATTCCTGCAGAGGCCATAAGATGGCATCTGATCCCCTGGCACTGGAGTTACAGGCAGCTGTGAACTGCCATATGGGTGCTGGTAATCAAACGTGGGACCCCCGAAAGAGCAGTCAGTGTTCTTAACATCTAAGCCATCTCTCCAGCCCCAGAAAATCTTTTTATAAAAATTAAAAATCTGGTGCTAAAATTTATGTCAGAAATGAAAAATAATAGCCATAGCATTCATGGAAAAGAAGAGCCTTGCTGGAAGAGAAATAATATTAAGGATGACCAATAAGCTGTAATAATCACAAGAGATATCAACTTTTACATAGACAAATTGATCTGTACAATAGAAAGACCATATTTAAAAGGTCAAATGATTTTTTAGGCAAAAGTGAATTGAAGAATGACTTTGAATGAGGAAAGGGTGTCTTTTAATGAATGGCAGTGGATCAACTTGGTGTCTATAACAGAAAAAAAATTAGCTTTGACTTTTACAGATAATCTAAAACTGCAAAATTCTTAAAGAAAACTGTAGGACTGCTTTTTTTCTTTTTAATCTGGTAGCCCACACAGATTTCTTAGATAGCTATAGGTTCAGACTACAAAGTTTAGCAGAATTTATTATTTTCTCAACAGAGGTAAAATTTTAAAATGAAATAAAGGAAATAACTAAAGTTTAAAACCTCAGGCAAAAAGAAAAAGGGCAAACAAAGAATAAGAGAAGTTATAATATAGCGGCCCTTTATCTAGAATTAAAATACACTGATGGGCATGAATAACAGAAGGAAAATCTAACAAAATGGGTGAAAGACAAGCAGACTGGGTGCACACTACTCATCAATAAACCCACAATGATGCCCAGCACTTTAAGCAAAACTGAGGCTATGCTGGTTATTTACAGATGTGGCTAGAATCAATAGTTTGAAATGTTGGAATAGGAACTGAGAAAATGGAGGCATCATATATTGCTGATGGAACATGTACTCATAAAAGTCTTGTGGAATTTGTCATAGGGCATAATTCTGTTCTTAGGTACATACCAAAAGATAAATTATAAAACATATACGTACAAAAGGACTTTAAAATTGTTTTAATTTATTTTCTTATGTGCATTGATGCTTTGTCATGGTTGACAGGTCCCCTTGAACTGGACTTACAGAGAGTTGTGAGCTGCCATGTGAGTGCTGAATTGAGCCTGGTTCCCCCGGAAGAGCAGTCAGTGCTCTTAATTTCTGAGCCATCTCTCCAGCCCCTCCCCGCCCCGCCCAAAGGGCTTTTTTGAGATCATGTTTCTGCAATGCTATTTATAGTAAATGTTCATAGTTGAAGAATGTATAGCTGCTTGAAGTATACTCATATAATAGAATCAACTCAGAAATTGAAAATGGATTGAGAATACACACCACAGCACATGCAAATATCAGAAGCAGCATACTGAATTTAAGAAGCCAGGTGCAGAAAGGAGTATCTGCATACAATACCATATTCAACAATAAACAAAATTAGCTCGTGGAAATGCAATAGTGCCTTACTCTTGGGTGTACAGACAAGAGCAAGGGATTGCAAAGACAAACAAACTTTTAGAGTCCTGGGAAGGCTCTATATCTTTATTAATATTTTGGTTACATTGAGAGAGAGAGAAAATGTGCAATAAACAGGCTAAGATTCACTAAACTATATGCTTTAATATCTGTGTGTTTCACTCTATGTAATTATATCTTAGTAATACAAGTTCTACCCAAAGAAAAATAACAGAACAGCAATCTGAACCCGACATTTTCAGCTTTCTAATGTAAAATTAAATCCTGGAAAAGAAAGATGTTCCACTAAATCAACATCTTCCTCCAAGGTTTTCATTAACTATAAAACAAGACTCCCCTAAACCCAATGCCAAGCTGTGAGAGCGGAAGAGGAAGGTAGCTAAATCTCCAGGATTTCACGGAGTTGGGGTAAAGATGGTGGATCACTTGGAGATTGATTGTTCTTGGCATGCAACTGGAGACTGAACTCATAAAGACTGGTCTAAATCTTTATATGAGGTGAAAGAGAGTTGAGGAACAATTGAGAGAGAGAGAGAGAGAGAGAGAGAGAGAGAGAGGAGAGAAAGAGGAGAGAGAGAGAGAGAGAGAGAGAGAGCACGCCTGAGAATGAGAGCCAAATATTGAGTTGTAGTCTGAATTGTAAGATAGGAGGTGGATGTTGCAGCTGGGAAACAAGCAAAAACAATTGCATTGTTCGCTTTTTCTTAGCTTTTCTTAGCTGAAATGGAATCACTTAGGTCTTCCTTAAATTGGGTGCCGCACCCACACGTGTGCAGATTCACTCTCTCACACACACACTGGTTTACTCGCTGAGCAATTCGAATGTCAATTTCATCTACAGACATGCTCCTAAACACTCCCAGACGTAATGTGCAAGATATCAGCACACACACCATTGGCCCATTGAGTCAATAGATAAAGCAGCCATCATATTCTATGCATACGGGATAATAAGGGAGTTACATCTGGAAACCAAGTCTCTGAAAACATTACACAGTGTTCTGTGGTCCCGACGCAGGATGGAGTGGAGCAAGGATGCTGAAGGGAAGAGTGAGAAGCTTCAATCAAATGGTTTTCTACAAAACACAAAGAAAAGGGATTCGCGAGGGAGTTTCATTGTTCTTCCCATAGTGCTAAGATTTGGACTCTGACAGTTCCTATTCTGTAACACCCAGTGTTGCACAATATGCAAGTTAGTGTGGGAGGGTGCTGGTGCCTTAGATATGGTCCATCCACTTTGTCTCCCAGGCAACCTCATTTTCAGGAAGAACATAGCAATCAGGCACCTGGGCCCTTTCTTTCTGACTTCCTCCTCTTGTTTCTAATTTTTAAAGTTTATCTATTATTATTGTTATTGTTAGTTGTTTTATTACTAGGTATGTGTGTGCTGGGGGGGGCATGCGCATGCTATGGCTTGTGTGCAAAGATCAGAGGATGACTTTCAGGATTCAGCTTCTCATCTACTTTGGGCTCCAGAGATCCAACTCAGTCCTTGGGCTTATGTACCAAGTGTTTGTACCCACTAAACCATCTTACCACCCCTCCTCTCGATTCATTTCCATGTCCTTAGAGTCTGGTCTGTGATTAGAAATTCACACCAAGGTGATAATGGGCGATAAAAACTTAATGGCAATTCTTCACAGGAGAAGAAAAATTGTGGATACCATCCAAATTAATAAAGGTTCAGTTTGAAGAGGAGAAACCTCTTGGAAAGGAGACATGACAGCTCATCCACAATGAGGATAATCATAAGGTGGTAAGAAAAACATATAGAAAGGGGACAGGGTTCTGTTCTTGTCTTTGCAGGAAAACACTTATCTTCAAAAAATTCAAGGGACCCTGGATAATTGAATACTGGCAGATGGAAAAAATTACTACCCATATGGACCACCAAGAAAATTGAATAGGTTCTCATTTTTTGTTTATTTATATTCATAAGTATATAGAGCTGGGTTTGGAGTTGGACTCTGGCTCAGTCCCTCTCTAATTCCAAGCCTGTTGTTAAGAGACAACCCAGAGTTTCTGTCTCATGTCAAGAGCCATAATATGGGACAGAAAGAAAAATGAATTTAGAAAACATCTTTGCTTTTCTTCATATATATTTTTGTCTTTATCATGTCTTTCATTGAATATATACATCTGTAAATAATGTTTAAGTTTTCCACAATGAACAATGAATTTTTCCTGCAGTTATCTTTGAAGTTTCCAGGAAGAAGATGGGGCCCCGTAACAACAACTCCACCTGGTTGATATGACGTCATGATACTGATAGTGCCACTACAAGGCCTGTTTTGGGTACCAGCTGCACAAGAAGGTTCCAACTTGGTTAGTTGAAATGGTGCACATCTTTTTCAACAATCTGGCCAGACCTCCTCAAAATACTCAGAGACTATTTGCAATTTTACCAGACATTGATCTTGAAATTTAACCATCACTTTACTTTCACAGGATCCCCTAGAAAGAACATAGCCCCCTTGACAGCTGGAAGTAATTCTAGAGGACAACGTTCCCCTCTCCCATCACAGTTTGTCCTCAGGTTTAGGGACATCATTTAGGGATAATTAGTATATGGTTGAGGGTTGGGGGTGGAATTTTATAGGCTCAGGGATCTTTTTGAAAAAAAAGGAATGATGGGATAATAGATTGGTATTTTTGAGTTATTGTTTATAGATAATTACATTGGCATAGATTCTTGTATATGGATACAAAGTTAAATTATATTGAATATTGTATGCATGAATGCTTCTACCTCTGTTTAAAACATTTTTTTATGTATTGATATATATTTACCATATTGCAGTGTATATTTCTACCTCTGATTAAGATACTTATATATTGTTTATGTATTGATATATATATATATTTACCATATTGCAATGTATACTTGTACATTGTTTACATTTGGAGGTCATTATCCTCATTTATTGCACAGTTGTTTATTCTCTTAATCTTTAAGTTAGATAGGTATTAAGAATTGTAGATCAATAGTCATCTATGTTTGTCATATTTATAATTAGACTAATCAGGTTCTTTAGATACATAGATATTATATTCTGTATAAATAATCTTCAACCTCTTCAAAGAGCTGTAGAAAATGGCATTTAATCTAATTTAGAGTTCTGTGGTAGTGAGACACAATTGCTTCTAGCAACACCGATCTATTCCCAAGAGATTGTTGAGCACCAAAGACACTCCACTTGGAGCTTGTCTTCTTGGTAAAACTGGCCTCTGGACAAAGAACTGCCCATACCTCAACTACTGACAAAATACATAGTATCCGGAAATGGATAAGCAGAACTGTCAAATCTTGCCAAGACAGGGCAAAACAGTTTTGAAAAATTTCTTGCCTTTAAAAATAATCTGTCAGTTATTCCAGGCCTTAGCCAAAGTTGGTTGCTTCAATGCTGCAAACGTGACTTTGGATGATTGCCCAGGTAGCCAGTTGTCTCTGTGATTTGTTGCATATTTTGGAAGTTGTTTGATTGCACTTCCTAATTATTCAGGTAACATTATGTCCCTTCTCAGATTTTTGATGGGGTTGAAGACTAGATAAATAAATGTATTTACTTTCCTCTCATGACTTGGCCAAGTTATTTATTATACAAGACTTAAGCTAGTTAGAATAGGATATTTGTTTTTATTGCATATAATTTTGTAGTAGGTTTAGAACTCTCTTACTTAAACAAAAGGGGGAGGTGCTGTGGGAGCTCTTTCTGCTCCTTCAGCCAATAGCCTTTAAGATACCAGCCCACTGGGGCATGGTCTTTTTCATTTTAAAAAGCAGCGGCAGCTCTCCTCTCACTCCCCTCTTACTACAGATTGGTGCCTCAACGTGATGGACTAAATCCACTTAAAAACCTGAGAGGGCTTAAAAAGGAGAGAGAGTTTAACACAGCTTTTTGCTGTTTGCTGAGGCATGCTGAAGAGAGATTTCCTGACTCAGCAATAGGAAATAGCAGGAAAAAAAAAACATGCCATTTTAAAAATGAGGCTTCCTGGGCCCTGCCACCAGTCAAACTCCAGCTATGGAGCACTCCTGGGCTTGGATGTTTGTGTGCCCACTTGGGGTTGGGAGTAAAGTAGCTGAGACCATGCCTGTGGCTCAGCTCTTCCTGCTTGGGTAGGCAGTGGGATGGCAAAATGGACTCGCTGTGTGTCTGGAACTGCGTGCAGCTCAGGGGCATCAAATGGCTTTGAGGCAGGAGTGGCTCCACCACGCTGAACTTTGCTGATCGCAGGCTGGAACTATCGTAATTATCATAATAACAGCACAGTTAAGGTTTAGGCTGGGCAGGAAACAGGTGGTACCGTATTACCACTACATGGCGTAACTTAAGTTTTTAAGAAGTGCTTAGCATTTTAAGAAATGCTCCTAGATAGTAAAGAATTACAGATTCACAATAGGACAGATTCAGACATAAAAGACCTCTAAATGGGTCACAGTGTTGGATGGGTGTACGTAGGCTTGGGAGAGAAAAGAAAAAGACTATAGAGAGTCATGAAATAAAGTTAATGCTTTAAAAAGGGGTAAAGTCTTTAAAGAGACAGAGTAAAGTGACAGAGTAAAAAATAAGCCATGTAAAAAATGGAAAATTCACAGAGAGCCTGGATTCTGTATATTATTGTGTTTTCTTTGAATTTTTTGACTGTGAAGGAGCTAAGTACAGAGAGACATCTCATTATATGGGCTGCAAAGCTAAACCAGCATGGATATTATAAAGGTATTATGACTTTAGAATTTGGGTCTAAGGATATGATGCTTTGGAAAAGAGGTTCTTCTTTTGTTTTCACAGAGGATGAGACCCTGTGGATTCCTTCTAGACCAATATGGTATGATAGTCCGTGGCCTCCTGAAAGGTCACCATGAACACCTTCAGAAAATTACTTCACTCAATTACCGAATGAGATGAACTTGGCACACAGGATACACCATGAAAGACCTGATTGACAGCACCCCCATACATCAGGAAGAAGTTTGGAGAGAAAAACTGCGCCCATATTCCCAAATATTGTTTATAAATGGTCTTTTACATTTAAAGGGGGATATGATATAGATATGAATAATTTGCATTGGTATAAATTTTGATTTATTGATACAAGTTTATGGTCAATTTTGTTATATGTATATGTATTTCTGATCTTGATTAAGGTATTATGATTGTGTAGTTCATTTAAAGATGTAATGTATAATTAGGAAATATAGGTTGTTAATGGATAATCATCGATAATAGTCAAGCTTGTAGTCATGTTAGTTAGATTTTCTATATATATTTCAGTTAAATAGGCATTCTTCATATCTTTCAAAGACTACAGAATATGGCATTTAAAATGTTTTAATAACTTAGGGCTTTTCATGACAATGAGACACATCTGCTTCTGGCAGCACCAAGCTACTTCGAGAGGAAGATGGGCATCAAAGAGGCTCCTTAGCCATTTGGGCAAGAAAGTGCTCTTGCCTGGACTGTTACATAAACTGGACACAAAGAACCCACAGAGAGAGGACTGCAGAACTTGCCTAAAGGTGAGATGATCCTGATTCATGAAAGAGTCTGTGAGACATTCTGCAGGATACAGAAGAAAGTAAGTGAACTGTCTTTGAAATTTCCAGCTTTATGGAAATGTCTGCTGGATACTATTGGCCTGTAGGCTGAAGATGGATGCCCTAACAGTACTGAAGAACTTTAGGTGACTGTACAGGCACCAAGATGTGTCTGTCATTTCTAGAGTTTGGAAGTTGCTTATTTCTTGTTTACTTAGCTAATATTTTATCCTTCTGTAGTCTTTGATGGAGTTGAAGAATGGATAGTTATAGTTTCCTTTGTTATGATAAAATAGATATAAATATTGTAACTGTAATTCTTGCTTGATAACTGTTTTGTTATATGTAATTTTACTATGTTAAAATGAAAGCCTTTCCTTTTTGTTTAAACAGAAAAAGGGGAAATGGTGTAGGAGATCCTTCTGCATTTGTGTTGCTTTCATTGGTTAAATAAAGAAGCTGCCTTGGCCTTTTGGTAGGGCAGGACTTAGATAGGCTGGGAAAAGAAAACAGAATGGTGGGAAGAAGACAGAGAGAGACGCCACCACGAAATCGCCAGAGTCAGACATGCTGAATCTTTCCTGGTAAGCCATGATCTCATAGAAAACACAGATTAATAGAAATGGGTTAGATCAAGATGTGAGAGTTGGCCAAGAAGAGGCTAGATATAATGGGCCAGGCAGTAAATTAATTAATACAATTTCCATGTGATTATTTCAGGTATAAGCTAGCCGGGCACTAGGAGCTGGGCGGCAGGATGCGGCCTGTACTACCAGTGATATACTAGCTAATTCACTTGCAATCTATCACACTTTAGCCTATGGGAATAAAGGGTAGACATTCCAGGCTGGCTGTGTAGATATTAGGTTGCCAATAGCTCAAGTCCCCTGGCCAAGCCTAGTTTTGTACTTGCCTGAAATACATGGCCACTGCTGACCCTTTGCACAAAGAACATATTTCTCACTCCTCAGTATGCTTTCTGTGAACAGGTAAGTACCATGAAAGCCAGTATATAAGACACATGCCCTGCCTTTTCATGGTTTGTGGAATTCACAACCCAACTATTTCTGCATGCTCAATTAAATAAAATTGTTTTGCCTTGTTATGGTGTTTAAATACATGTTTGAGAAATAAGAACCATATAATTGTTTAAATATCTTATAATGAACCTTACTTGGTCAGAGGTATGAACATGGACACATACTTCCCTTGATGAAGTTTACTTAGTGGAAAAGAAGCCTTTCCTACCATGTAGAAAAACAAAACACAGGTACTGAAAAGCATAGGGGCCTGACATGGTTTGGGAGTATAAACGATTTCTCTGAATGTGATATTTGGGGTGAGATGAGAAGGCAGCAATATAATCCTGCTAGAGCAGTGATCCTCAACCTCCCTAATGCTGTGATCCTTTAATACAGCCCCTCATATTGTGGTGACCTCAATATTATTTTGTAATTGCTTCATAACTGTAATTTTGCTACTATTATGAATCATAAAGAACATATCTGAGATGCAGGATATCTATCTGATATATTACCTCCAAAGGAAGCCCAGCCCCCAGGTTGAGAACCACTGTGCTGGAGGAAGGAGCAATGGGTTAGGTTGACCCATGAGGAGGTGAGGAACTGAGGTAGGAGGGTTAAAGCATGTATGGTTGTCTAGTGACAAATAGCCCTGAAACACAACACACACACACACACACACACACACACACACACACACACACACACACATATATATACACATGTATGTATATATATGTAATATTATATGGACTCAAGAGGTTATATTTCAGGATATATATAATATTACATTATAATGTAATATATAATATGCACATAATAGCAGTTGATGAAAAAAGAGACACAAGTTTCGAGGAGATTAGGGAGGGTTATATGGAAAGGTTTGGAGGGAAAAAAGAAATGAAAAATACAATTAAATTACAATCTCAAAAACAAACAAAAGTGAGAAAAAGGAGTCTTTGTTCTCAGAGCATAGAGCAAGAAGGTGTGAAGGAAGCAGAGGCTGCAGAAGAGGACCGGCTCTGGTGGGCTATCCCATATCATACAAAGGAGTTTTCTGCATGAGAGTGAGGGAGAGCAGTTTGGGAAAATGACACATGCCTGAAATCCCAGCAGTTTGAAATGGGAGCCATTATGATCATGAGTTCTGGATCCACCTGAACTGCAGGATGGGGTACTGTCTCAGAATCTAAAACAAGACCAGCAGTGACAGAGAGCCACTGAAATCCTTTAAGTCGGGAAGTGACAAGACAGCTTACTGTAAGTGTGAGCAAATTATCTCCTTTCTGGCCCTTCTTCTTCAATGAACTAGGAAATGGTTATTATACGATCTCTGAGGTTGTGTCTCTGATACTCTATGATCCTCAGTCCACAGACACATCTTTTTTGGGAGAGATCAGTTAGGAGTAAAGATATTTCTTTTTCTTGATTTTGGGACCCTGTAACCCCAGAG
Source organism: Ondatra zibethicus (assembly GCA_004026605.1). Lineage (NCBI taxonomy): Eukaryota > Metazoa > Chordata > Mammalia > Rodentia > Cricetidae > Ondatra > Ondatra zibethicus. Next base: position 169,556 of record PVIU01001850.1, on the reverse strand, counting down.
ATGTCAGGATAACCAATGTCATACACATAAAGGGACCTAAAAATAATTCAGTTGGAAATATGAAGGAATACTGTGTGATTCCCCAAGCTCTTTCTGCCCCATTGGCCAGCTGTGCTTTTTAAGAATGGGAATATCTAAATTCCACATTAAGGATCATAGGGAACACAAGTCGGATGACCTGTAATCAACAAGTGAAACGACTAAATAATTTAAACCAGTAAACTCCAGTTGGTCTTTAATAACCTCAGGTCTTATATCTGTAGATTAAACCAGATATACATCACAAATATTTCCCTAAGAATAAAAATTAACAGGACAATAAAAACAATCCAAATAAAAACAGTACAGTATAGTATCTATATATCATTTATATTGCATAAGTATAAGGAAGTATAAAAATAAAGATGACTTGAAGCTTATGGGAAGATTGTTTTTTCTATATGTAGATACTACAGGATTTGATAAAGGGGCATGAGCATCTGTGGAGTTCCTCTCAGAACTGGACAGGCATTAGGAGGAGAAAAGCCATCATTTCCCTTTATCTTTGCCTAGCTGATGGTTTAGTCTTTTTTAATGCTGGTCTTGAGCCAACTTCTACTGTTATTCCAGTTGCCACATACACAAAACACATGCACACACCACACCAACACATACACTCTAACATACATACACACCACACCAACACACACTCTAACATACATACACACCATACCAACACACACAGATGCACAAACACCCCACACACCACATTAACAAATATAGTCTCACACTGAAACAAGGCATCATCATCATCATCATCATTATCATCATGCATTCATTCTAACACACATTGCTAAAGACATTTGAGATTATAGCTGGTGCATGTCATATGGTTGATGGTGAACTAATGTTACAAAGCATGCTCACCTTTGAGGTGGTGTATTCCAATAATTTGATATGAATCTTTGTTTATCCAGTCTCTGAAGTGGAGCTGACCTCACTCCTGGAATCATCGAAGCTGGTGGCTCATCAGAAGATACCAAAGCACTTGGCATTTGAGAACTCTCCAGATGCTAAGTAATAATAGGCTGGCATGGGCTTTTAATCCTGGCAAGCACACACAGTATGTAATTGCTAATCCCTACCTCCAGTCATCCTCTGCCATCCAGTGAGCACTCTTAGATTCAGGGGAAACTGAGGTGATGCTAGCTGTAGCTATGGAAGCAAGTGTAATTAAGTGCTTACAGATACTACTGTGTCTCTCCAACCTCCGAGGGAAAGGCTACTATTTTTATAATCCGAAACAGGAAAAGAAGAGAAACGCTACCATTTTCCTCCTTATCTTTGCCCTTCTCATTATCCAGCCATCTTTGATTCTGGTTATAAGGGAGACTCCAACCCAGCAACAGGTCATAGTCAGGGCACCCATCTGAGCCTAGACTGTGAAAGGATGGGGACCTGGGATTTGAATGTAAAGTCCCAAATCTGAGACTTGCTTCTGCAAGAAGTGTCTGTATGATACTGGATGAGTCACTGTTTCCAAGCCTCAGTTTCCCCATCCATGAAATGAAATAACAGCTTTATAAGATGTCCAAGCACAGTTTTCTGTCTGAGGAAGCTCCAGGGACATCTTTCTCTTGTGTCTCTTACCATCACCACTAAAGCAAGGCAGCTGATAGCTGGCCTCTCCTGGCGGCCGCCTCCCACTCCTTTTCTCCCCCCTTTTCCCCCAATGGTTTATTTTGATGCTTATTTTATTCTTTTAGGTTTATTTTTAGCTTAATGCTCTCTCAGTGCAAAAGGTCTTGAGCTGGATCGGTGTGAGCTGGGTTGTTGCCTCCTCTGCCCACCGCAGTGGCCCACTGTTGACCCTGGCTCAGATCAGGGAAGGTCCAGTGGACTGTGCAGGAGAAGGAGAGGAAAGCATAGACCGCGTCCCAGCTGCTCCTTGCCCTAGCCCGTGGCTGTGAGTGGTGGAAGTGCGAGAACCTCCGAGGGGGGGGGGATGATGAATTCAGAGGGTGCAAGGAGCAGAGAAGTGAGACTGTCTCCTGGGAAACAGGCCTGCCATTTCCTCCTCCTCCTAGTTATTCTGCATTGTTCCTGTTGAATACCTCATCTTCTTAGGTGAGAGGCGCTAGCTGTCTCAGCCCCTCCCCTGCCTCCACTGCCACCTGCCTGTCCCCCTCTACACATACACTTCCCTCCAGGCAGCAGCAATCAGCTCACACTGTCAGAGCAACCTCGGGAAAGAAATAATGTTCATAGGTCTGGAAAAAAGCAGAGAGAAGCAGGAGGCCTGGGGATAGAGAGGGAAGAGGTTCAGAGGGCCTTGAGCACATAAGGAACTATTTCTCCCAAGCTACTCATACGCCCATGTGAATTGAAGTTCAAAAAACATACACACACGCACATACACACACATGGGTGTTGAAGAACTTCCAGGCAGAATGACTAGAATGTATGTGGGAAAAGCATTAATTGATACCTTTCTATTATGTAATAACTATGAAAGTTCTTGTGACTGCTTCCATTGAGGCTCATGTGATTTAAGTTAGCGTTCATCGGCCATATTGTTCACTCATACCGGGCTCAGAATAAACTATCTATTCCCTTTGGAACAAGGCAATGTTGTGCATTGACTGTATTGACACTGCATCCTTTGTATTATTCCAATTAATGAACGTTGGCAGAGATCTGACAGTTGACACTTCTCTTCCACAGAGTCAAGCCTGTCAGTCAAGAGACTGATCCCTCCAAGAGCAGCTAGTGGTCTAAACTGAGCAGTGGTGGTGCACACCTTTAATCCCAGCATTTGAGAGTCAGAGGCAGGCAGATCTCTGTGAGTTCAAAGCCAACTTGGTCTACAAGAGCTAGTTCCAGGAAAAAAAAGAACAGCTAGCAGTCTAACTTTGAGTAGGTTTCTCCTTCTCTGCTGGCCTGAATTCTAAATTCCTCTACCCACCAGATGAAATGAGCAAGCTGCTGGATAGATTCACGCAGCATCGCATTCCCTGGCGGCTCCCAGATGAACTGTAAGCTCTCTGAGATTTCATGCAACTTAAAATAAAAGTGGTTCTGTGTAGGCATTTAAAATGGAAAGAGGCGAAGGCCTCTGGCCTCAAACCAATGCCCTACGAAGCTGTATCCTGAGAAACCGGATGAAGTTTTGAGGGAGGCGAGTTTTTAAGGTAGCTGAGACACTATTCTAAATCTGTCTCGTGTTCTGAGTGTTCAGCAAAGTAAGACTGACAGGCAATCTGCTTTAAGGAGGACACTAGAGAGAAGTGAGGCATTCAGGTCTCAGCTGTCAGTGGGCATAGAGCTGGACAGCCCAGGAGTGGTAGAATCCAGGCAGGCAGGGGAGCTACTGAGGCTCTAGGCACCTGCAAGTTCCGTGCACATATCCACGGCATTTTGCAGGGTTGGTAATGTTGATTTCTCTCATACAAGCAGGAAGGCCGTATTCTCCCGATTCCCTTGGGGTTGGGTGGAGGTTTGCTTTCTGACCAACAGGACATGGGCAAATAGATGTAAGCTATTCCCAGGCTCTCGCTCTTCCTTCTCCTCCTCCTCCTTCCCTTTCTTATTCTTCATCCTTTCCTCTTCTACCCTCCTTCTCCCTCCTCTTCTTTTTTGGTGTTTTAATTAATTCTAATTAGGGCTATATGTGTGTCTGTGCAGGGGCTCGTGTACTTTAATGCAGGTGTCTGCAGAGGCTGAAAGAGGGTGTCGAATCCCTTGGAGTGAGAGTTGCTGGTAATGGTGACTTGCCCCGTGTGTGAACTTGGGGCCTCTGTAAGAGCAATGCGCACTCTTAACTGCTGAGCCATCCCTCCAGCCCAGATAGCTTCTTTTTTTTTTTTTGGTGAGCAGAAGGAACGGCTTTCTGATCCACATGAGCAAGTGATGCTGAGAAGAAATAAGACTTCTATGTCGCCTTGTTGTCACCAGAAAGCCCAGACACTCTTGATAAATGAACTCTCGATCTTCAGGCGTAAGAACGGAACTCTTTCTATACAGCCCTACACAATAGTCCAAAGAGAAGATGACAGCTCTCAGGGTCATGGTAGCTATTTAAAAGAGAAGCTGGAATCTAAACAACCTGAGTTTACACATTAGCTCTTAAATGTGCCAGCTAACCATTCTGTTAACCATCTAGTTACTACTTGTATATAATTTTGTCGTGTTACTGTATTATTTAGTGATTACCGCCCACTAATTGGTTCAAAACTGCATAGTTTAAATTGTATTTGCTATTTCCTGTAGATCTAGAATCAGGTTGCTAGATCTGGTCCTACTCCGGGGTTGAGATGGTAGCTCTTCTGATTTTGCATGAATCTCTCCCATGTTTGGGTGTTAACAGGCTTCCTGAGGCCTCTAGTGGAAATAACTGGGCTGTAGGCTTGTACCGGATGGTCCGAGCTTGTTTACACTGCAGCGGCAGAATTCCCGAGGACAGCAGGCATGGTTGGCTCAGAAACAGCACATCATGTTGCTCACACTGTGTGGTGAAAGCAATCATAGAAAGCAGAGTTCATCCTTGATCATCATTATTATTATCGGTAGGAGGAGGGACCTTGTGAAATGAGAGGGTAAAGGGAGTCTATGGTTGTTAAAGTTCATTGCTATAGCTAATCTTTCACTGATGCTTCAAAGACTGAAGATGTTCAAACATGTAAAAAAATTTCAGAATAGTGTGTACTGTACGTTTAAAGACCTCATATTCTCTTACTGTCTCAACATCTTCACACCCAGGAGTGTTTGTGCTCCCCAGTGTGATGAGGCTTGGATCCCCAGTCTTACTCTTCCTCAACTGTGACCCAGTGACCTTCAAACATACCAGCAAAATCCTCGCATGCCTTTGGCTTGGGTGCTATACCCTGAACCTGAAGGAAGACACCTTCCTAGAGTTCTTTCAGCTCCTCACACGGGTGAGTTACTTCACTGGGGTTTCCTCCATGGGTCCCCCCTTGTGTTCTATGCTGAGTGTCTCTCTCAGCCCTGTCAGTAATAAGCAGTTCTCCAGCATCTCTCCCATGTCTCTTCTTGTGGTTACACCGAGGGATGTGATGCTCAACTCACTAAAGAAACTGAAGCTAAATACACACGTAGTATACAGTCTGCGCAGCACTGTATCAACGCATACAAAAACATCTCTCATTTTAACTACAATAAGAGATAGTTCAATCTGGAGCCACTTTGAGAGACCATGGTCCAGGACATGTATTTAAGTTACTCCAAATTCTTTCTTTCAACGTGGAAGCAGTTTTAAGACATAATATATTTTTACAGACCACCACCAACAACAACAACAAAAATAAATTCATAAATCAAGGCAAGTTTAAAATACACTGGTGGGTATGTCAGAAGGCTGATTATGGTAAGATGGGAGAAGTTTTTCTAAAAGCTGCTGATGTTATCTGATTCTTAGCATGTGTGTTGGTAGAAGCTAGTAGCAGGCTAAGTTAACAGCTTTCAAAAGGTTATTATCTATTCGTCACGGCTGTTTCAGTGCTAAAGCCAGTCCAAGACTAGCTTCTGAACCTATAATACTCCAATTACTTCATTTTTAATCAATCAGTCTTTCAAACACAGGCTCTTTTCAGGAATACTCATTCATAAAAGTGTTCAGTAAGTGCTCAATGTGGTTTGGGGCATACAGTAAGTCCTCAATGCATGTGCACCATTATGTTTCACACTGCCTTCTCTTTAATCTCTCCATTAACAGGAATGGTTGGACAGTTTCTACGTATACTGCTCAGCAGTTTATATACCCACACCACACTGAGACACAGGTTTTAAAGTCTGGTAGAAACTTGGGCAAATTATAGGTACCAAGTGGCAAAACCAGGTCCAGGCTGAGCACACATCCCTAACCCTGAGGTAAAGAGCTCTAGAGGCTTTGAAAGAACTTTTTGTGGTATCTATGGATAGAAAGAAATTCAGATTCCACAGTGCCACATTCAATGGTAATGGAATTGATATTCTTGGTCCCCCCTGTACCAGGGCACAGGGAATACCTAATGAAGCCAGCCTTCTTATTGCTAAGGGATTAGAGCCATGACTAGTCTGGAAGTGGGTTTGGAATTCTGCATGACTCCATTGTATTAAAGCTGGAGCGGCCTTGCCTCTTTTGTTTGCGAGTGGCTTAGCTGTGTCTTCAACTGCACAATGAAGCCCGCATAGGTGCAGGTTACAATAGAAACATTATTTCATTACTCTGGGGGTATCTGAAAGTGAACCCACACTATCTAAGCACATCAGCATGGGTCAAGTAGGCCAGGATTTATAAAATTTCTCCCTGCCTCTGTGTTGGCAACAAATATACTCTTGTCTACTTTCTAGCTTCTTGTGAGCACTAGAGAATGGCCAAGAAGTGCCCAGACTCACTTCATTCATCAATCCTGCTTGCGGAATTCCTGATATTGGATTCTGCTTTCATCACCCGTAAGGCATTTCTCCTCTAAGGAGGCCACATGTAAACCCAGCAGAAAATAATGCTGTGACTAGAGAACAAACTTTGCCTTGGAAACAGGGATTGGAATGATGGCATAATAGATCTAGAACAATGAGGTCATCACTGGCCACAGTTCTGAACTGCATGGAGAGAAAACCTGCTTAAGTTTTCTGACCCGTGGACACCTGACACTGACCCATTGTGCTACCCTGTGCTCTGCCAGGCTCAGCCCCAAACGCTGACCCTTCGGCATCATTCACAGCTTGATTTTTCCCTTTCAATGGCACAAATTATTTCTAGACAAATAACAGCTCAGAGCCCGAGCCTGTCGAGTTTGACCAACCACCAGGTCTTTGGATAACTTAATTGTAGTGTTTGGTGGCCTTAGGGATTGTCCTTGTTCCCTCTAATTCTAACTTTTCTCATGGTGATGACAGAGAGTCTTCTATTTGGGTCATGAGCATCCTTCAAAGGTCTGTGTTTTAAAAGTTTCGTCCCTATCTTGCCACTAATAGGAAGTAGTGCTAAATCCTTAGAGGTTGGGCTATCAAGACATCCTTAGATCTTTGAGGTATGAACTTAAAGGAAACTGGGGCGTTCTTCTAGTCTTTGCTTCTTGGTTGCTTTGCAAACATTCACTCTACCAACTACTCCTCCTGCCTTATATTACCTTGGTACTAGTCCACAGCTATGGGGCCAAATAGTCACAGATTCAACCTACAAGGCTGTGAGCCAGCACAAACATTTTCTCTTTCTGCACAAATTATCTCAGGTATATTGTTCTAACAAAAATCTGCCCAATGACAGTTTGAGCCAAGGATAAGATGAGAACTTTTCTCATTTTGTAAAAATAAAAATGATGGTTCTTTCAGGGTTCCTATGAGGGTATTGTCAGCCAGAGCTTCCGTTGGGTGGTAGACACCTAGATCTGATAAAGAGCAACAAGTTCGGAACGTTTCTGTCCGTAGTCAGTTGGCCTCACTGTTTAGGGGCCTGTGGCAAGAGGGGGTTCATGACAGTGGAGAAAAAGCAACCACATCATGACCACTGACAACGAAAGAAAGGAGGAGAGTCTGGGGTTCAGCAATCCCTCTCAAGGGCACACCCTCTATAAGCAAAAGGCTTCCCTACCTCTTGAAGCTTCTATCTCCTCCCAGTAGCACCATGCTAGAGAGTAAAACGTTAACACATGGGAATTTGGGGGACAAGTATTAAATATATCGATTTATATAAAACGCTCAATGCTTCTGTTTAAATGAAACAATTAGTTTAGCAGACGTTCAATACTGTGTTAAGGACTTCACACTATCACATGAATGGGAGTCTGGTGGGAGCTTTGATAGCTGGATTTTACTATCTAGAATGGTGAAGCGGAGAGACACTATGTGTAATCCTCCCAAAGTGACATGGCTAGGAGGATGAGGGGTGAGGACTCAGACTGACATTTCCAAACAAATGCTTCCTCCCTACAGGAATCTGTAGGCCCCACAGTTTTAACTGCCCACTTCAGGCTTAGTGAAAGTACATGAACCTCGAAGTCAGGCCTGGATGTAATCCAACTCCTGCTTAACATTGGGGAAGTCACCTTTCCTTTCTACTCCTTGTAGTTGCTGGCTACTAAATGAGACAGTGATAGCACTATGAGTCTCTGGAGCACCCCCCCATCTCCCCATCACTCTGCTATGCCTCTACCAGCACTTTCTTGCCCTGACCACACAGCTTTTCCATAAATAGAAGGGTTGTATTTTTCTTCCTGCTCAGGACCTGTGAACTGCATGGAAAGTTTTAACCTTGAAGAGAAAAAGAAACAGCAGTTGGGTATTCATCCCAGGTCCTTCACTGGTCCCTAATATGCCTTTCTGAGTTCCCCACCTGTTACAGAGCCCTGGTGTTCCTGTCTGCTTTCCTCGCCTTCGGCAGTGTCGTCTCTCACATCAACCCTGATTCTGAAATCATTAAAAAGGGATTCAGGATCTCACAAACATCCAGAGGACATGAGAGAAACAAATCGCGTACGGAATACAGCAGTAAGATTCAAGGTGCCTGTGTAGCTAAATGTTGGAATAAAGGAGGAAGTTTCTGTTGGTCAGGGGTCATTCTGATCCTAGACAGCCCTAGCCTATACTTGCTCTTTAACCTCTTCTCCTAGCAGGAATATGTTTGGTTGCTTTCTCCCTGTGGCCAGGATTCAGATCCTAGGATCTCAATCTTCCCAGCAGAAAGGGAATCTATTAAAGCATCCACTGCATCCAGAATTGAGCAATCAGCTGCTCAGAATCCATGATCAGTTTATTGTCTCTTGGTGATAGAGTGCTCCTTTGGAGTATTTTTCTCATGTTCCCTTCATGCTTCAGAGCTCCCGGAGTTCTGTCATAGACTCAGCTATGAAGAACCCTGATCACCTCCTCTGCTCCACCCTCTGTAAGCCGCTAGCCCTGAATCTATACGATCCAGCTCCCACCCACCGTGATGACAGATCAGCTCCTCTAGGGCGTACAATAAGACCAAAGAGATTTCATGGCACCCTCATCAGTCCCATCTCCCACAGTCAAGCCAAAATCATCAGCATAGGTTGCAGAGCCTCACAAACATGTAGATGATATGGGACAAATCAACCATGCGCACAAATGCAATGCTAAGCTTTACTATACCTGCAGATGCTTGAACAAAGAAGGGTGTTTTCTCCGGTCAAGGGTCTTGCTGACCCCACATCAGTCCTGGATCAGCCTATCTTAGTTGGAGATGCTTGGTGTGATAGGAAGCTGCACTGTTTCCCCAAATCTGTCCAAACTTGTATCTCACAGTGATATTGGCTGTAGATGAGCACCATGTGACATCATCAACTGGACTATTTTTTCTATCCCTGCTCCTGAGTACATATGCTTTAGAGATCTCACTGGCTTTCTTCATTTGTGTTTGCATACTCCTCACTAACACGAGGCTTACTTCTGGCTAGCTGTCTGTTCCCTACTCTCCTCTTGTACACTTAGCCTTCTTCTCCCACACTGGCTTTTGTTTCTGACATTCTGTGGGATGCCCATGTTAATTTCCCAGGACTTTCCTATGTGAAAACTCTGGAGTTACCAAGAAAGTCCAAGAGTGGGGAACCCCAACAGGATTTTTCTAGCATCCATTCAGCTTCACTAACCAAACTGTTGAGTACTGTTTTAACACACCTGGGAGATAACAGTTAACAAGCTTTGGACCCTGGACACATGAACAAGAGAGACAATAAGAGTATTTAAAGACAGGGAGATAGAGGTATGGAAGGATTTAAATTCCTGTAGATGCTTGAACAAAGAAGGGGGTTTTCTCAGGTGTGGAAGATTCCAGAAAATTGAATATATGCATCAAGAGTAGAAGACCAGAAAATGCAAATTGTAAGCATCTCTCCCTGGCTGTGCTCTGCATGACTGTGTGTGCACCCACGTTTGTGGACGTATGTGCATATCTTAGGAAGGAGCTGACTTCTATGTTACTGAATTCTGAGGGTCAAGCCGAGTGTTGAAAGAAACGACTTTCTTATTGTGTTGTTCTGTTACCTGATGCACTGCAAGCTGTGGCTAAAGACACCTATTGCTTATGTGCATCTACGCATTTGCAGTGGGCTGAGGGATATCTGAACTACACTGGTTTCTGCCCAGTTCTGTCTCTGCTGTCTCTCATTCTGCTTGAGGCCGTTTGTCAGATGGCGCATGTCCCCATGGTGGAGGTAGAGACACAATGGAGTAAGCAGGAACCTAGAAGAGATAAGGGCACAAGGAGTGGTGGGGAATTGGAAGTGGTAATTCAGTTCATCCTATTCATGTACATTATCTTTGTCTGTTTAGGAACCTATCCTCTCCCCGATTTAGATCAGCATTCCCTCCCCCAGCCATCCCATTCATTGGGGTGTTTGCATACGTGTGTAGGTAACCTTAGATTAAGCCAGTATAACTCAGAGAACAAGTGTGCTCCTGGGACCTTTCCAGTTGGGTCTCCACGGGTGCTTCCTGTTTTGAGGAAGGCCTGAGCACAATCTATCTATAAGACTGGTAGGCAAATGGAAGATGAGCATGGCTTGTGGCAACTATAGGGGTTGGGTGGGGGTAACATCTAGGTTCTACTTGCCTCTAATTAACAATATCTTGGCAGGAATGTGATTTTAGTTCGTTTACGTTTTCTTTGATCCTATGAAGTGGTATGAGATAATCTCACTTAATTGTCTCAGCTTCAGGGACAAGAATTTGGTGTCCCATATTTTCCCTATCTCTTCCTGTTTTGATTACCAATACCAATGTGCACTTCCGCTAGTAGAAATCCCTGCAGTGTGCTTGCAGTGTGTATTTTTGGCTGTCTGGCTTCTGACTGCCTTCCCCACATTCCGAGCATCTCCAATAACATATACTATGATCTGAGTGTGTCTCCCTCTCAAACTCATGTGCAAGAAACAAATTCCTCTCTGAGGCAGTGCTGGGGAGTGAGGCTTCCTGAAGGCGTGGGTACCACGAGGAAGAAGTCTTCATGAAGAAGCTTTTCTCCCTGCAATAGGCAGACCAGCCATTGTGGGAATTTGACCCATGTTTACCTGCTTGTCTTTCAGTTTCTTATGAAAATTTAAAGCAAAATGAGGCCTTTAGCAGACATGTCTTACCAAGCCATAGGCTTCCTGTGTACTAGAAATGAGGAATGAATTAACCTTCTAACCTCTTTTCTTTATAAATTACCCAGTCTTACATAGTTCCTTATGGCAACAGAGTACCTATAGTCCCAGCACTTAGGAGGTGAAGGCAGAAGGATCAAGAGTCCAAGGCCAGAAGCTGGGGAAATGGCTCAGTCCCTGAAGTGTCTGCCATGCACAGATCCTGAACTTGGATCTCCAGCCCCCACTTAAAATGCCAGACATGGTGACATGTTGTTTGTACCTCCAGTGCTGGAGTGATGAAGGCAGGGAATCCCTAGAGTTCACTGCTGAGTCAGTATAGCTGATTGATGAGCTCCAGGTTCAATGAACAACCCCTTGTCAAAAACTGAGAGAGATGTCTGCTGCTAACCTCTGGTCTCTGCAGGCTATGAATGCATACACATACTCACATATCTATAACAGACACATGAGAGAGAGCATGTGGGAGAGAGGGGAGAGTTCAGCTGTTCAGTGACAACCTGGCCTATCTGAGACGATCTTAAAAAACACACACACACACAGACACACACACAAGCACATGCACACACACAAAGGAAAGAGAAAGAAAAGGGATAAAGACAACATGACCACATGGACACAGGACATACCTTCTACTACACAAACAGAAAAGACCAGGCAGGTTCCTGGACTTCTTTGAAATAAGATGCGGGGATCTGATTCATGCTTGGCTGACCATGTGAACCCACTGTGCACTCTGCTGTGAGCAACTTCCGACAGAAAGGGCAGGAGACTTCCCAGGCACCACCTGGGAAGTGGTGGCTATAGCAGCCTCTAAGACAAGGAATGTCAATGTAGCCAATGACACCCCGTGTCCACGTGTCCAGTGGAGCCAGGCCCCCTGCACATCTCTGGGCAAAAAGAGCAGTAGATGTCTGTATGATGGCTGTGGCTCTTCGGGCTCTTGTGTCACTTTGCCACTCCACTTTCCTCCAGACTCTTTTCTGGCTTTGGTTTCCATCTCATTCCTGACAAATAGGTTATTCTGTGAATAAATTCCATTCGCGCCTAGTGAGCTTCAATTGCCTGAGACCAAGGACTCTGAACAGTTTGTGTTCTTTTCTATTATCTCATCAGTCCCTCTCGAATGTTCACCTGTAAAGGAGAGGGCCCGAAACCCATACGCCATCTGGACAGAATCCAGAGGATAGGAAGACAGGAGTATTGCCAGCTGCTCCTTCTTTGCACGATTGTTTTACCACAGTTTTGAAAGCACACTTGAAAATGCCAACTGGAAGTAGCTTTCTCTGCCTCCCCTGGCAGAGAAACAAACATCTCCAAGTGGATCCCCCACCCCCTCAGATGACTGAGGACTCCCTGGGGAGACGTCAGCTCACAGCTGCTGTCTGCCCACTTTGGTCAAGTGAGACATCGGGAACTCTTCAAGTGATCAGAGCGGACCCCTGGAGCTTAATCCAGCCACAGCAATTGTCTACTTTGCCACTTTCTCTAACATGAGGGTGCTCTCCTACTGAGAGATCTGCTTGGGTCACCAATAGAGATGGCTGAAAAGGAGCAATGACTCATGGGGTTCTTTGTTCCTATCCTGTGCTTTCTAGGAGGAACTCTGGCTAGTAAAGATGCTATCCTGGCGTTGCTCAGGACCAGGGAGGGCTGTTGGAGGGAAGGAAGGTGGGTCTAGAGGAGGTCAGGCAGGTCAGTGAGTCAGGTTTGAGCCTATATGGGGTAGCCAGTTCTCCTCTGATTGCATGTCCTCAGAACAAGGACCTCCCCTGGTTACCTCCAGACTCTACAGTTAATATTTGTTATTTCCATTGCTGTGATTTAAAACAAGATTTCACCTGCATTTTGGATGGGACAATTCATTGTGAAGGACTACCCCCTGTACAGCAAAACATTTAATATCCTTGCAGTCACCTCATTTGACAACAGTAACTCAAGCAGCCCTAGTGACAACCAGTAAATTCCCAACCGTTTCTCTGTGTCCCCAGAGATAGTTACCACCTCCGTCTGAAAGCTAGTGCATGAAGACCTTTGAAGGAGACTTTATGCAAAGCAAATAGTGTGTGGAACACTTCGAGGTTTTGCTAACTATTAATTCTGAATCTTAATTGAGTCTGCTAGACTCTCTGAAATGGAAAACAGGATCCTTTCCTTAAATGGGTATTGAAGAAGTTAGTTAGGAATAAAATTCTCAGCATCATGGGTTACTCCATGGATAGGCTCCCATGAGAAGATGAGAAGACACAAATGGACGGCTTGGTAGTAGTTTGGGTAGCAGGAAACACACAGTACCCCTATACTGTACAGTTTTATGGGGGTTCTGATGAGGGCAGAGGGCTTAGATGGGGAATGGAAGGTACAGTGGATTGCTGTTTTCTCACAAATGTTTGCCAAGGTTCCCTTGATAATTGATGTCCAAAGACTTCAGGGCTCTGGACGTCTAGTGACCAGCAAAGACTTAAAGGGAGTCATGTGCAGGTTGTGTAAGATGGCCAGAATAATCCAAACTTCAGCAAGGAAAATCCAGGAGAGTCAACTCTTTCGTACAGCTGAACATCTAAATTTCCAAATACCCAGGGCAACATAGAAGGTTGGGTTTTGTAACAGTTCTATTCACAGATGAGGGAAACAAAGCTGGACCAGTGTCCTCAGATATCTCACTCACTATGGGGTAAGCAGGGATGTGAGGAAAACATCGGACTTCGGGACAGGGGAGACAGGACCACTGCATTAGAGGCGGAAGGAATGGGATCAGCTGGGCAAAGCCATCGGAGAAGCGTTCCTAATGAGAGATGCCTGTAGACAGGACTGAAGTACTGTCAACTCCAGGAAAAGAGAGCTCTATGAGAAAGGTATTTCTCATTACATCAAAAGAGTGAGGGCTTTGGGGAAGAAAGCTTTGGTTCTTGTTTGTCACTTAAATTCCTATGCATTTCATTTGGCTCACATCAGTGAGACTTCATCACTATCAGCTGCTGATACTTGACTGCATCTAAGACACCTTTTCCTGAAGGCCATAAAACAGGCTTCTTTTCTCCTTTATTTATAGTCAGCCTGGCCACTGACTTCCTCATACAAAGCATTCTGCAGCAGATGCTGGCCAGGGCAGGTCAGACTCAACACTGTCATTCTCACTAGGGATGCTACCATCTGTGACCTAAATGAAGGAAGGCAGCTCAGCAGGTATAGAAGGAGATTGCTCCTTACACATATGGTCTCCTTATGTTCATGTGTAACACAAAATAACAATAGGTCTAGGAAGTCTTGCTGCTCAGTAGTTCTGATAGCTCGCTGGGTGAGCTGAACGCCATTTCAGTCCGTACCTAAAACTCAAACCATTCAACCTTGAGTGAAGCTGTTATAAGTTAAATGTGTGTCCTCCCTAAATCCTTGTGTTGAAACCTATCACCAATATGATTGTATCAGGAGGCAAAGCCTTTGGGAAGTGGTTAGATGGTGGGGCTGCTGCCCTTGTGAATAGGATTAGTGTATTTTATTTTTGAAATCCGCATAGACAGATTAAGGATATGGTTCAGTGGTTAAAAGTACTTTCTGTGCAGGCATGAGAGCATGATTCAACTGAACAATCACCATGTAAAAGGCCAGGTGTGGCTGCGTCTCCCTGTGACTTAGGATTGTGGAGGGTCACTAGAGCTTTCGGGTCAACGGCCTAGCTCCTGACTCAGTGAGAGATCTCACCGAAAGGGAATGGGGTAAAGAGTGGTTCAGCAAGACACCGGACATGCTTCTCTGGCCTCTCTGCTTGTACCTGCACACACCTGTGCACACCACACACACACACAGAGACACAGACACACAGACACAGACACACACACAGACACACACACACACACACACACACACACACACACACACACACACACACACACACACGGCTTTAGACCTCCCATCTCTTCCATCATTTAGAAAACAGAATGAAGATTTCCATGAATGCCAAAGTAAACAGCCTTTCCCAGGTGCTGAAGCTTCCAGTATCTTGATTCTGGACTTTTCAGCATCCACAATTAAAAATAAATTTCTGACACTGTTGTTTGTTGGATTTTTGACACCCAGTTTTTCATAGCAGCAAGAGAAGCTGACAAGGCAAAGTAAGTCCACAACACAGCAGCTAGAGTTGAGAGGGCTCCCTGGAGCCAGCAACAAAAGCAATACTAAGCTCCAGGTCCTAGGACATCGCTCTACGTCATTAGACCAATTCCCAGGCTGCCTCCTTCCAGTTAGAGGCCCTCTGCATCTCCCAGATTAAAAAAAAAAAACCTGGAAAGCTAAAATTATAAAACTTTGCTTGTAGCTTTGTATGCAGTTGGAGATGACAGGAAGGACCAAGTCCAACCCCAAGTGCGTTCAGTCCATGGGGAAGGGGAGTGTCCCTGGAGAAGACTGGAAGATAAAGGCAACCCATGGGTGCAACCTTTTTGTGTCTCCAGGGAGGCCTTGGGAAGCTCTTCCTTCCTAATTATCCTTAGATAATGAATGAACACAATGGCAAATGTTATTAGAATAATTTATTGTTCACCAAGAACAAGGGATGTTGAGAGTAATTCCCTATTAGCATTCACAAGTCCCCTTGCTCAAGGCGCTTCTTCTACCTTGGGCTCCCAGTGCTCCCATTCAGGGAGAGGGAGCCCATTTGTGGCACCAGCCCGCAGTCAGCATGCTATTAGGGAAGAGGAGTTATTGGCTGTGTAATTAACTATGTAATTAACTCAGATCTCCTAATGCAATCAGCATCTAATCTAATAGGAAGGTGTAATTAAATTGCGTCCTTAATCCCTGGGAAAATCTCTGGATTTGGGTGTGAGAATCAACCTGGCAGGGTGCCCCAGGTCTCCATTATCTTCAATTAGACAATTAATTGATATTCAAGTTACCTTTCTCATTCGAACCTAATTGAATTTCTCCTACTCCCCATGAGGTGTAATGAGTTTATCAAGACGCTTCTCTCCATTCACAGCCTAAAGAACCCACAGAGAAGTGGTCATCACCTGTCTTCCTCTGCCACTTACCAGAATATTAGAGGCAGACTGTGTTCCCTTTAAGAGACTGATTGGCATTTCACTTTCTCCTTGGTAGCCTTTGTATCTACACAGTGGAACAGGCTACAGAGCAGGTCTGTTTGTGACTGACGGGTTTTCGCTCCTCAGTGCTCCAGAGTCAGACAGTAGCTGCCAATATCTCCATTTTGGTTTTCCAGCCCCTCTGATTCAGCAGTAGTCTCTGAATCCTGGTTCTGTCCCTGTGGACCTGCTTACCTCAAGCCACCTCTCAAGAGCTTCCCTGTCTGTGTCTTCACCCCTGCCTTCCTCCTTAGAATTAGACTTTGGAGAGCTAAGGACTCGACCTGTCCTATGTGATCTCTGCCAACCGCCTTTCCTCTACAAAATCAAAGCTCACTCTGACAACCCTAACAAACTATTTATGTTACCACTGGGGTCCCTGGTGAAGCTGGAGCTAAAGCTGAGGGGACGTCGAGGCAGGCATGGGACACAGGGGAGAAGACTGTAGATACCCAGGAAGCAGTAGACAAAAAGTTATGAGAAACAAAGAGACAGGACAGAAGGAGAAGGGAGAGAGAACGGATGGGACCAGATTGGAAAATAGAAATGAGAGAGAAAAATAAAAAAAAAAGAAGCCAGACTAGACCGAAATGGGAGCTAAAAGGAGCTAATAACGTAATTGAGCTATCCTCAAGGACTCAGTGCCAACCAGGGCAAGCAGGCACCAGGGAGCCCCAGCCTTTGGGGGAAGATCTTGTGAAAGGCTGAAATAAGCTTGGACTGCACTGCACACCTGATAGGCTAATCTGAAATGAGAATCTCAGGGGAGGTGCTGCAGTGCTCAGGGGAGCTGCTTTTAAATTTCTACTTCTACTACTTCTTTTTTTTTTTATAAATAAATAAAAACGCAACTTTCCTCTCTCTGCCGTCAGAAGTTTAAGGAAAATATCAATCCCGGGTCATCTCTAGCCATTATCTCCTGTGGTAATCAGCTTAAATAAGGTCTATTATGAGAGCTGCCTTTTCCCCGACAGCAGCAGGGTGTGTTGGACCCACGGAGCTCCATGTGGAGAACACACTGGAAATTGCTTGTCTGGCTGAAAGGAACTTCTGTTCTTCAGAGGGAGAGGGGAGGAGAAAAGTGATAGGCCCTAACCTGAGCCTATTGTGGGAGTCTGCAGGCCCAATGTTAGGTGAGCTGGGTCGGACAGAGGGGATATGAGCCCAGACAGAGACTGATCAAGATCAGTGAGGTGAGGCTGGAAGGGGCTTGGTCAAACTCTGTTGAAGCAGCGCCAGCTAGCTGGATGAGGATAGAGACAGGGATCTGACATCATGTATCTAAGAGAGATTGGCAATTCGGGGTATCAGGGATATCTCCCACTTGCCTCTTGTGCTGTGGATAATGCCTGTAACACTTGTACTTAGATAATATGATGATCTTTTTCTTGGACTCCATGAAAATAATGGCATTCTTGCCAAGGATTTCTAAGTCTTGTGTCACTGAGGTGTTTGCAGTCTTCATCAAAGACAGTATAGTTCTCCCTGCAGAATTAGGGTGCAGAAACTCTTTTATTCTTGTCCGAGCAGTGGAAAAACGAACCACAAAGACCACGAGAGAGCTAGGCTAACTAGGTGCTTTTTGTTTGGCTAGCCTACAATTAGTGTCAAATAAGAAGGCTCCATTTGTTCTGTTCGATCCATGTAGAAGCTGAGAGCCAAAGGGGTTGGAGTTGACTGGGCCAAAGCCAGGGAAAGGTAGAACTGACTTAGTTCCCAGCCAGGCTACAGAGGGGACGCTAAACCCACCGCACCCCATACCCCAGCAAGAACAGCGCTGGGAGGAAAGCTCCCCGCTGTCCACTCAGCCTCAAGTGACTGTGACTGGGGGCGCCGGGAGGGGGCCTCTCTGTTTCATAAATTCGGAAGTCGTTTCCCAGACAGTGATTCACAAGACAGCTCTAACTTCAATCCCTTCGCAGTAGCAATGTATTCAATAGGTGGAAACTGCTAAACAAGGAAACCTGCCTGGGTCCCACACTGACTGTAACATTTTTCTTTCATTAAGAAGTTGGGAGACCTCAGGCAAGTCTTTGAAGCCCTGAGAGTTTCAAGCTTCCAAAGGTATGAAACACAGACTCTACGTGTTTTTCCCCACCCTGAAGAATCATTCTAAGACTCAAACGCAATGCATAGGACAATGCGTTTGAATACACAGATGCCTTTCACTTTGCATCTCCAGGTGCATTCATATTCGTTAGGCTGAAAGACTCAAATTCAACATGAGATGCCCCTAGCAACCCAGAGGAAGGACTGACTCTGTCTTGGCTGCCTCTGTTTACAGTTTACCCTAAAGGATAGCCATTTGTTCGCTTTAAGCAAAAGATTGGGTCTCGGTAAAGATATTCATGGCTTTCAGGACATGAAAATGTGCTGTGGATGTCACAAGTTAGTTTGAATTTCACTCCAGGGAGCTCAGCTCAGTAAACACTTTCATGTGTAAGCAGCGCCCTTAATCAAGCCAGTGAATCTTAACCTAACCTTCACAGTAAACGTATAAATAGAGCCCTGATTAAATAATTGTTATTTTCTTGCTGAGAATCTCAGTTGGGATCCTGTCTTTAGTGTAATATGTTATGCAAATGTTACATACAGCATGTATATGGCTCCTCAGCAGCCGGCTGACTGTGCCTTTGATTGTACCAACACAGAGCTAGGAATCAAAGATTGGGGTTCCATCTTTGTTCTTCCAGTGAGTAGCGGTGTGACCTTGAGAAAGTCAATCTCCCAGAGCCTCTAAGTCCTCATCTTGCATAAAACGGCTTGAAGATCAATACGTTGTAGTCGGCTAGTGCCCCTCCCCCAACTGTGGAGTCCATGTTTTCAAAAAAATGGTAACTAATCTGCATGTATTACATGATAATTAATTCATCTCTCTGAGTCTAAAAATCAAAGGCGTTTATAAATGGTAGCCAGAGATTCTGATCAGACTTGATATAATTGGAGTTAGCACATGGAGCTGAGATAATTTCAACCAAAAGAAAAGGTGTGCGACACTTCAGTTTGTTGTGTGGCCTCACAAAGAACAGATGGAAGAAATGTATCGGGCAGTTTTGCAACTGTGACCATTGCCCAGACACCATCACCACCTGTGCCTAATTCCCAAGGTATACAAGTTGAGAGGTGTCCAGAGTGTTCCCCTAAAGTCCAAGTCAGTCACTTAAAGCTCTTGTGTGTCTCTGACATTAGCATCCATTCATCCTGGGAATTCGGGGACCCGTGACACCAGAAATCCTCGCTTCCCTTGTGAGGTTTGCACCCTTACTTGAAGAACAGATGACAAGAGGTGGATTTAAAGTACTTTAACGAACAGCTGTTGGTAGGGTGCTGTGAAGTCATTGAGTGGTGATGTAAATCCACCGAGATCCTATAAAGATCCAAAATCTTCACTCTGAGCAGGGTATAGGCACAGTAGAAATTCTAGAGTTTGGGTGTAATGAACTAATAGGCTTTGACTTGAGTTTCAAAAAGATCAAGTGTTTACAAAAACTGAAAATCCCTGAAAGGAGTTTGGAGGCTGGGAGAACAGTCAAGGAAGCTGTTGCAGTGGACTAGTGTATCCAGGACAGTGGCTTACACCAAGGTGGGGATTATGGGAGTGGGGAAAACCATTGGTTTCTGAATATTGAGTTCTCTGAACCTGCTGATGAACTAGCTGTGGGAAGGAAAGAAAACCACATTTTGGAACCCATGTGTGCTCCCTGTCGTCTGAGGAGACAGTGGCATTGATGGATATGTGACGGAGAGCTTTGTAGAAAGTTCCATGACTTACCAGTGTGTAGACATTCTCCTGATCTTTGGGGAACCTGTTTAAAATAGCCTGTGACCAAGACAAGCAAATGCAAACTCTGTGAAGAATGTCATGAGAAGCTGTGGCTTGCTTTACAAGAACTGGCAGGAAAAGCTCATGCACTTGGTAGCACAGTGGAGTATGGAAGCCAATGGCATAAGCCCCACCTCCCGCCCCACCTCCCGCCCCACCTCCCGCCCCACCAGCCAGACTATTTAAAGTGTTGGGTTTTATTTTCCATCTTCACACTTCCATTTTCATTCCCTCCTTGAATGCCTTGTGTTGCATACCTCCTAGATGGGCATAGAAAGTGAATTGACCCTGGGAACCTTGTGTTGGTGAAACCGTACTTGGGAAAACTAAGCCCCTTGTTTATCAGGAAAACAATAGTTCTTGGGTCCTCCACTGAACACAGAGAAGATACTGATCCAACTATCAAATATACATTTCAGCCACCATAAAGTCCTTTCTGAACAATGATAGGATGTCAATCAAGAAAAGATTGGACCACACCTAATCTTCGCAGAGATAATTCTACAGAACCCTGGGCTTATTCAAATACTACTAACAAGTGTTGGCTGAAAAATATTGTATAATGTATGTTCAAGTTTGAGAGAAGTGAGGTATAACAGGGATCATTAGTTTTCTTTCTGAGTCTTTTGTGTTCCCAGTAAAGATAGTTGAACATGCAGAATTTGGAGACGCGGAGCTCTATTTTATTCACCCAAATAATTCACCCTGGGAAATGCACATCTGGGCTCAAGAACAATATTAGGACTAAAAAAGTGTATAATGATCATTAAAAGAAGGAACATTTGCTATCTGGGATGAATGGTTGGCAGCTCTTGCCTGGAGGTAGATGAACAGATAAGACAATATCACCAGCAAGCAGTTTTATGTTTCTGTTCCTTTAGATTAAATTCAACAGACTTTTGAGCTACAGTGACAGGACAGACCCGAGATCTGGCTTAGACTTTATACGAGTTCTTTTTTTTCTTTGCTGGACCAAACTCTGACAAAAGCTGCTTAAGAAAGGAAAGGTTCATTTTGACTCAGAACTCAAGGAGACAGTCCACCATAGCAGGGGATCCATGGCAGCAGGGACTCGAGGCAGGTGATCACGTGGCATCTGCTGTCTGGAAGCCAAGTGATGAAAGGTGAGGAAGCTCTACCACACTTTTCTGTAGGCAATGAATTCCTTGCCACAGTGAACTCCAACCACCAAATCATAGTTGTATCTATGCAGTTTTCTTAGTAGAAACTGTAAATTAGTGTGGCTACTGTGGGAATGTTCCACTTGGGTATTTTGGTTTGGTTGTCATAGGAAAACTTCAGAGCCATTCAAGTTGCTTCAAGAAAAAGAGTGGAAAGATACATTAGAAGACGCCTTCATTACATTTCTGTTGCTGTGAGGAGACACTATGAGGAAGTCAACTCATAGAAGAAAGCCATTAATAGGGGGTTAAAGTTTCAGAGGACCAGTCCATAACCATCATGTCAGAGAGCATGGCAGCAGGCAGGCAGGTATGGCGCTGGAGCAGTAACTGAGAGCTTGCTTGCTGAGACAACTACAATGAAAGAGAGAGAGAGAGAGAGCACTAATTGAAATGGAATGGGCTTTTCAAATCTCAAAGCTCTCCCCCCACTGATACACTTCCTTCTACAAGATTACGCCTCCTAATCCTTCCCAAATTATTACACCGACTGAGATCAAGCATTCAAATATATGAAACTATGGGGGCCATTCTTACTCTATCCTCCACATAAGGTAAATTCAGAGGACAGTGAGGGACTCCAGTAGAGGTCATAAGATGAGTTAATGTCTAGGCCACACAGTTAATACTTGTATGGAAAAATTAGAAATGGAGACTGCAGTACACTGGGGACTGGGATGTTGATGATTATTGAAAAAGTAACACAATTGAGTTGTTCAAAGACTTACCAAAGCTACCCTATCTTGTTGAGAAATGGACCTTTACTTGATGTCCATGGCATCTTGTTGTACTGAATGTGGTCCACAGTGATTTAAAGGGTTATAGGAGCCTACCCTTGGTGACCTAGAGTCTTTGGTCACAACGGTTGCCTCCCTACACTTTAGGATATACCTTGTCATACTGCATTGTGTAGAATATTAAGGTTCAATGGAGACAACTAATTCAAGAATTTAATATTAATTATTCAAATTTTATAAATTTTAAATGGCTTTATGGTTTCAGCTTGCAACACATACATGCAAACACACTCTTCCCCACACATATACCATGTCTATGGTTCATGTAAGCAGACATAAGGGACCTTGGAAAGCAGGACCACTAGACTCAGGCATCTGGTCCATGACACAGTAGAATTTCTCATCCTGTCTTCTGTAAGTACTTGAAATGTTTCAGTCAAATTGGTGCTTAGTGCAATTATAGACAACACTACGTTTTGTTTGGATTTTTGTTTTACTTTATTTCTTTTCACTCCAATTCCATGCATACCCTACTCCCTATCCCATTAGGATTTTAACACCAGAAAGCTTAAAGAGACTACAGAAACTGAAGAGTCTTAAATGCTATGACTAATTTGGTTATCTAGAATCCTCACTTCAACTTCTGTATTCATCACAAACTTTCTCATTGGATAGAATTTATATTAATTGGATAAAGGATATTTAAACTCATATGAAAACACCTAAACCAAAATGCAGTAAGAGACCACTTGTTCATTTTCCAGCTGCTCAGCCCCAAAATAACCACACAGAAACTATATTATTTGCAATACTGTTTGGCCAATAACGAGTGTCCTTGTGGCTAACTCTTATATTTTAAATTAACCTATTTCTATTATTTTATATTTTACCATGAGGCCTTGTGGCATACCAGTAAGGTTCCAGCTGGCAGCTTGCATCTTTTCCCTCTGGCGGCTCCATGGCATCTTCCTGACTGTGCCTTCTCTCTGTATATGTATTTTCCAGCTTGACTATATTCTGTTAAGCCATTGGCCAAAAGCAGCTTCTTTATTCATTAACCAATAAGAGCAACACATAAGCAGAAGGACTTCCCACATCACCAAAATATTATTTTCTCTTCTTTTTATGTGTTAAGACTCCACATCTGATTTTTATATGCGAAGAAAGATTTGTTGTTGTTGTTGGTAAATGAAACTTAAGAAATCACTGCAATAGACCACATTTATTTTCCAGTGCCTGCCACTGATTCTGTCAATGGAAAGGCAAGAGGGAAAAGGTAAAGTTGCTAAAACAAGTGCCCAGCATAGAGGCTCCAGAAATAAAGGGAGAGAAAGGATGAGGTGGGGGGCAGAGAGACATACTATTCCTCCTAGATTCCTTGAACACTCTCACAATGGCTTGTCTTTGGGGTTTCAACAGACAGCATTGATTTCTCCCATTGTATTGCATTGTCTTATGATGTCATATGTACCAGTAACTCCAATCAAGAGAACATGTCTAGCTGTTTTGCCAATGCATATGCACACACATGCAATCACACCCCCAGTAAATCCTGAATCTCCATTCCTGTGATAACCTTAAAAGGTTATCAGTGGCATGTGTCTTTGTGTCAAAAGCATACCAAGCTGTGACTATTTGGAAATGATGGGTATAGAGCCAGGGGTTGAGGGTCCTTTCTTGCTTTGTGGAGAATAGAGGTTGGACTTCCAGGTTCTGTGTAATTAGTATTTTAATAGAATTTTGCATGTGATATTTGAGAGAGTTTCCAAAAAGCTTAATATCCACTTTGGAGCAACACTGAAACAGCACAGAAATATTCTTCCCATTCTACAGGTGAACAAGAATTGCAAACAACAGTGCAGGCAGCCTGTCTACACTGAGCCTAAAAATAACAAATTTTGAGTCAGAAAGATAAGATGTCAATTTTCGGTACTGCATCTCCTACTCATTGCATTGGACAAGTTGTTAACCCCTCTGAACCCTGCTTTATCTGCAAAACAGGATTAAAATGCATAGTTATCAATTGTAGCCAGAGGGAGATCAAATCTCCAATAACCATTCAGTTCTCTGTGTAGAGCAAAGGACAGGCTGGAATTGGATAAAGCTGTGTATGCTTCCAATCCATTATGCTCATCTCTCCCATATTTCCAGAGTAAATGTCACTGCCATGAGGGACTGCCTGGAAGGATTAATGGATATAAATTCTTATATAAGCTGACTGATAGTATGTGCTTACTAAATGGTAGCTAATACAATTATATACCAGTACAATAATAAACGAACAAAGTGATCATAACAATATCTCTCATTTTATGAAGAATTATGAGGCACACCAAAATCAGGCAAAACCATCTCATTCTCTCAACAGTCACGGGGTTTTCTGCTTACAGTTCTGTGTTACACATATGGGCAAAATGAGGCTCAATCTTAACCTTCTGTTATGATTTGATGAAGGGTCCCAGACAGGTTCACATATTTGAACACTTGGTATTCAGATCTTGCTACCATTTGGGGAGATTCTGGAGTCCATAGGAAGTTGAGTATATCTGGAAAATGCAGGTCGTTGGAAAATAGGCCTCAGGGGCTGTAGTCTGGCTGGGGTCTAGCCTGATCTTTTTGCCTTTTGATCCGCTACAATGTAAGTCAGCCATTGAATGCTCCGGCAACCGTGGATCCGCTTCCTGATGTTCCTTTCTGCCTTGGATTGTGTCTTCTCAAACCATGAACGGAAGTCAATCTTTTCTTTTTTAGGTTGTTTCTTGCCAGGTATTCATTTGGTCCCAAAGATGGGGAAAGTAGGCCTTTCCTTCTGGGGTAAGCTGGAGTCCACAGTTTGTGGCAAGAAGCTCTGCACAGGTCCTTGAAAGAAAGGGAAGCATAGCACGGACAGGAAAGAGGGGGCATTTTGATGGAGGACCCTGCAGAAGCAAAGCTCTGAAGATAACAGTGAGAGCCACAAGCAAGGAGAATGAAGGAGGACCCTAACTTGGCTAGAGAATAAGGAAAATAACCAGGAGCTGTGAACAGGAGACTTTGTCCCAGGAAGAGTACAGGTGCTGAGAGCTTGCCCGAGGTCCCTGTCTCTATTTGTCAAGCACTAGGGAGCCACTGCAGGTTCCTGAACAGAGAAATACCTTAATGAAATGGATAGTTTATAAACGAGTAGAGGGAAAGAATTCCAGATAAAGGATTGGAGGATAAAGAGGCTCGAACAAGACAGGCAGCTGAGAGAGATAATGCATTATTGGAAACCTAGGGTGAGGGAAAGGACAAGGCCACTCAGCTACTTGCAGATGAAACAAGGGAAACAGATGCCAGAATAGGAGGATAGGAGGCTCATGCACTGCACAGAGTAGTGACAAGCATCCAGTACAAGGCAATGTCATTCACGCCACTAGGAAAACCTACATTGAGAAGGCGTGGAAATGTTCACGTTGGAGAATGCAGTCTCTGTTAGTTTATGCAAATGTTTGATTTCCCCATCTCTTACAAAGGAAAGACTTATAATTTGCACAATAGGCTTATTAATATCTAGGGCCTTGGAAAACAAAAGTGATGTTTAAACTTCTGGCTTTTAAATCTTCCAATTTATACCGCTCTGTGCCTCACTAAATTCACCGCACTCACTACCGTTTGATGTTCAGCAAGCTCTCTCCACACTCCCTTCCTCTTGATAAAACATTAAATCAGTGGATTCCCCAACCCACCCCTCCCTTTTGCTCTCTAAAGATGAGTATTTCTGGTAACTGAAATTCTGTTTAAATATGTAGAGTTCTGAAGGGAGCCACGGCTGCAGTAGTGATATTTCAAATCGTTAGACGTTGTGACTTTAGGCTGTAAAATAGACACCTATTAAAGTACATAATTCAAAATGCTGTAACACATGGGAAAGGGGCAAAGACAGGGAAAGATTAACTGAAGACTGAGGCCAGGCTTGACATGGCTCTACTGTGTGATAGGCCATTCAGGTCCCTTTGAAATAAAATGCAAAGGTGCCAAGAAGGCAAATCTATCATTATAATTTTTTCTGGGTTATAAATATATAAATATTGTAATAAACCCTGTGCTGGTATTGTTGTGTGTATGTGTGTAAAACATATACAGGGGTTAATATGACATGGTTTCTTCCTTTGAGGAACAGCTTCCCAGTTGAGTGTTTGCTGTGGGATAATGCTCTTGTACACTGTAAAGATTTGTCACTCATATTGGTTTAATAAAACATTGATTGGCTAGTAGCCAGGCAGGAAATATAGGCAAGGCAATCAGACTAGGAGAATTCTGGAAAGTGGAAAGGCAGAGAGTCAGTCACCAGCTGGACGCAGAGAAAGCAAGATGAGAATGGCTTACGGAGAGGTACCAAGCCACGTGGATAAACATAGACAAGAATTATGGGTGAATTTAAGTCATAAGAGCTAGTTAATCTCAAGCTTGAGCAATAGACCAAACAGTTTATAATTAATATAAACCTCTGTGTGTTGAAGGGCTGTGGGACTGGGTGGGCCAGAAACTTCTGTCTACAAGTGTCTCTTCAGCTTTTCTTCTATTCTGTTTCCATGTTCCAATTCTAGAACCATCTTAAACTTTGTACCATTAATTGTCTCCCCACCATAACATGTTCAGACCTTGGGTATCCTCTCTATTGGCTTTCACTCATTTAACAAAAAAAAAGTGCTTTCTTTTTCCTCTCTCAAATCAGTCCTTCTCTCCTCAAGAGGTATTATTCCTACTGAAGACATATGCTGCCCTTGGAGCAGAAATAAAGAGGCATTTGTATCACTTTCTGTATTGAATATAAGCACAGAAACACAAGGAAGGGCAGAGGATGTCTAGAGGATTAAAAAACCATGTTCCCATCCTGTCTCAGAACCTAACCTGTGAACATTACACATTTGAGATCTTAACCAAATGCCTTAAACAAAGCTAAATTCCATTTGTACATTTATTTAAATTAAGACTCTAAAGATGAGGGCATCCTGGACTGTCCTGGCTGGTTTAATGACAAATTTCCTTATAAGAGATGCTAGAGACACTGCTGTGATAAGACACAGGTAAATATGGAATCAATGCAGTCTTGGGCCATGGAGCTGAATAGGTTAGGAAAGGTTCTTCTCTCAGAAGAGAGCCTGATCCTACTGCACTTTGATTTCAGACTTCTGTCCCATAGAATTACAAGAGCATACATTTCTGTCATCCAAGCCACTGAGTTTGTGATAATTGATTATAGCAGCTCTGGACAATGACCTCAGTGTAGAAATGCAGCTCAACCTCCTCGAGTGAGGACAGCACTACGGGAGATGATGCAACTGTGTCTCTACAGAATGAACTTCGGCAGGCAGAGACAAAGATGTGTGTAGTTTGAAGAGTAGCACTCGGATACAGGTAAGGCGTAGGAATAGAATTGTCCCTGAGCATCTCTGTAGTACTGTGGGTCCTAAGCTAGCCTTGTTTACTCCAGTCTTTCCTATAGGATCCCTACTCCAACTTGTGTCAGAGTCTTACAGTAGCTTTGGTCAGGGCTTTTTGAAGGCACAGGTAAAGACCTAACATTTCAAGCCACACAGAAGAGTAAATCCAGCTGAACCTATCATTCACTTGATAGTAGCCAAGAGATCACCCATCAGGAAGGTGGGTTCACCTTAAACCACATTAAAGACTTAGGAAGAATAATTCCCTTAATGAAATAATATACTTTTTCTTCCTAGCACTAACATCCCCTAGCATATTTTAAGTCTGCCTACTCTTCAGAATTATTCAGAAAAGCAAAACTTTACTTTTCTTCATTTTTTTTTCTGTTCTAATCATGCTCTCTCTAATACTTTGGGATTCCTTAATCTTCTCCTGAAACTCCCCTCCACCTCCTTGTCATCTGGATATGACTGACCTCATGACTAACTCAAATGGCGTGGCTTTCTCCTCTCTATCTTCTCTGTTTTCCTCTTCCAGACAGTTTTTAAGATTTATGGCTTGCTTGTTTGGGGATTTTTCTTTTAAACTCTCATAAAACTTTCCTCAAGCCTCCTTTTGACTCTATTCTTAAGTTATTTTATTAATGAGACTGAGAACCCTAAGGGTGGGTCCAAGTTTCCCTAGTAACAAGAGTAGGCTAATCTAAAGTATGAATCCAATTCCATCAATCATCTCCACCCCTCACACAGTTTTAGTGATTTCCCATGATTCATAAAGTACAGGTTCCTTGGGCAAACATTTAGATGCTTCTACAGTCTTTGCCCAGCCTACTCACAGCAAGCAGACTGCTAAGGTGTTCCCAGTGGTTCATGGAAATATATTCTGTGTAGTCTTTTCAATAGGGCTGAGTAATAGTCTTTGAATATATAGAACATATCAAAAATGATGGAAGATTACATGTGAGATGGGAAAAGGCCTTTGGCTTCCATCCTGAAGGCTTTTCTTTCTTGCTTTCTCATTGCTCCCTCTAATAGGAACAGGTACCATTTTATAAGCCGCTTTGTGAAGAGATCTATGTGGCATGGAACTGAGGAAGACTGCAAGCCAATGCTTAGTGAGAAAGGGAACCCTGCCCCAAATCACACAGGTGAGCCCCAGAGCAGATCACTTCACAATGGATTCTGGAAATGACAACAGCCCTGTCTGAGGCCCTGACAGCAGTTTTGTTAAGACCTGAGGACAGGAGCCAGAGGCATCAGCCATGGTAGACCAGTTCTCATGATCACAGAAGCTTGAGGTAATGACAATTTTATAGTACAAGGCAAATTTTGAGGTGATTTATTATGGAGGAATTAATAACTAATACAGTAATTTTCAATTTCACATCTCAGCCACTTATACTTCCATACCTTGTATTCTTATCACACTGAACTAGCTTGTCTTTAACACACACTAACACACACCCCTGTCAGGCTGTTGTGTGCAACACTCCTTTTGTTCCAAATGCCGTCTTTTTCTTTCATGCCTGATAACAATGTGCATTTTGTACATGAATCCATCTGTAATACCATGGCTATTCAAATGCCTGCCCCAATGCTTGCTTCCTTCTGCCAGTTAGACAGCCCACTTCATGCTCCCCAGCAGTCTACATACATTTATCTTAGAGCTCTTTGTTGGGTGTTGCTGTTTACTGACAAAGGAGCACCTTTGTCAGCTCTCCTCATATAAAGAGAAATTCCTGAGTAGACAGAGTGCCATCCTCACTTTCTACCTCTAATACCTTACAAAGCGATCTGGACATACTCACAGATTCTATATATTTTCATTCTATATTTTAAAATAGTTTTATTCTGTATATTTTTCATTAAATCAACTTTAAAATAGCCATTGGGGAATTAAGCCCTTGAATTAGTTGTGTCAAATGTAAAGCAGCAACAACAAAAATAGTAAAATTAATAATACGGTGCAGTAATAGTAATAACAAAATAATAATATAATGATAATAAGAATGTGATAATGATACTACTAATGAGGTGTTATTATTGGGATTGGAGCTTCCATGAGTCAGACTCTGAAGTGAAAGTGTTTGCATATCCTACCTGCAAGCCTCATGCTGTTTTATAGTGTCAGAAAATTGTACCCATAGACTTGGGGTGGGTGGAAATGAGTTGTTTAAAGGCTCAGAACTTACAATGAAGATGGAAGAGAATCCTAGATCTGTTCAGTTCTTTTTACACTACAAACTTTAAATAAAGGTCCCTAAGAATAAATAAATGGAGGATGGCTAAATAACAGTCACTTTTGAATGGGGCTGATTTCTTCAGAAATTATTCCTTCAGAGTATGTCACATAAACATCCTCCAGGTACTGCCATGGGGTGGCGTGTGTGTGTGTATGTGAATGTCTGTGTGTGTGCACATGTGTATATGTGTGTGCATGTGTGTATATGAATATCTGTCTGTATCAATGTGTATGTGCATATGTGTATGTGTGTGCGCATGTGTGTGTGAATGTCTATCTGTCTGTCTGTATGTGTATGTATGTATGTGTGCATATGTGTATTTATGTCTGTGTGCATGTGTGTATGTGTGCGTGTGAATGTCTGTCTATGTGTATGTGTGTGTGAATGTATGCCTGTGTGTATGTATGTGTGTGTGCATGTGTGTATGTGTATATATGTCTGTGTGTGCATGTGTGTATGTGTATATATGTCTCTGTGTATATGTGTATGTATGTCTATGTGTATATATATGTGAGCATGCATGTGTGTATATGTGTGTCTCTGTGTGTGTATGTGTCTCTGTGTGTGTGTATGTGTAGCTGTGTGTGTGTTTCTAAAGGCGTTACTTTCCCGAAGTAAAAGAGAAAAGGATGAGTCAAGAAAAGATGATTAATATCCATGTGGTAGGAAAAGCCACAGGACAAGCCCAACTTCTGTGAAGAAAATGCCCTCTCAGGGTCTGAAGTTGAGCAGCAGATCCAATTAGCTGGTTGATATATGAATATATGCAGGTTAGGGCAGTACTAGAATGGGTTGCACTTGGCCTTGAGAATTCTGATGAGCCTTTAAAATTCAGTGGACACTATTCTAGAATTAATCTAAGTGAATCTCACTGTACAATGGAAGTATGGCTCTTTCTTCCCCTAACAGACCCGCTAAGCATCGCCCCTGCCACTATTCTCATTTCCAATAGTTAACAGCTTACCACCTTGGGGAAAGCACAGCATCCACCCAGGGAAATGAGTAAATCTAGGCTCCCTCAAGAGAGGGTACTTTATTTTAGCAAATTCAAAAACTTGTGACATCAGACTCAGGTCCACCAATTAGAGCTCTCCATCTAGGCCATCAAACACAGGGCCATGGGAAAGAGGGATGTTTTCTCCCTCTGTGTGGCATGGTACCACTGCATATTAATATTAAAATGATATTTCAAATTAGCAAACAGGATGGAGGAAGCAGTTTTGCCATTCACATGTAAACCTGTGTTCTTTTACAAAACCATCCCTTCTCTCTCTCCCTTCCCTCCAGGAGCTGTGCAATTGAAAGGCAGAGTTCTAGGGGCTGAGTACACATTGAGAATTAGCATATCAAACACATCCAATAAGCTGAATGGAAATTAGAAGAATCCCAACTCTGACATCTATTGGCTGCGCTAAATTGAGGTTAATGTGGTCCAGTCCTTCCTGCTTTAAACAAAGATAAGGAAATGCATATCTTCTAGTGCCTATCCCTTGGGTCCATAAGGCATGTCTCTTCTATGGGGAAAATAAAAACAATATAAAGAAAAGGAGAGAAAAATAAAAGAAAGGAAGGAAAGAAAAGATCCCAAACACGTTAGTGAGATATATATGTATATTCGCTGATATATAACTTAATAAAAGTTTATGGACCTGGGATAAGGAAGCCACTCTGAACAGATACACTGGGACTGAAATATGGTCCAATTAAGTCTGTAACAGGGTGAGCTTTACTTTGAACATTCTCCAAGTCGAAATGAAAGCTCTGCAGAACAGATAAATCAGGCAACATAAAAAAAAAAAAAAAAAAACGCTGATCTGGCACAGCTCCCAAAAGAAGCTAGGGGGAGGTAGGTAGGCTGGAGATACTAGTCAGGGCTGTATAGGGAGGTGTGGAAAAGGACGGTGGGAAGGGATTCAGCCAGCCCTTTTCATTGGATGCTCAAACAGTTGCAGCTCCTGTGACTGTAAATAAACCGCAGATATTTAAGCCATTGCAATTAATGCCTTCTGTGACAGCTATTTATCTATTGAAGGGACAGCAAGGCTTGTCTGCTGCAATTAAGCTGTTTGCTAGTAGTGCCTTCAAATACGCGGTGCCTTTAGCCAAACAGTCATTTGTAGTTTATGGGCATGTTTCTTACTGAAGGAGAAATTTGATAGGAAAATGTGCTGAGCCCCTCTGTACCCTAGACACACACATACACACTATACTACACACACACACACACACAAACACTACACACACACACACACCC
Source organism: Ondatra zibethicus (assembly GCA_004026605.1). Classification (NCBI taxonomy): domain Eukaryota; kingdom Metazoa; phylum Chordata; class Mammalia; order Rodentia; family Cricetidae; genus Ondatra; species Ondatra zibethicus. Next base: position 137,751 of record PVIU01001850.1, on the reverse strand, counting down.
AGAGAGAGACAGAGAGACAGATGACAGATTTCAGGGCACAATTTAGCCTCAGCTCCTGCAGTGAGCCTTCCTAGTCTTGTTGACCTTTAGGAAAATACAAACCATTCTTCTTGAATTCATGATAGGAGCTGAGCAACATAGAGTGTGGGTCTTGGCTGGGGACACTCAGGCCCAGGTTTGCATTTCTTCATTGTCTCTTTTTATCTGTGGGCTCAGGGTTAATTCAGGTCCTGGATGCCAACTAGAAAACAGACCACCTGGGACTGCAGAGATGTTTCAGGCAGTAAGTAGAGCTTGCTGCACACACGTGAAGACCTGAGTTCACATCCTTAGCATTTGTGTAAAAATGTTGGTGAGGAGCCAGGGGGATCCTCAGAGGTCGCTGCTGGCCCCAGATTTGGCGAGATGTGCTATCTCAAAAATTTAGGATACCTGACTTTAACCTCTAGCTTTTACTACATATGTACACATGTACTCATGCATACACAAGTGGTGAGTTCAAACATGCACACATAGCGCAAAACTTGAACATCTACTGTATCCAAATGCTGAGATGATCATGGTCCAATGGCAGAAGAAACAGAAGTATTGCCAGGCACATAGTAGGGTGTCAAGTTGTGATTTCTCTGACCAAGCTTCTTTCCGTGGTGAAGGGAAATCATAGCTGCTGTGTTTCAGCAAAGTTGTTTTGATTTTTACATCTTTCAGAATATACAATGGCTTACTTTCTGGAAATATTATTAAGTCTCTGTGAGACAGTATATTGGAAGCAGATGTCTTTTATTTTGCCCATAATAAGCAACCTTGGGCTGCTACCTCATCCCTTGAAGCCTCATTTCACTCTTCTGTAAAATATCAGTAAGAATAGCAGTAATAGGGCTGGGGAGTAAGTCAGAACAGGGCTTGTTGCACAGGTATGCGTACCTGAGTTTGCATCCCCAGCACCAATGTAAAACTGAACATGTTTGTAAATCCAGTGTTGGGGAAGAGGACAGTGTTAGTGACAGGCAGGTCCCCAAAGCTTGTTAGCTACTCTAGCCAAACTGGCAAGCTCCAGGTTCAACTGGAGATGAAATTTAAAAACAAGAAGTAGAAAATGACAGAGGAAGACATCCAAAGTTGACCTCATACTTTCACATATCAAAAGCATGTCCTTATACATAGCACAGTTAGAGAAGAGGGGAGGGGGAATAAAAGGGAAGAGATAGGGAGACAGAGAGGGACAGAGAGAGAAGAATAACATACTCCACCTAGGTTTGTTGTTACCATCTAGTATGATCTTCAGTGTTGGAATCAGGGAGGTGAGTGTTCAACTCTGGTCAGAAATATTGGTTATTTTATTTTTGCAAAGAAAGTCTCAAAGCCTCACAGAAGCTGAATCTCCTTCCCTAGATACCACAGAGCCAGTGAGAGCTCTCTTTGGCCTCTAACTGTTCCCCCCAAATTTCTCCTGCCTTCTGATAGAGCTGATATCTTCAAGGGGGAAGGGGTCTGTCTGCTTCACTGGTGAGCCACCTGGAGTCTGCTGAGGTATCTGGAGATATCAGTAAACTTTGCAGAAGTAAAAAATACTGTGTGGAGCAAATCTGAGGGGGTTGTTGTCCTGTGTAGATAATGGAAGTAACCTTTGTTAGGACTGGGTGCCTAGTGAGGGGCCTTTATCTCTTGGCTACCTGCTGATTTCTCCCTTTTTGCTTCTCCCCTGGTATCTTTCTTCAGAAAGACAGCGCTTGTCTTCTATATCCTTGGGGGACAATCAAAGTCGTTGACACTTGGTGCTCTCTTCCAGAATTGTCTGTGGTATAGTCTGTACTTTACCGTACTAGAAGGTTCTGCTCACTGATGGTATCACCTTGCCTCCACAACAGGCAGAAAGCTACCCTTGAAGTTTGGGGAAGGGTTTGGTCATCGACAGTGAAACTGGATTATCAGGGACACATTGGATACAAGTATCTTTCTGCGGTCTACCATTTGACTTTGTGACTTTACCTCTCTCCAAGGTTGGGTAGATGTCAAATCCAGTTTTGAAAAACCTGACTAGGAAATTAGAGGGACCGTGCTGCACAGCAAATCATCTGGGACTCTGTTTTGCTAAACTGGTCCTGCTACTTTTGAGTAGATTTTAGTAGAATAGGAAGTGGTGCTATCTCAGGAGTGTCCTCTGTCCTGTCCTGTGAAAGACTCCAAAGATGCAACTAGGTCTTTCAGAGTCTCAGCTTTAAAACACTGCCTCTTCTCATGTCCTGCTCTCGCTTGTGATTATGACAGGTTGTATACTGTCATAATCTGGTACCTCTCTTGGAGTACCAGATGCTGCTTTTATGATGTGATTGACAGATAGGGGAAAGGACATATCCAAAGTAGATCTCTAGTTCCTTCCACCTCTACTGAAAATACACAGTTCGATCAAGATTTTCAAGTTTTGCTAGGAGAGTTTCTGAAGACATCCAAGGTCCCTGGGAGGGATTTGACATTATCCCCCAGTCCTGTTCTTCTTTGGAAGGTGTGAATATTAACAGGAACTGGGAATAAGATGAGGAGGAGAATAGTCCATGGGGGAAGAAACTTCTACTATAGAAAGTACAGAAAGCCAACATTGGCTTCTCTGGTTTATAGCTTGTTTCAGGAACAGCCTTGAGAGTGGGGCTGTTACCACTCAAACAGCTGAAATTTTTCTTAGCATCTACTGGGTACTAAGTTATCTGATTTTTGTTTTTAAAGACATCTTTACAATAGGCAGTACTCATCTTCATCACTGATCCACTGTCAAATAACATCTGTGAGGGTAGAAAAGTTGTGTTCATTGGTACATCCCTAGCATCTAAAACTGCCTCTCTCTCATCAATAGTTATTGAGTGAATAAGAATATTCTAAGTCCACTTTACTAATGAGCCGTTACTACTGAGTCCCATAAATCTTTATTGATTATCCCAGGTGACATGACAGGCTAATAGCAGAGACAGGATTCAAAGAACAACTCTCCAGTTCTGAAGTCCATGTTTCTCCATGAACATTTGTTCATGATCTTGCTTCTACATGTACCCACCAGGGAGCAGGGGTTGGGGCTCTATATGCCTACCCTGCAGATCCAGTGGGGTCACAACTGATCCAGCTTAGTGAAGAGAATGGGGCTCAAGACTGGCACTTGAGGGGCTCTGAGGTGTTTTTCTCAGAGGTACAACCTGAATGTGAAGTGTGCGCCCATGGACTTGTATGTTTCTACACTGAGACCCACTTGGTGCTGCTGATTTAGAAGGTTGTAGAACATTTATGATGTAGGACCAAGCTTGAGGAAGCATGTCACTGAAGATGGGGACAGGCATTTACATTTATAAGCAGATCCTTGTTCTGGCCAAGGTCTCTCTTCTTAACTGCTGACTCCATGTTATTGATGTGGTATTCCCCTCTGTATGCTATGAATATGTTTTATTACCATTGGTTAATAAAGAAGCTGCTTTGGCCTATGGCAGGGCAGAATATAGCCAGGCTGGAAGGGATTAGAGAGAGAGAGAGTAGGTAGAGTCAAGACAGACGTCTTGTAACTGCCAAAGGAGAAAGATGCCAGAACCTTACCGGGTAAGCCACAGCCACACGGTGACACACAGATTAATATAAATGGGTTAGTTCGAGATATAAGAGCTAGGTAGGACTATGCCTAAGCCATTGACAAAGCAGTGTTGTAATTAATATAGTTTTTGTGATTATTTGGGTCTGGGCAGCTGGGAAGTGAACGAGCAGTCTCTGTTTACATATTATCAGCTACTTCACATTCTGGCTACTTGGTATCAAGCAGCATATCCCATTAAACTGTGATGATGTCCCCAAATGTCTTTCTTCCCTTAAGTTGTTCTACTACATATTTTGTCACAGAAGCAAGGACAATCACTAACACAGGTATGTCTCACATATTTCTGGACCATAATTTTCTACTCTCTCTGGTGTGGGATTGCAATGGCTTCCCCATCAGCTTCACAGAGTAACAGTGAGGTGAAATCAGCTAGTTAAGAAGCTAGGAAGTCACAGACACATGCAAAGGAAAACTGTTCCCCACAAAGCAGCATCTCTAATAAAGAGAAAGGTGAGCCGATATCGCCGTGTTCTCATTGTGGCAATTGGCCTAGCTGTTTCTGCTCCACTCTGCACCTCCTTCCCTCTCCACTTCTCCAGGAAAAGGAGATTATTTTTAATTACATCCTTACACTGGATTAATGAGTCTGCACAGTAAGTTAATGAGCAGGACACTGCACCAGGAGACAACAGATCTGATTACTTTCAGAGATTTTCTTGAAGCTTTCTCCTGTCTAGAACTTCGTCCAAAAACCACTGCTGAGGAAGCGAGAGGCTGCCAGTGATTTCTGAGGTGCGGCATTTAGGATGCCTAGGACATGGCAACTTCCAAAAGCCTGCTGGGAAGGGGTGGCCTAGTGCTCTTTCAGAGGAAGAGTTTCTTACTTGTAACCAAATGGCCCATGTCTCCCTTAGCAAGCACCCCGTAAGAGAAAGAGAATTTCTTGCTTCTCTGGGTTCTTTGTTATCACTAATATTTAGACACCACCCCACAGAAAACTTTGCTGATATTTAATTCTACCTGAGCACCATCTTTGGTGGTCTTCCAGCACTCAATTCTCTGTCTGAATTCTTTTCCCTTCATCCATGTCTTCTCTTCTTGGTCACTGGAAACTCAGTGAGGGCAGGCACACAGCCTTCTCAAATCACATATGTATACCTGGACTTATTGTAAATACACTGAATCAGGGAAAGAATGACTGATTAAAGCACCAGGGAATAAGTGAGGAACTTCATGATTGAAGTCAAAGCCCCACACTGTGTCTATTGAATAGTTTTCCTTGTGGCTGTATGGCTCACTGTAACTATCAAGAGAGATTAGACTTTTCAGCAGGAATATGTATGTATTCACACATTTCCAGTTGCTCATGCAACAGAAATGTTTTTATCGCTCTTGTCATGGGTACATGATGATTTAACTGTTCCAAATGGTAGCTCAGACCCAGCCTGACTAGAACTCCACCTTGCTGCTGTTTGCACCATCTTGGGCGTCATCTAGATTTCCTGAGGAGATGTTGAGAAATACTAAAAACCTTCAAGAACATTTCCCCATCTCACCTTGAAGTGGTAAAGACTCACTTTTTGTTGGCTAGAAATAAATGCAAGGTACCACCATCCTTCAAGAAGCCGGGCGTGGTGGCACACACGTTTAGTCCCAGCACTCATGAGGCAGAGGCAGGTGGATCTCTGTGAGTTCAAGGCCAACCTGGTCTACAGGAGCTAGTTCCAGGAGAGGGTCCAAAGCTATAGAGAAACTCTGTCTTGAAAAAAAAATGGAAGAGGAGGAGGAGGAGGAAGAAAAAGAAGAGGAAGAGAAGAAAAAGGAGGAGGAGGTGAAGAAGAAGAGCGAACTCCAAAATGGGACAAGTAGTAGGATCTCAGGATCTTTCTGGAGTTTGTGGACAGTCTATTGGTTCTAAGTCCTTCATCTATGTCTAGTCTGAAATCACTGCACCTGTGCCTTGCAGCTGCACAGAGCCAGATCATCCTCCAACTCTGTGATGGGAAATCCGCAATGTGATGGGATCTGGAAGCAACTAGCAACTAAGGCACAAGTATCTGGATGACTCTGTGAGGACGGTCCTAGAAGGCACTAACTGAAAAGAGAAGAGCTTCCCAAGAAGCACCCTCTGGCAGGTGGCCCAGATATCAAATGGTTCAAGGAAACTTCAGTGCCATTTGTCTGCCTCTCTTAGCTTCTGGCTGCTGCTGCTGCTTCTGTTGCTAACGTTCTTCCTTGACATCACAATTAAGCATTTGCAGCTTTCCAATGATGTTATGATCAGTGATCCACCAGAAACCATCCATTCCTTTAGCACTAGATGGGGACTGCAGTGGAGTTCAGTTCCATGGACTGAGGAGCTACTGGGTTCAGCTTCTCCCACTTGAAGATGGTCATTGTTAAAATGCTAAGATCCTACCAGTTGGAAGCCATTCTATTAAATTCCCTTTATACTACATAAATATTTTACAGATTCTGGACCACTAGAGATCCCAGACTAGTACAAGTACTGATGATATGAGGGAGGATGGGGCTTTATTCCTCTATGCTTTCGTTTCTCTACAATCTTCCATTTGAGATGTTATGTGATAATGCCAGCAGGCTGATGAAAGACATCATGACCCTACCATCTCTCCTCTATATTAGTGTGTTTAGTCTGCTGGAATAAAGCACCAGAGACTGGGTGGCTGGCAAATACTAAGGTTTATACTTAGCAATTCTGAAGACTGGGATTTCTAAGATGAGAGTGCTGGACAATTTGATTTCTGGTGAGGTCTCATGTTCCACCTCACAGAAAGCACCTTCTGAGTCCTCACCTTGTAGAAGTGGCAAACACGTCCCTTGGGTCCTATTTTATAAGGGCAACCAATCCCATTCACGAATGTTTTGACTTCATTATTTAACCAGCTTCTCTCTAACACCACTGCTATCTGGAGAAGGTATTCCACACATGATTTGGAGGGGACACATTTAGGCCATGGCAGCCATACCCAACTTAGAAGGTACCTTTGCATGTTTGAATCTGAAAAACATTTTGTCCGACTTTGATAATTCCATAAACAAAGTAGCAGAGACTGTTTACCGGTGTGAGATTCATGATTTAAATTAACTCCCTAACTAGGCAAGCATCTTGGTCTTTTTGGACCTTGTAGACATGCCCCAAAGGCTTATTCTCAGTCTGCATTTCTATTTCCTAATCTGTAATTTACAGCTCACTGCACTCTGGCTTCTGGCTGCATAGATCATTCCAACCTCCAGCATCAGTGACTACAGGGAAGGACATTTTTGAACTCTCTACATCGTCTTCTCCACATTCTTCCTCTAGGGTATAAGGTGACCAATATCATCTAGAGCAGCTCTACCCCACATTCTTTGCCTTTAATATCTTAAAGATTGTGCATGTGTGTGTGTGTGTGTGTGTGTGTGTGTGTGTGTGTGTGTGTGTATCTATGTTTGTGTGGAAAGGCACACATGTATACAGGTGCCTGCAAAAGCCAGAGGCGTCCCTCTGGATGTGAAGTTACAGGCAGTTGTGAGCCACCTGACTGTAGCAGAATTTCCTGCTGGCCTGGTGCCAGAGAGTTAGCAACTAACACCAATCACCACTGGGTCACACCTGGCCTAGCTCTAGAGTTAGCACCTAGCTCTAATCCATCCTTTGTGTTACAGATATCTTTTGTGATTTTTGTCTGAGAGTTTCCCAAAGATACAAAGCTATGTCAAACTTGGCTGGGAGGGAAACCGGGACAGGCTGTTTTGAGTGTATGGAAATTAACTGGCCTAATTGTAAATATGGAGATAAATAAAAATGCCTTGGGCAAAGGGAAAGTGCTTCAGTTCTTTGAGGCTGGGGACCTCTGCGGCCACCAAAGGCTAAGTTCATTCTCAAGTGTCTCTGAGTCTTCATTTCACAGACCTGTGTGAGCCCACACCTGTGCCATGACATCCGCGACACCCGACATGGTTTCTGACAATCAAAATCAGGTCCTCTGAAACTTCAGGATGCTCTCATAACTGAGCCATCTGTATCCCTCAGTCCTTTGCTGTTTGTATGTGATTAACACTCATGGGAGAAAAATCTTTCTGTTGAGAGCTATTCATGAAGATATCTGTAGGAGTACAGATGATCCGGACCTAATATATCACTGGCTGTATATACTGCCATGTGTACAGTATATACTGCCACATGTATAGTATATACCGCTGTGTAACATTCTCCATTTAGAATGCTAGTGCTCAAATGCAGCTTTCTCTGGTGGGGGTTGGGAGAAGAATTATTTTTCATCTGTAGCAGAACAAAGAGTAGGGCCTAGAACACACAATAGAAATAGCTTCAATTCTACATCAATATCATTCTGGTTATCAAGCAGATGGAAAGGGCCCAAGAATGGTACAGGCCATGTGTATGTAATGCAGATACCAAGGCTGAGGGGGCTATTTTTGGAATAGTCCAATAAATTATTAGCTATTTGGCCTGGGAGAAAAGTCTAGAAAATCTGTTGTCTCAATCAGCAAGGAAACTGTTTCTGTCCTTGGAGATTTTGGGTGAGCAGAATTTATGGAGTAATACACTTTATTGGGTTCACAGTCTATTTTCAACTTTCACAGGGCCAAAGAATACATGACATGCTCAGTGCTTCCCACCACAACTTCCAATTGTATGAGGAAGGAAGCGAGCCCAAACAGTCCAAGTCCCGGACTATGATGTCCTTAACTTTGTTCTGAAAGGAGCAAGGAGTGACTCTGGACGCAATGAGTCTGGGAAGGGTAATGAGATAGAAGCCCAGAGCAATAACAGAAAGACAAAAGGGCTGCTTAGGAAGACGGCTGGGATAGAAGGAATGGGGTAGCAAGCGTGTGGAAGTACAAAGGGCTAGGACATGATGGGTCATGTGTGAGCATCACAGAAAGAACAGAAGACTTGAGAGATTCCCAGACCAGCTAAAATGATCATCACTCTGCCATTCACTGGCGTTCTTAGGGTTTGAGTATCTCACACAGTGCTTGGGAGATGCGGGGGAACATCTTACCCTCGTTTCTTCCTGTTAGGTCAGCTAGATTGTCACTTTCTTGGCAAGCATGCAGTCATCATGCATTGGATTGAACAAAGCTCAACTGAATTACAGTGAGACAGAGCTGGCAGCTAACAGGACTATAAAGAGAGTGTCGGCCTGGATTCCTTAACATCAAGTTGAAATGGTTAGATTTTCTTCTGAAAGCCATAGTGAGCCTTTGATGATTGTGAGCAAGGGTGTAACGCTTTGAAAAGCATCCATGTTGAAAGAGTCAAGAGGCACAGAAACTTGGTTTGGGCTTCCTAGAACTGTTCTGAAGCCTGGCTGGGGACACAATGCTTTCAAGCAATGTGTCTGTAGCTTCATCTATACAAAAACACAGTTTTGTTTCTTTTCCTGTAAACATGAAGTTCTCTCTAGCTATGCTGGCACCTTCCCAGCTCCAATAGAGTCATGAGTACCAGAAAATATTTTTCCCTGAAATATTTATTGCTCTATAATCCTCAGGAACACCGTAATAAATGGAAGCTGATGATCAGTTGTGACGTGGAGGACACTGTGATGTGTGATGAACACAGTGACAGATCAGAGCCCACATCCTAGACTGACCAGTTGTTACCAAGCAGGAATACAACCCGGACAATCATTAGATCTTTTAAAAAGGAAAGTAGAGACCCTGATTTCTCCATAACTCCCCAAGTCTTAAAATACTGACACAAATTCACTGAAATAGCATAAGAGTCAAGTAAAACATATGTGCAACCCCTACTATTAGATTGTTTGTGAAACATTAAAGAAAAAAAACAGCTATAGAACCCAGATCCCAAGACTTGAATCTAGACTCTGAGATCAATGAATCTGATGGAGCCCGTTAACCACTTTAAGTTTTGCACCCCTAATTCAAAATAAATTGTAGAGAGCACACCTCACCTTGCCAGGTGGTGAGAAATAAATGGGATGATGCATTGGAAACCATTTATCTTAACTCCAAGAACTAAAAAAGCTTTAGCTCTTTGAAGTCTGAGCTGAAAAAAGACATAATGACAGGACTTGTTATCCAATATAATTCTATGATGGAGCTACATGAAGAGAAAGTTTTATGTGATGCTGGATGTGGGGACAGTTGGGGAACTGACGCTCTGATCATAGTATTCTAAGAAATCCCCTGGTTCTACAAAACCTGTGACATCTGGGAATGAAAATACATTTGACTGCAGTTGATTAAGGCATAGCCAACTGTGATCAATGACCCAAGTAAGGAAAGATGTCTTTGTGAGGGAGATAAGGACAATCCTGTAGGTAAACATTGCCTCTCTCCAATGTGGCTTGAGTTCACAGACGTTTATGGGAGGGATATTCTGAATGGGGACTCAAACCAGGAGAAAACAACAGCAAAGTCAAGAAACAAGGATGTGAAAAACACAAGCAGACCCTGATCTGTCACTGCCACAGAGGCTCAGCATCTGTCCCATCTGAGAAGTTCAACTTCACTTCAGTCTCAGTTTGGCAAGCTCCAACTGGAGGCCACCATTGTGCTTTCAGTATTTACCATAATTAGCTGGCTTAGCCACCAGAAAGTACCCTGAAAAACAAAATGAAAACCAAAAATCTCGGTTGAAGGATCTTGATTGAGCCCTTTCAAGAGACAGCCCTTGTCTAGTGTTTGCACTGATAAAACAGGTTTCCCAGAGAAGCTAGTGGTACTGATAAATCCTAGGGTCAAGGAGAGAAGTAGAAGCTTGCCTTTTTATTTAGGTGTCTCTAGTTGTATGGATCCATTCAAGGAGTAGAAAACTCACCAGAGGACCACTTTGATCCTGGTCGTGAAACCATCTTCTGGAAGGACAATTACAAAGAAAACATGGTAGCTGACTATATAATGGGACCCACAGACTGAGTATACTTCATGCCATGGAGAAAGGATGGTGAAACTGCACACATACTACTGCACTATGGAAAAATCCTGGAAGACACAGATACCAGGATGTGTGCCTTTGTGTCCAAGAGCACGTCTAACCACACCACTGACTTTTACAGCTCTTGCATTATGAAGGGGACAGTTGGGTGACAGAGAAATGCATTTTTTTTGTCTGTTAAATTTGGTGATGCAACTATAAAGTCTTGTTAGCAGTATGATGTTGCATACATGCCTTGTAGAATCAGTGTTCAAGAAAACCCTGAAACTTCACTATGGTATGAATTTTGCAGGAAGCAGTATGTAGAAAGAGATCCAGTAAAATGTATTTTGTGCTATTATTAGATCTCAGACTTGTGATTCATGGGAAAACTTAGGTTATACTTAATCTTTGTACAAAGTGGAGAATAGCGCTGCTTCACCATAGGAGACTTCTTGCATTACTTTTGTTTTATTTTTTAAACAAGACTTACTGCAACACACAGCAAATCTCATGTGTGTTGGTGTTCATGTGTGCTGGTGTTCATGTGTGTGAAGGCATGTGACCATGTGCCACTGTATATGTGTGCCAATCAAAGGATAATTTCCAGTGTTCATCCTCCGCTTCCTCATTGTTTGAGGAAAGCTCTCTTGTTATCTCTTGCTGCATATGCCAGGCTACTTGGACAATGAGCTCCCTGGGATACTCTTCTCTCCACCTCCCATCTCACTTTAGGAGTGCTGGGGTTGCAGAAGTTTTCCCCTGCATCCAGACTTGCATGGGCTCTGTGGATCCACACTCAGGTCCTCACATACGGCACGGTAAACACTCTCCCCACTGACCCATCTCTTCTGCCAGAAACTTGCATAAAAAATTTTAATGCTATGAGTTTTGACAGATATAGACATAAAAACACAATAATAAGAAATATATCGACATAACCTCTTTAAGTCTCCTGTGTCTCCTTATACTCATACGATTATCTTAATATAAACAGAAACAGCATTTGATAAAATTGAACAGGTATTCATCATAATCACTCATTAGACTAACAGTGGAAGAAATCTTCCTTAATGTAATACTGTATAAACTGCAAAAATACATAGCAAACTTTATACTTCTGAGGCTTGTTGTATGTTTTTTTTTATAAAATATTTCCAAAATGTATTTTGGTAAAATATCTGAAACATCAACAGGGATGCCACTGTTCTTGCTTCTATTCAACATGATTCTAGACATTTTTATCCAGTACATTAAGGGGAAAAGAGCAAGATAAAAAGACTAGAAGAGACACACATTTACTATAGTTTTGGCATATGAAATAAATTATATAAAAAAGAAAAAGTGATAAAAACACTATTTACATTAAAAGGATTCAAGACTCATGAAGATTAATGTACAAATCCATCATGTAAAATCAATTTTATTTTCATATTATATCAGCAATAATTTTATTAAAATGTAAAAAGAGAAAAAACTGAAAAATATCTGCCAATTTTACATTCAACTAAGGTCTTACATTTATCATACTGAAGGCCTCTAAAACAATAAATAAGGAGACTAGTAATCCAGTGAAAACCTAGACATTTTACTAAAGAAAATATAGGAATGGAAAAATGAGGAAGAATAATGTTAAAGATTCCTCATCCCCCAAGAAGATGAAAATTAAAGACAGAAAATGCCAATACAAACTTATTAGAGTGATTAAAACTCAAAATTAAAAAAAATAATAGGTCATATCAAGTTAGGTGAGGAGATAGGCGCTATGTGGAAAAGACTGTGGAACACTTGGCAGACACCTATCAAGCTAGATAAGTTTATCATGTATCCCCTTACTCTACTCCCAAGTATTGAGTTAAAAGGAATGCAAGACTCTTTCCTTACAAACATCAGTACATAGCTATTCACGGCAGCTTCACTTATATAGCACCAATAGTCAAGAAGGAGCCTGAACACTCAGCAATGCATAAATGGGTAAGCAATTGTGACATATCCACACCATAGAATATTACTCATCAATTAAAAGGAATTTATGTGCTATTGATATGCAAAATAGCCTAACAGTATAAATACTTTCAAATATTCCTGCTAAAATGGGCTGTTGTTCAAAAACCATATAACTGAACAAACTTAAAAATGAAAATTGAGAAAACATTGAAGACGGGTGACAATGGAGTAATGTGGTTGAATTATAAACAAAATATTGAGGAAAAATGATCCAGATACAAAGCAATGCATGATCCAGTGTTTTTGTTTATTTGTTTGCTTTTGTTTTGTTTTATTTTTTGTGTTTTTGAGACAAGGTTTCTCTGTAGCTTTGGAGCCTGTCCTGGAACTAGCTCTTGTAGACCAGGCTGGCCTCAAACTCACAGAGATCTGCCTGCCTCTGCCTCCCAAGTGCTGGAATTAAAGCCGTGCACCACCACCGTCCGGCATGATCCATGTTTTTATGAATATAGAGTTAAAAAAGAAAAGTGCTGCTCCTTCAGTGTGGCAGCTGGCAGAAGTCGGCACTTTAGTGAGAGGAACTATTGTCCAGGAGGGGCTCTGATGGGGTTTGCTTGCAGGAGAAGTTTTATCTCCACATCTTTATGTCAAAATTTCTACTTATAGTTTTATAACGTATATATCACTGAAATGACTTAAAACTTCAAAAATACAATTAGAGGTCTGAGAGGTCTTTGTTAACTCCGCTGTATCTTGGATACACTTTTTTAAAAATAATTGTTTATTGACCTCTAATTTCTGTTTTTTAATTTTTGAGATTGTAATATAATTACAATTTATGTAATTATAATGCCATTTCTTCTTTTCCTTTCTGCCCTCTAAGCCTTCCTATATATCCCGTCCTCCTCTCTTTCAAATCCGTGGCCTCCCTTTTCACTAATTATAAATGTATATGCATATAGACAGATGTTCCTAAATACAGCCTGATCAGTCTATATAATGTTACTTGCATGTCTGTATTCAGGACTGACTGGCACTGGACAACAACCAATTGGTGTGCTCTATCTAGAGAAGATCCTCCCTCCTGTTCCCAGCTTTCCCCAGTTGCCTAAAGTTTTCTTTGTAGGGCTGATGCTTCATGGGTTTTTCTGTGTCCAGACCAGCATGGCTGTTGATGTATTTAATTGATAAACTCTAACCCACTAATGCAGGACCATTATTATCACGGATTTACTCTTCATATTTTTATCTGGACTATAAGATTACTGAGAGTAAAGACTGCACATTTAATACATTTCTTTGTCTTGCACGGCAGTCCTGATTTTCTTGTAATATTATATTCCTGTAAAGACATTTTCACTCAAGCTGTTCATTCTGAATTGTTTTGGGGGAAAATATGATGACCACATTCATATACACATCACGATACCATGTAACTAGCAGATAATGATATTGTCACTTAGTACCATTGAAACTCCTTTCCTAACTCACAAATCAATCTACTAAATTGATAAATGAACAATGCTTTTATTAGAATATCCTCAACACAATACCACACACAATGAATGGAAACAATGATGAAAATGTAAGAAACACACAGTCACGTGCTGTATAACAACGTCTTGACCAATGATCCTACCAGCTCTCTGGCAGTGGTTCCGTAAAAGTCAATGTAGTGGGAGTCTTAATTTATACAAGTACACTCTGTAATATTTCTCCATCCATCAATGAAAAGACTCAGTGCTCCATGTCTCCAAATGTAATCGTATCTGTACTCGTGTCTCAGTACAGACTTCTGAAGGGACTTCTGAAGTCTTATCAGATGCCAGTCTCAGCCCAGCAGAGTCCACAGTGGCTCAGACAGCTATTTTCTAAAGCTAGAGAATCTGACGATTATCTCCAGGGTCTAGATTACTCCAGGCTAGGTGACCCTTTAGCCAGTTCTTCAAGGATTTAGAAATGTGCAGTTGCCTCCTGCAGTGGCGAAGGTTCACACTTCGTGGCCAGACAATTGATTTAATCTTACCATCTCCACTTCCTAGTTGGATGACCTTGGGCAAGTTATTTAACTCTGCTGAGTCCCAATTTCGGTGTTTGAAATGGAGATAATGGTTGTTATCTCGCAGGATTACTGTAAGATTAAATGAGATCTTGAGCCTAAACTACCCAGGACAGCACAGCAGAAATCACAGCTATTGCTATTTCAAATTATTTTCAGTGGGGTGGGGGAGGAAACACTGTCAGAGGGGACCCTGGCATTTATACATTTCCATTTCCATGAAGTCAGCCATATGTGAAGTTTCACATCCTCCTATTCAATGACCTTTCTTAGCTGCTCGATCTAAACCACAGGTGTACAGCGAGGGCATTTTGAGATGAGCAAAAGTGGGGAAACATCTGAAAGCAGTAATGGGATCTACCTGGGTGGAAAAAAAGCCAGGTGGGTAATCTGAGTCCTTGAAAGGACAGCTTCTAGCTCCGAGTAACCTATTCCATGATGCCCTGAGTCACTGACAACTCTAGAGTACCCAGGTGACTGTCTCACTAGATTAGAAAGCCTCAGACTCCTGGGGACTGGTCACTGAGTCTCTGCCTGCTTGGCATCTGAGTGCAGTAGTCTGGAAACTTGGCCATTTAAACAGGTTGAGCTAGAGTATTGAGAAGCATAGAAATTTGGAGCCTTCCTACACCGCTTCTCACTGAAACATA
Source organism: Ondatra zibethicus (assembly GCA_004026605.1). Lineage (NCBI taxonomy): Eukaryota > Metazoa > Chordata > Mammalia > Rodentia > Cricetidae > Ondatra > Ondatra zibethicus. The sequence continues at coordinate 122,617 of PVIU01001850.1, read as the reverse complement.
GTCACAGCTTGAAGAGTCATCAGACAGTTATTGAAGTAAATAAAACCATGTTGATCTACAGACTCTTGGGATATGGGGCAACTAATCGATTTGGTTAGAGGTGACTGTGCTAATTAACATCTGGCTAAAGATATGTTAATGTGAGCCCTGCTGAAGTAATACTGGCTGATCCTTGAGCAATGTGGGCCAATTTCAATGTAGTATTGAGAAAGAGTACTGCATTCCAAGATCCATAGAGACAGGAACACAAAATGAAGTTATGAGCATGTGTAGGATCTCTGAGCAACAGGGAGAGGTCAGATGCAAATGCCATCTAGATTCACATTCCTACAAGAGAGATAAGAAGATAATGAAAATGAAACTTTGATATGTTCTTGCTGCTAAGCATCTGTAGGAGCTAATGGAGCAGCATAAACCCCTGTTCTCACAGGTTACATTCCTGTGGCGCATCTTTTTGATCTCCTAATTAGAATTAATTACTCCTTACTTGAAATTTGTGTTTTGCTCCACTTTCTGTTTACACATATTCAGGAATACTTGTATGTATTATATTCTAGCTTTTGCAATACCTTATAATTTTTACAATTTGTCACCAGGGGCCCCAGTTTGGGAAAACAAATGGGAACGCTAATGCGTGGTGCCCTTTGGCTAAGGAACGTGTCAGTCACTTTTTCTCAGCCACTGAAGACGTAGAGATCAAATACAGTTAACATGTTTGTGTGCATGAAGAAAACCAATCATTCCAAATATCATTCCAAGGTACATTCATTTCCAAGGGACCTGTGCTCAGTACATATCCATATGGCACAGCCTTACATCCAGGTCTCCCTTTATTTACATTGTTTTCATAGCACTTTCAGCCTTGGCATTTGTGGTTTTAACAGTATATTAAGAATGTAGCTACTGAACCACAAATTCTACCATCTGCATACTAAGGAAAGAAGCAAGGAGTTTACTTCGGTGATTGAGAGGGAGGCCCTTCAAGATATTGATAGTAGAAATGGATAAAAGGAAGGCCTGGCATAACACTGAGGGAGAATACTGTAGAAGCACAATGCATTTCAAAAGAAGAAAATACTTACTAGGGAATGAAAGAGAGTGTGCAGGTCTGGAGAGGGAAGGACCCTGGGATCAGGTTGCAGGTCTGCTGTGCCATAATGGGAGAGAAGCGTTCTTTAGAGAAGGGATCCACTGTCATTTGAATGTTTCTCTTCCACATTGGCAGCTTAGTCCTGAAAGACATATTCTAATGGTATTGAGAAACAGGTTTTGGGAGGGGACATAGGATCACCTGAGGTCATTAAGCTGGAGCCCTTTATTAGGTACTTTTTTCATCGGTGTAGCCACATACCAAACAAGGCCAACCATAAAGAGGTTGACTCACATTTGAGATGATATGTTACATCAATTATGACATGGCAGCTGAGGCTGGTTTAGCTCTGTGTGGTGACTATGGCAAGGCTTTCTTACGTTTCTGACAATCAGGAAGTAGAAAGTTCTCCCTTGGTGGGTTTATAACCCATAAGCAACCCATTTTCCAGTTTCTTCCAACTTGGCCCACCTCCTAAAGGTTCCACAATTTCTCAGAACAGTCCTACCAGGTGGGGACCAAGTGTTCAAACACATGGGCCCGGAGGGGACACTTCCCACTCAAACCATAAGTGACACTGTGATGCTATTGATGAGTTTATATTTACAAGGAACAGAAACCCACATAACCATGCTAACTCTGTCTTGTCACGTGACACCTTATACCATGTTCTGATGAAGCAAGAAAACCCTCACCAGATGACTGAAATACTCTTTCTTATATTTCCCTGCCTCAGAACCATGAGCCAAGAAAAAAAACTCCTAATCTCTTTAACTTCCATGTCTGTAGTATTTAGTTACAGCAATAGGTAATAGACTAGAACGGGGCACATAAAATAATATCTTCCCTACCTTAGACAAACTGACATTGATTGTTGCGATATAGAAAAACATAAAGCGGAGAGGCCATATAGCGTTCCATCTTCCGAGTTTCCGGTAGCTCTAAGTTTCTCTAGTGGGTCTCTTTTTATCAGGTCCCTGTGAGGATGAAACCCTAATTTAAAATGTCCTCATTTCTACCTTTTACCACCAACATGAAGCTCTCAAGTACACAGAGCTCTCTTCTATGTAAACTGCGTTTACCAGTTACTGTATCACATTGACTTCTTGTGCACTTCTGTATGACATCATTAGCATCTTAGTAAATAAGGGTCTCAAATGAAGAGTGGACTCACAGCGACCTCCTGTCTTTCCTAGAGAGAGAAGTCTTTGTCTACTTGTCTAAAATTGAAGAAGATGAAGATATGTTACAAAGTATACTCCACCTCTATAGGACACACATTTACTGTATTTTTTGAGATGGGATGTCATCAAATGACCAAGGATACCATAAAATTCATCATTTTCCTGCCTCAGCCTCCCAAGTGCTAGGACTCTTTTAGATAATTTCGTACATCTGTATAATGCTTTCTGATTGCTCTCATGGACCCTACTTTCTTCCCTTCCTATCACTATCAATCCTCCTTCCCCATCACTACTGGTTGGTTTCTTTCTCAGATCTATCACTTCTAGTCATATTTTATAAAGGAACTGAAGGCAATGGTTCCCCCTCTCCCAGAATTCTCTTCCACCTCCCTATATGCACAGAAAAAGAAGCAGCTTAAGGAACAGATTGAAATCTACCTGACTGACCAACCTAGCTGACCCTTTTGTAGATGTCCATATGTAAAACACTCCACCAAGGAAAGCAGAATAAAGTACTAAAAGAATGGAGTTACCAGTATTCTTGAGAAATGCCCTTTCTTTCTGCTCACCAACGGTAGAGTGTCTCCCTGGATTTTTACGCTTACATTCTTTTTGTTTTGTTTTGTTTGTTTGTTTGTTTTTTGAGACAGGATTTCTCTATAGCTCTGGAACTAGCTCTTGTAGACCAGGCTGAACTTGAACTCACAGAGATCCACCTGCCTCTGCCTCCCAAGTGCTGGGATTAAAGGCGTGCACCACCACTGCCCGGTTTATGCTTACATTCTTTAGAAGCGTCCAGGGGCTTTTTGAAATGCGCCAAACTTGGGAGTATGAACATTGAAATACTGAAAGGCAGAGAGCTGAATACCAAAGAGAGAGGAGCAGCAACCCTGATCTAGAGACATGCAATGAAAACATGGATAGGTTGTTTATGATTGAATAGACACCTGTAGGCCATGTCTTCAGGTGGGAGATAAGTGTAAACATAGCTATAGGAACTGATGCTTCTTCTAAAAGCTAACACACTGAAAGATTAGCTACAAATAGAGTGGTCTCCCCAAGATTAAAAACTGTCTTGAAGGGCTGGGTAGATGGCCCAAGAGTTAAGAACACTTGTTGCCCTTGCAGAGACCTGGGTTTACTTCCCCACATCCACACATTGATTTCTAACTGCCTGCACTTCCAGTTCCAGGGGATACAATACCTTCTTCTGACCTCTGGTCACCAGACATGCACATATTCACATACATACATGTGAGCAAAATACCAATGCACATAAAATAAAAACAAATATTTAAATTTATCATAGAGCCCTGTGCAAAAGATACATTCAGCATGGACTGTTCATTTCTATTCAAATGGGGAAGTCTTGCAGCATTGGTAGTTATCTACCTAATTGTTGGCTCTGTGATACTCTGCATTGCTAGGTAGTTTTTTCTTACATGTAACGGAGCTGGGTTTCAAATGGAGCCATCTGTTAACCAAGCCCTGGAAGTTTTGTAAGATTCCTTTTCCTATATTCCATAACTTGCCATAAAAAATACCCCATGGGTTGTTTCACGAATTTAATTCTCTTGGAATATTTTAGAAAGATTACATGGACACAGGGACTGTATTTGGGTGCAGTGTTCATTCTCTCTAATAACAACTAGGGCTCTTGACTAGAGAGGAGAAGACAGACTCCCCCTGGGTCTTCTCAACCCTCTTTTCTTGTATGTCTTGTACTTGAAAAAAGACAGGGACATTTTTAATGGTCTATTAGGCCCCTTTATTTCACATCACATGAACATTTATTGGCAACCAAACATATACAAAGGACTGTACTAAATATCTAAGGGAACAAAGTGGCAGCCTGAGTTTCTTCTTTTATGTTTTTGCCATGAATTCCTTTCAGAAAACCAACCTTCTAGCTTATTCTGCTTCCCTCTCAATAAATGACCTTTGTTAACTTATTTTTTAACCCTTTTTATGTTGCGAGCATTTGTGTACCCATAGCTACAGTGATTATAAAACCAGAGGGCTCTTTTCGCCTCTTCATGTCCAATATAGTTTTTCCTAGGTAATTTAAACTGAAGGAAACCAGTAATTACGGAGAGAATTTGAAAGTCATATTCACCACAGTCCTAATGTTGTTCTTCTCTATATATGATTATGGTAATTATGCTAAATATCCCATATTTTATGATTGTTATGCTAGTGGCAAAGCATTTTACATGTATCACCAAGATTTCTCTCCACATGTTAAAATGATTTTATTCCCATTTTGCAGTTTAAAAAAGAAAGACCCCAAACAACACACTGTTGAAGGTGAGTTCAATATTTGAACCTTGATTTCATGATTATAAAATTTTGACTCTTTCAATTTACCACATTGCCAAGAAAATGCAGAAAATGGGGTTTTACAAAATCCATGTTTTTAATCTATAGCCCACAACACTGTTGCCAAAGCATCTTACAGGAGTTTTTAGATAATATCACACTGATACTTGCATGTAATTAGCTGAGATTTTTACCCCTTCTTGAAAGAGCTATGGCTTGACTCTAGGATGTTGCGTGCACTATGCAAGGACTGTGACATTGATCTCCAACCTCAGAGAACATGTTGTTCCTGGAATCTCTCACCATGCTGGACTCCCTGCTGGCCAGTGAACATATGATGGTTATTTTGCCTGGTAGCCGTATAAATGGCCCTAGAGGGTTTGAAAGCTGTTAAACATTCCTCCTTCCTTCAACTCAATTTCTATATCTGCAACACTAGACGTGGATGATCTATTGGGTCCCTGAAGTCTTTTCGGGTGCTCTCCAGTGGAGGCTGCTCCTATTGGGTCTCCTCGAGCTTATTCTTTAGATCCTGCCAGGCAGAGAAACCAACATAGCCTAGGTGATCGAACTCAGCTCTGAGACGAGAAGCTCGAGTTCCCAGTCTGCGTGACCTTAGGCGAGTCACTGTGAATTTTTGGTCTCTTGTGCCACTGCGTGCCACCTGGCAGGAGTCACAGCATTAGATAACCCAGGGATGTGTTTAGCTCAATCACCCTAACATTCACTCCTGAAGGCACTAGAAAGAAGCCATAGTTTTCTATTCCTAATGTGTTTTTAGTTCCTCATACCAAGGTCCAGGTGCACACTGTGCGGCTGCCTGGTCACTCGTCTTCTCCTAAGCCATTAACCACAGGATAACATTCTGGGGGGCATCAGGTTACAACAAGGACATAAAAATTATGAGCTGGGGTTGTCATTGACTCCATGGCCTTTAATGGTCCCGTTGTCTCCTTAAGCAGATGGGAACTTATCTTCTGGCTGCAGCTTTGGGGAAGGAAATGTTGAGAGGCTTCTGCACAGAGGAAGAGAGTAGGCATGGCCTGCCCCAGCAGGAAATAGGCTGGCATGGTAATAAAGTCTGATGGCAAAATGAAACATTAAAACACCCCATAAAAGCCTAAGCGCTTCATCACTATCGCTAATGAAAATATATGATTGCCTAATAAAATGATCCACGCCAGCCGCTGGCCATGGGTCTGCATTTATTAACACCTGTTACAGTTGCCATCTCCTTCTGGGAAGGACAGCCTTCTGCTCCAGACGGCTTATGGCCTGGGGAATTGAGCACAGGGCAAATGTCTGGTCAGTCACTCTCATAGGAGATCCCAGCCAACCTGGGACCCAGCAACATTTGTGCTTCTTATGGCTGTGAAGGGACAAGGGCAAGGGTTGGTGAGCCAACCAGAGTAATAAAACAGGATGTTCAACTCTGAACAGTGCCTAGCAGACTGCAGAAGCGAGGCGTATGTTATCAACACAGGAACAAAGCTCAGGGGTACGAGAGGACACTCATGAAGGATAAAGAATTGTTTCCCCATCTTTCTAGTTGGAATTCCCTTGGAAGAGTATTTCATTCAGTGTTTAAAGCGAGAGTTATTGAGGTCACCTAAGATGTGAAATTTTGGAACAGCTTGTAGCCCCAATATTGAAGCAAGCCCCACACTAAAGTGCATGTATACGCTGACAGCCTCCCATAGTTCTTCCTTGGATGGGCAACTTCAGTGCTTCCTGTTACCCTGTTACCCAGCTGTCAGCCCTGGCTTGTGTTTGATTTTGATCCTCACAAAGTGGAAAATATAGTTCTTTCCAAATTTGCTGAGGAATATTGGGAAAGTCTATTAAATTATTTGAGGTCTCCTAGCTTGTCAGTCTCAAATCTGGGTCCCGAGCAATGGCCTCAGGTCTCTTATTCACCCCAATATCATGAAGCTGAGAGACTCTGTCATATTCTGTGGTCCACTCCCCTTTGTTCTGAAAATGATAGCCACTGCCCATGCGTCAAATGGCAGGACTAACAATGACGCCTTGTGAAAGATTTTCACAGAAATCATGATGTGTGACAGCTAAGGGTCCTAAAGGAGCCTTGGGGACTCTAAGGTAAAGGGCCTTTTGTCCCAGATCTGGCTTTCACCTTCCTATTGTCAGAACTGCCATCACACAGTTATCGTTTTGGTCTTAGGAGACCCTCTACCGTGTTCCCCAACCAGGCTGTTTATTTTTGTAAACTTTAAGTTGCAAACTTGCCTATCTCTACTTGGCAACCCTGTTTATGATGGGGTTGCTGTAAGGAAATGGCAATAGGCCTAAAGAGAAAATAAGGGTTCACCTATGGAAGCAGGCGATATTTAACAGAAACTGTTCAGATATCATCAGGCATACCCTCCAAGACAAACATTATTTTTATTATTTTATAGACTTCGAATTTGAGTCTGATCCAAGGTATAAAATTTGCATAACCTACCCAAAGAAGTCCAAGGGGGATGACTTCTATGCCAGGTCACTCAAGTCTCGTACTCTTTCATTATGACACTCCAGCTCCCAGTGATGTTCCCAACCTTGAGTTTCCTTGTCTCTGTCAGGAAGACACTAGGACCTCAAATGTTATTATCCAGCTTACGATGTCTCTCTTCTATAACTTGCCTCCCAGTGAAGACACTTTATTACTGGCTGTATTCTCAAATACATTTTCCTTTCCCAGCCACTACAATTTTCACAAGCAGAGGGGCGTTGTTAACGCGAGTTTTCCTTGCTGGACTTGACATTGCCTGATTGCATTCCACTGACATGCACTCCTCCTGCTGAGTTGCCGAGATCGTCCCCTATCATTTTTGCATCCCAGGCTGGCAGGGTGTGTGGCTTTGCGGGGTCTTTTTTCCACTCCAGAAAGAATAGGATAGAGCAGCTTTATGGATGAAAATCAGAGGCTCGTGTAATGAGAAAGCCAGATTACTGCTTTCCTACCAAGGATAAAGAAAAACTTACCAACATGAATTTGTCCTCCTGTCCTGTCCCCTCTCTTTCCCTCCCACCGTATTTCCCACTTTTTGTCTGTGTTTATCTTTTTGAGAGAGAAGATCATGTGTGCCAGGGATAGAGCATTTCTAACCCTGAGAGGGCTGAAGTAGCGAAAGAACTGTCCAGGATACTTGTCTTCTTAGTAAAGGGTCCATTTAATGGTTGAGTCACAGAATTGCAAACAAGAATGGGGTAACCAAAATCTTTTCTGCTATCTACGGGATATGTGGCAATAGATTTGTGGACTGAGCAGGTTAGAATGAATGGTGTACATCATTCAACACTTGCTGAGAGAAAATGTCCCCCAGGGTGTGAGGGCCAAAAAGGAGAGCACCAGGTTGGGAGGGAGGAGCCACAGTGGAGGTGAAGAGCTAGATTCTGGAACAAAGAACTTAATGGGGCAAGCTTAAAGGACTCCTGGGAAATGTTAATCATAATGGCTGGGAGGAGCAAAGGCAGAAAAGGTGCATGGTCTCAAAAGTAACTCTCTCAACTGGCAGAACTCCCTCAAGCAAGAAAGGTGGCATCTGGAAGCAGGAGTATGTCCGGCAGTGTGGCCCTCAGTGGCGCACAGGTTAGTGGAAGCCAATGGCTGTGCAGAGGTCGCTCACTAAGGGCCTCTGTGGAGTCAGTGCTTGAGTTGCAAGCTTTGTCTTTCACCATTAGCCTCTCTTTTAAGTGGCAAACTCTCTCTACTGACCAGCTTGCCATTTGCAAAATGGGGAAACTATCATCCAACCCATGTAGCTATTTAAGGAATGGAACAAGATGCTATAGAATTCAAGCATACACCCAGATCCCATAAACTCCTGCGAATTTTAAGAGCACCCTTTAGGGCTGTGCTTTGAGATCAAAGCCAAGCTACAGAATTTAGAAAATGTGCCGGGCATTTGTTTCTCCCCCTCCTCAACAGAAGTTTCGAGTTTGTCACTTACTCTTTTCTCTGGAGTGAGGGATGAGTGAAAGAAATTATGGCAAAAATCTTAGGGAGTGAGCAGGGACTTGTTGGCATTTAATTGCTAAGAGATAGAAAAACACAGGAGGTGTGGCTTAGAGAAATTTGGGGAGCCTGTTGGGGGCATTTGGGGCCTGTCTTCATTCATTTGGTGCTGCTAGAAGAGGATTCCTGAGATGGGAAAACTTAAGGGCATAATTAGAACATATAGACTCGCAATACATTATGTATTTCTCTGGATACTGGGACGTTCCCCATCAAGGGCCCACATCTAGGGATGGTTTCACTTCATTAGGTCTTAGCAAAAAGTAAAAAAGTCAGCCTCAAATTGACAGCCTCAAGGCCCTTTATAATTAACTCATTATGAGAGTGGGGCTTTTATGATCGACACACCTCTTAAACCCCACCTCTAAGCACTGTTGAATTAGAGGTTAAATGCCCAATCCACTGTCTGGAGGCACAACCCAACCATAGCCCATTCGTACTTGCTGCTCAATGTGCAGCCAGCTACAGATAGTCTCGAATTAGGTCTCAGGATGTAGTTCACTGTGGTCCTACTAATGGATCATTCTGTAATTTACCAGGTGAGCTAAGATGCTAATTGTCCTGGTTACCCTGTGACCCAGGTGGTCTCTGCAGAAGACTAGCTCTTTTAAGATCAGCTAGCTCAGTCTCTAAGAGTCTCCCCATGGACAGTAAGTAGCCCAGTATGAAAGACTGCATTTTTCCAGCAGTGGCTGTGCTTGACAGGGACAGGCTGTGAAATCTCCTTTTAGGCATTCAATTTGTCAACAAATATTTACTCGGGGCCCACTATGAGAGTCATTGATTTAAGCACTTTGGTGCTTTTGTGCAGACCTTATCCTATCTGTCTTGGGGCAGAGCCTGTGCTGAGAGAAAGGAGGAAGGCGTCAGGAGCTGGTTGCAAGGCTGGCTGTGTACATGCGGGGAATTTTCTGATGGACAGGCATTCAACCCACATTTACTGAGGCCTATCTGGCTCAGCATCGTGATAAGCACTGCAAGAAACACAAAGATGAATAAAACATAGTCTCTGTCCTTGAGGATCTCATAGTCTAACGGATAAGACAAACAAATAAGGACATACAAATAACACAAAGAGATATGTTTTGAAATAGAGTGGTATGGAATGTACTCTCAGAGAAATCGTAACCTTCAGCAGGATGTGTGGGAATCTACAGCTCCCTGGACTGGTGCTTAGCAACTGGGAAGCCAGAGCCAGGCTGAGATGCAAAAGTTGGATGGAGACCTTGAACCCAGCCAGGAGCTGATTGAGGAGGCAGGCAGCAGGGAGGGGAAGAGTTGCAGAAGTTCAGAGGATGGTGGTCAAAGCTTGTGTATTTTGGAGGGTTTTTTTGCGTTTTATTTTATAAAATGGGAAGATCAACCATTTGAACAGTGATGCTTTATTATTTTTTTTTTTCAGCCACAAGTTTAGAATCAAACCGCTTAGAGCCAGTCAGCAAGAGTGACAGAACAAACAATGTCATAGGTCTTAGGACTTTATCTTACATAGTCTGCAATGAACAGCCACTGTTCAAAAACGTAGCAAGCAGGCTTGTAAATTTACCAGCATGGGTTGGAATTGCTCTGATTTTTGTGATCTGTCTGTTTGTGTCACATACTCTGCTCATGCTTAGTCAATGCTGTGTCATTGATAACAACATCTAAACCAAACTCCTGCATGATACAAACAGCTGTGTTACTAGTTAATCCGTGTGTGTGTGTGTGTGTGTGTGTGCGTGTGTGCACATGCATGTGTGCACACGAGCATGCAAATGCGCTTATAGAAGCTAGAGTTTAATTGTGGGTATCATCCTCAAGACAAGGTCCATTATTGAACCTGGAGAGTGCTGATTTGGCTACACTGGCAGCTGAACATGCCCCAGATACTCTCCTATCTCTGTTTACCCAATACAAAGATTAACAGAGATTACAATCGAATACCACAGTGCCCAGCTTTTAGTGTGGATTCTAGGAGCTGAACTCAGGTCCTCATGCTTATACAGCAAGTACTTTACCAACCGAGCCGTCTCCCTGGCCTTTCCTACCTTTATCTAAACCTTGATCTATTTTGTAATAACCAGGAGATTGATTGAAAATTAAGCTTTAGGAAGACATAGAGGAGCGTAGAGGGAATTTCTGGGAGCAGAGCACAGGGCAGGGTATAAAACAGCTGCAGTACATTCATACACTGACCTCGGTCCACTGATGTCCTCTGCTTTCCCCTTCTCTTGTGGAACTGGCCGTCTTGGGCAGGGCCACTGTGCTTCCTTCCTAAGAAACAAGACCATGTTCCCAGAGGCAAAATGGTTTGTCTTTCATCTCTGTGGTAACCTCCATGTAACTAATACTCATTAAGTGAAGCTCCAATTATTTGCCGCAGGCATTTGAATTTGATTCAAGAGTTCAATAGCAATGAAAATCTAGAATGAAAAATTTAGAAAACATACACCTCCCACAGTTTGCAGAAGTGTCTTCCAAGATGTCTACCTCTGCACAGGTGTTAAAGATGCTGTTGGGAGGGGGTGGTGCTGTAGACTTTTAGGGCCTGTTGCCCAGTAGAGGATCCTTGGGTCACTGGGTACATGCCTTTGAAGAAAAATCCAGGGCCCTGATTCTTGCTTTTTCTTTGACCACATGCCTGGCCATTAAATCAGGGGGTTGCTTGTCCTGTGCTTTTTTCCACTACCACCCATCACCCTACCAGAGACTTGTGGCAATAAGCCCACCTGATCATGACGTGGAGTCTTCAAAAGCATTAACTGAATAAACTCTTCCTCTCATAAGCTATCGGTTTCACGTATCTTAGTACACTAGGAAAGCTGTCTAATGTAAAGGTCCTTTTCCTACCAGCATTCTTTTTATCCTCAATTGTCCAGATAATTTGTCTGTTTGGAGATATTTTAGCAGAGGGAGATATAGGACCTGGAGCATCCAATCTCACAGCCCCTTTCCATTGAAAGAGTGGTCTATAAAGCTGCGTCTCAGAACCCTGGGCAGAATTGTGTTAGTATGTGGTCTTTTAAATAAATGCTGTTTTGCTGAGACCAAATGATTTTCCTACCAACCTCCCTGAATAGTAAATCTTTTCTAATTGAGTCAACCACCTCACACCATCTTACTCATGTGAGGTTGTCTTAGCAATATAATATATCTTGCTTCTGGTAATTCTGAAAAATTGTGATACATGATAAAAGATTAGTAGGGTGGAATTCATATCTTTTAAAAGCTTACAAAGTACTTAGAGACTAGGCTAGATCTCTAAAACGTAATACAACTTTGCCATATGTAAGTTAATCATGTAAGACAGTAGGGAAATAGATGTTTTTAATATGGCCACATGGTCCTTATCAGTTTGTGCTGTTGTGATACTGGTGGTGGTGGTGATACCATAGACTGGGCGATTTAAATTCAAGTATTTATTTCTCACATGTCTGGAGCCTGGAAAGTCCATGCTCAAGACATCAGGCGACCAGAAGTCTTAAAATACAGACCTTTTCCCACAGCATGCTAATAAGACTGAAACCTTGGGTCTCTTCCTTTTTCTGTGAACTGAAGGTTCCCAGTTCTCCTGCTACAACCTCCCTAGTGCTGGATGACAGATGAACATGTGCATAGCCAGCTTTATTTTTCTTTTTATGAGGGTACTAATCCCATTCTTGAGAGGTCCCCTTTGTGAATGAATAACCTTCCAAAGGCTCCACCTCCAAAGACCATCACTTTTGGGGATCAGGTTTCATCAGAGAAATTTAGGAGCAGAGCATAACATCCAACCCATGGCGAGGGGGGGGGAGGGAAAAAAAGGGAGTCAATTAGAAGGAAAGACTTAAGTAAAGAATTGAAAGAAGTGGGAACAGTGGCCCTGCTGCTGCTCAGGAAGAGACAGCATCCATTCTTTTCAGCTGAGGTGACCAGCACAGTTTTATAAAAAGGCTGTGATAAAGCCAGATGATGGTGGCTTGGGAGGCAGGGACAGGCAGATCTCTGTGAGTTTGAGACCAGACTGGACTACAGAGTGAGTTCCAGAATAGCTGGGCCTGTTACACAGAGAAACCCTGTATCCAAAAACCAAAAGAAAAGAGTAAAAAAAAAAGAGAGAGAGAGAAAGGGAGAGAGAGAGAGAGAGAGAGAGAGAGAGAGAGAGAGAGAGAGAGAGAAAGGGAGGGTGGGAGGAAGGAAGGAAGGAAGGAAGGAAGGAAGGAAGGAAGGAAGGAAAGAAAGGCTATGATAGTAGGATGGTAATGTTAAAGGGGAGTCGAGAAGACGACCCCAATATGAGCAGAGATCAGGTGTTGTGGAGTTTCGAAAGCAACCAGAAAGATTTTGACTTTCATCCCCAGGAAATAAACATCTGCAGAATTTTGAAGTGGGGGTCAGGGGGTACTTTTCAAGTTTTAAAGATTATTCTGGGTATGACATTTGACCACATGAGGCAGAAGGAAAATCAGAGGACTATTAATACTGCAGTAATTGTGACAAGGAACTATGTTTGTGGAAGGAACGGGGAGTCGTGATAGAGTGGCTGAAACCTCATCAGATGAGTGGATTTTGATGACAGAATGAAATAAAGATTTTTTTAAAAATTCCAGTCCATTCATCTGTGAGTTTTAACATAACACCATAGAGTAAATAATTCATAAACAACAAAGCTTTAGTACAGTTACACAGGCTGGGAGGCACAAAGGAAAGGTCCCAGCAGACTCGGTGTCCAATGGGCCTTGCTCTCAGCATCCAATATGACACCTAGCTACCTCCTTATAGAGTAAACTGGGTACGTCAACTTTGTGACTCACCTTCATAAAAGCACTAACTCCATTCATAAAGCTGAGACTTGGATAAGTGAACCACTTCATAAATGCCTAACCTTTTAATATTATCACACTAGACGTTAGGGTCTAACATATGAATTGGGGTGAGGGGGTCACCAATATTCAGAACATGAGGCACATGTAATTTAAGACCTCGCCAAGGAGATTGTTGTAGCTAGAAATTCAATTACTTGCGGATTAAGGTTGTTGGACCACAAGAGAAGAGGCTTATCTGATAGTGTGGATAAAGTAGAGGGCAAAAATCGCAGGTTTTAGAAAATAGGTAGATTGGCTTGCCTGCAATTAAAAGTGCAAGGTAAGTAAATGAGATGGAGTAATGGTTATGCCTGTCAAGTTGATGGGATTTGGAATCACCATAGAAACAAGCCTTTAGGCATGTCTGTGAGGAGATTTCTAGATTAGGTTAATGGAAGTTGAAGGGCCAACCTAACTGTGGACAACACCGTCCTGGACTGAATAAATAGGAGCAAGTGTCTGAATGCCAGCAATCATCTTCTTCTGCATATTGACTGGAGGTACACTGTAGTAGTGTCCTCAAGTTCCTGGAGTTGTAGCTGTCCCACTATGCTGGACTCCTCAAGCCCCGCGTGAAAATAAGTCCTTACTTGAGTTGTATTTGTCAGGGTTGATTTGTTGCTCTTTGACTTCTCATGACCCAGGTTCTTTTCAAAAACATGATACCAAGATCATTCTCAAGAAATGGTTGCCTGCCACAGCAATGCTGACATGTGATTGGCTTGCCTTTTTTGATGTTTCCCTAACAGGCTAATTCATTAGCTCATGGGAGCCTCTTCCTCTAGGCACAAGTTTCTGCTTTTGGAAGATCTCGCAGTGTTGAACTGAATCTGCCATCTGACCATTGGCTCTGATTTATTTCGGCTGCTATTCTCTAGTTCATTTATGCAAGGGATAGTTTTTAATTTCACACTAAGACTTAGAGAGGATAACTTAGCATGCCTTGAACTTCTTCTACCTTGGTGAAAGCTGTTTTACTTATCACTTAATAACCACATTAGTCCTGATGCAGAAGATCCTCAAATCAAACTGTACTACTTAAATGCAGAGTGTCTGTATGCATACCAGGATATATGTAGAGGGAATTGATAAAGGTCATATAATTACATCTTCCTTTAAGGAAGTAGTTCCTTAAGGAAGAATAAATAGTTCAGCATTTCCTACTTTCTTCTGTTCCAGAAACTTCTTGTGTGGTTTGTGAGAAAGTGGGTGTAAAAGTTGACCTCAGGCTCCAGGGCAGGAGGTATCTGCTCACATCTAATACTGATATGGGCTTTAAATGAGAAGGATGGATGCATGGGCACACTGGAGATTGGCGAATAGCTCTATCCAGTTTAACAAGTTGCAGAATAGAAAAATACTCAGATCAAGGCCTCAGCTAGAGGTAATAAGTGGGCTTAAGAACAAAATTGGGGGACTATGAGCAAGAAAGCAAAAACCCAGTTTCTAAAATCCATTCCAAACCCAAGAGATTACTCCTGCTCATTTCACAGGAGAAGACTGGAGTCCAAGAAACATCTCCATGTCAATGATCATAGAGAATAAAACAAAGGGTGGGGGACAACTATGGCTTTAACAAGTAATTGTCTTGGATTCTAGGATGCTGTGTTCCATGTTTGGTAACCAGGAAAGAAGGGGCCAAACCCAATGCTTCTACTTAAATTATCACCATCTTGTAGGAAAAGCATGGAGCTAAAATCAACCAAGATATAAAGGTATAGAAGCCACAAAAGTGTGAATGTTGTAGGAGAGCAAGCGAGAGAAAGATGACATTGGGCAGGAGCATTCAGAGTTTTCGATGGAGCATTCAGGATAACTCGAAATTATTGTGGCAAAGCAGAAGAGAATGGTTAATAATATGGAGAAGGAAAACTACATGTGGCATGAGTAAATATGACTCATGCACAGAGTTGATAAATGGAAGTCCTGTGAGTAACAACTGGGGACTCTTGCAAGGTGTTGGTCACAGCGAGGCATGTGTGGTTGGCCGAATTTAATTCCATAAGTGGTGGAGGACTCGTGAAGGGTTTGAACACTGAGTACCTTGGCCAAACCTGCGTGTCTCATTTTTGGCTTCTGCAGTCAGGGCAACTTTCATATCTCTTTATGGAGCATTTCCTAAGTATGTAACAGCTACTCTGTCCTTCTTTAATATTTTTCTTGGAGCTATCTCAATGATATAAAAATAAAACTCTCTTGCCTTTAAGTCATGATCTCCTCCTCTCTAGAATTCTAGTCATCCTTTCATGGATATACTACATGGTATTCACAAGCAATTAGTGTCTATTGGAATTTTATAATATGCCAAGAATTTTGGTAAAGAATTTTAGTCAAATTATTTTAAGTATCACAAAAATTTTGTAAGGTGTGTGTCGTTTTGTCATTTTGAGAACTTGAGATTCAGGAAGGTTGTGTAAGTTTCCAAAAGTTAGTGAAGGTCACAAGTGGAAAACAAACTGAGGCTTAGCCAGGCAAAGTGGCACACGCCTTTGATCCCAGCACTTGGGGGCAGAGGCAGGTGGGTCTCTGAGTTTGAAGCCAGGATGGCCTACAAAGAGAGTTTCAGGACCGCCAGGGTTATTACACAGAGAAACCCTGTCTCAAAAAAATAAATAAATAAATAAATAAAAAGAAAACAAAATGAAAAACGGATGAGGAAGAAAAGGGAGAAGAAGAAGAAAAGAAAGAAGATGGATTGGCAGAAAGAAGAAAGAATGAAAAAAGACAAGGAAGAAAGGAAGGAAGGAAGGAAGCAACCCAGAAAGAATCTGAGGCTTCCTGCCTGCTTGATTTCAAGCTCCTAAGTGTCATTTTCCTTCCCCACAAGGCATTCTCTGTCATTAGATATTGTTATCTCACTGAGAGGTATCTGACAGGAACCACTTCAAGGATGACAGACTTGGTCTAGGTCATGTTTTTGGAGTTATCAGTTTATCATGGTAGGAAGTATAATGTGGAATAAAACAGTTCAACTCAAGACAGCGAGGAAGCAGAAAGAAGGACATTTAAGAAAGGACCAACATAGGTACAAAATACTTAAGAAATACCCTCTGTGGCCAACTTATTTCCACTAGCCATCATCTCTTTCTTTCACCCCCAATCACTCTTTCATTATATGAATCCATCAATATATTAAACCACTGAGCAAATCACAGCCTTCATTATTATTTCTGGTAACTCCCTAAGATAGACACAGAAGTGTAATTTTATTAAACCAATCATCTTGACAGCACCATTAACCACCATTCCACCAACAAATATGGAGTCCTTGTGGAATATGGCTCTAGACTACTGATCACCAAACAGCCCTCTTTTTTAAGCCTCAAATTTCCTTATTTTGAAACAGGTGTTTGGATCAGAACTTTTAAGAGATCAATCTGACAAGCCAACTAAAGGATTTTATGTTTGTGTAAATAATTGCAATGTAATAGGGAAACAATGGCTGCATTAATTGAATTTACATTTTCAAGAATGATGGAGAAATGAATTCTAAACCAATCCATTCTTAGAATTTTCTAGAAAAATCTCATCTTCCTTCCAGTAGCTTATTTGATAGAAATGAGAGATAGTAAGTAAATCCTCTTGTAATGTATGCCACATGCCAAAAGCCCATCTTAAATTAGATATAATCCTAGACCCACATCACATTTTTTCTTTTCATTAGAATAATAGTAATAATTTATTGATGAATGGGAAGAAAAGGAAGGGAAATTGCTTCAGACCGCTACATAGGAAGAGAAATCCAATAGCCCCTTTACCTTTTAGCACTAAAAGCTTGAATTAAAATGATTGAGCACTGCATTACAAATATCAATATAAAAGGGCATGGGAATGTGAGAAAATAACCCTGGTCATAATGAAAGCAACGGGGTATTTAGACTGGATTTGACCAGATGGGACAGGCAGGCACCACTTGAGACAGTCTGGCTCGTCCATACCAACCTCTGTCAGTAGCATGGGTGAAGTGGACAGCTTGAAAATGGCTGGATCCTTACCACACCGTGGTTTCATCTTCGTTTCTGCCTTGGCCAGACCAGTGTCCTCTCACCAGGTCGCTAGGGAACAGGCAAAGCCCCTAGTGCCATTTTCCTGGGTAGCACTCTTACCTAGCCTCTTCCATCTGCTGGGCTGTAAACCTAGCCTCTTCCACTCTCAGTTCTTGCAAACTTCCCATTATGACAGGTCTTATACAATATCTGGCTTGTCCTAAACCCTTGCTGTCTGTCCCTTAATGCTTTAGATCAGATCAAGTTTGTAAGATTCACTGTGTAGTCTTCATAGTCTGCATAGAAACTGAATATGTACTGGGCTTTCTCTTTGCTCATATTTTATCCTCTTACCTAGATGGAGGAAAGTCCTGACCAGAAGCAGTCAGTCACATAGGCAAGAAATCGTGCCTAAGACCAAACTGTCCCCAATGGTACTGAGGAAAAGTAACAGGGAAGTTACCTCTAAACGAATCATTGGACAGTCTTCTCAAATTAAATTATATATATATATATTTCTGAGCTAGATGAGGAATGGGAGTAATGACTTGAAACCCAATTCAGGTTATCAGTGAAATAATAACTCAAGGAAACAGTTGTAAGCAACGCAGAAGCAGAATGAATGACTCTGAAGGCAGAGGCCACTGCTTCCAGCCACTGCAGGACTCTTCGTAGGGGACTCAGGCAGAGGCTCATTCATATTTAATGGGTCTTCTACTTTAGTGGCTGAGCTCTGAAGTTATGAGTCCAAAAGATGGATTTACATCACAGCTGTGCTGAAATTGATCCAGAATTTGTGTGCTACAGCGCCTGAGGGGAACCATCTGCTTGGAGTAAGCATTTAAGAACCTGGGAAGCTACATTCACTAAATGCTCTAAGTGATATGGAAAGAACTTAGTGTCCATCTCTCAGAATGCCTGAAGGTGGGACAGTAGAGCAGTACTAGTCAGCTGTTGCACAGTAATGCTACACGACAACTAGGCAATCTTGGTGGCAAACAACAGTAAACTGGCGTTCCCACGCTCACTGGCCAGTAGATCAGCTGGTACCTCTGCTTCAGCTGCAGATCCCAAAACCACCACAGCTCGGCCTGCATTGCACTTGAATACGGCTTCAGGGAAAGGATTGCTTTAGGTTACTGTATCTGGCTGGTACTTCTTTCAGTCATTGACCATTTGCCCCACCCGCAAGGATCCACTCTAGGAAAAGACAGTGCAGTCAGTAAGCCCAACCACAGAAGCATCCTTTAGTCCTCTATCCAAGTCATACCCACTCACATCCCATCAGCAAGGCTCAGCTAACCCAAACCTGAAGGTGTGTGATAGGTAGGTATAATCTTCTTGGAAAGGATATGGTTGGAGAATAATGCTAACAGAATGAATAACTGAGGCTAAGATCCTTTTTGTTAAAGTTGAGCAGCAGCATTTGGCCTTGGAAAAGTTTCTTAGAATTTCAAATGTTCACTTCTACTCCTTCATGGGTAAATATAGGGCTATACACATCAGAAGTCAAAGGAGGCGAAATTGGTGATGTTTCCTATCTTAAGTTCATGTCTTATTCCCAGTGCAGGCCATCTAGATGTCCTGGAGCAAATTATTTAAATGCCTAATGCCTTAGTTTCCTTTTTTTGTGAATAAGGCTAATGATAGCACATCAATTCTTTCACAATTCTATACATTAAATTGTGTTTATACATTAAATTGAGTCTCACCTGACACAGACCCTTGTAGTTGTAAGTGGCACTCACTTTACGTGCCATCTCTCTTGACCCTTGTTCCATCTTTGCTTCATCACTGCCTACTGAGTCTTTGCTCTCTCTGTGATTGGACACCCCTGCTTCTCTCCCCACCCACTACTCCATGAGTGCCATAGTGAGTGGCACACTCCATCCTAGCCCATCCTACTGTTCTACACTAGGCCTCTTTCCAAGCTTGAGAAGACCTTGATCCTGTGTGCTCTGGGGCCACATAGTAACCAAGATGAGGGTTGAGAGAGTCTGTAAGCCTAGAGACAATGAGCATATTCAGAGTTCCGTAACTCACAATGGGACCTATTATGACAAATCTAATGGCCCAGAGGACTGGCTGGCCCCAAGAGGTACTGAGATTCACAAAGCTTCACTTTGAGTTTTGCATTTTTAATTAGTTCTTTGAGCATTGATACTTTCTTACATTGGGTTTGGGTCTTGGTTATATCCACACACCACCACCACCCTGCAACTCTTCCCAGGTCCACCCACATTTCCTATCTACCCAAGTTTATATTTTCTTAAAAAAAAAAAACTTGAAGAAACTTAACAGTTGCCAGTCACTCCAGGATTAGGGATAGGAGTGTGTGACCACCTCCCCTCTATATTCTGGGATGTGTTCTGGATTGGGCTTACACAAGTCTTATGCATGTTGTTACAGTCACTGTGAGTTTTTTATGTAGATCTCCTGCTGTGTCTGTAAGGTATTTCTTTATAGTAATCCATTGCCTGTAGCTTTTACAACTTTTTTTTTGCAATGATTCCTGAAGCTTAGGGATACATGGTATATATATCCCATTTACGGCTGAGCTGAGTGCTAGGCAATTTTTTATTGTCTACACCTTGGCCAGTTGTGGGTCATTGTATTAACTACCATCTACTATAAAGAGAATCTTCTTTGATGAGAGCTGAGAGAGCATTGATCTACAGGTATAATGAAAAGTACTTCATATGTTAGGGTTTGAATCTGAAATACCCCTACTACATGTTTAAATTATGTGTCACCAACTAATGACACAGTGTTGAAATATTGTGGAATCCTTTAATCATGAAGCCTGTCTGGCAGAAATGGATTATGGAGAATGAGCCTTGAAAGTCATGTTCTGCATCTACCAAAGTGGGAGGAACTGCTGTCTCCTGTACACCTTTCATTAAGGACAGAGCTGTTCTAGCTGTTCTGCCTTCTCTACCATGATAGACTGTGTCCATAAACTTGGGAGCCCAAATAAACCCCCATACACTAAAGTTTCTTGTGTCATGGATTCTGTCACAGCAACAAAAAAGGTAACTAATGTATTTATCTTAGTCTTGTGAGCCCTGGTTTCTGCCATTTCCAGTTTTACCAATGAGTTTACAGATCTGAATATATTTTGCATCCTATTGAAACTGTTGCCTATGGAGGCAATGAATTCCAAAGGATCAAAAAACCAAACTATTTTAGTAATGTATGACATTCCTGAATGTTTATAACCTTCCTTCCTTTTGCGTCTTCTCAGCATGAATTCACACATGTATTTACTGAATACAGTATTGTATCACATGAAGGAAGTCACAGCCAGGTTTATTGTCAGAGATGAGTTGGCCAAATCCATTCCATTACTTTCTACAATACTTTGAATAACAAAAATTGCAGAGCAACCTCCCCTCTGCCACATATACACACCATGCCAAAATTTGCACACCGCGATACACATATGAGCACATATACACATTCCACAGTATTTGGTCATTTTATTTATTCTTTAAGTTCCCATCATCTAGGACAAAAAAAAAGTATGAACAAGAATGATTGCAGGAAAGAATTTTTCATTTTAAAGTTTGCAGCAAATTTCATTAATTATGTTGTGATGCAATTAAGCATTTCATTTCAGAGCTATTAAAATTTAAATTATTTATTAATAATTACAGATCATTACCTGATAGTGTTCAGTCTGCAGAACAGCAAATGAATAATTTAGCAGCTTTGACATGGCTTTCTCTGTACTGCCCTGTTTAGATGCTATCTGTATTTGTACATGTCAGCTTGCCAATGTATGAGCTTGTTTGGGTGAACTTGCCTACTGTAACTTCTGTGTATATAGGAGCCTGCCGCTTTCTGAATTTAGTTTAGAACTTTTTTTCCCTTAAAGTTCACAACATAAAGATAAAACAAGAATAATGGTAATGTTATATTGATAAACTGTGCAATACTCATCACCGAGATGAACTTCAGTTCTAAGAGCAGAATTATACTTACTCATCACAGAAGCTTTCCTATAGCTCTCTTCTCTCTTCCAGGATCTTTAATACTTATTATTATTGCATAAATACTACACATAGGCACGATCACAGATTAATACCTTTGTTTAAATGCTGTTTAAAGATTTATTTTAATCGATGCTAAAACAAAATTATTAAAGCTTAAATGTATGAAAGGATCACATGACAGATCAATGCAAGTAGTAATTGACAAGTGAGTACTGATGTTACTTACATAAGGACCGAAGTCCAGTTACTATTGATTTTAAACCATCAATTCTGACATCTGCCAGAGTGGGTTCACCCTAATGTTTTATCTAGGAAAAATTCTAAGTCACACCGGAGATAGGAGATTTATTTTATGTATTTATATATTTATATATGTGTGTACACATATACATCTTAAATACACACACACACACACACACCTGAGAGAATCACACTTGACCAACATGGACTTAAGTATACTATGATGGACTGTGATTGTTGTTATGAAGTCAGTGTGAACAATTACTTTGTGCTTGTGGAGTGTGTGAGTGTTGTGTGGATATATGTGGGTGGACATGTCTCTGTGTGTGAAGAGGCCAGGGTAGAATGTCAAATACCTTTTTCTAAAACTTTCAGCCTTTTCTTGAGACAGGGACTCTCAATGAATTGGACATTCATCATTCTGGCTAAGTGGCCTATCGAATTTTTGATATCTGCCTGTCTCTATGTTGCCTGTCTCTACCCTTGCACACTCAATGCTGGAATCACAGATGTACACAGCAATGCCAGTTGTCTTTATGTGTGCACTGGTGGATTGAGCTCAGACTCTCACACTTCCAGCGAGATGTCCCTCGGGATGTGTCAGTCATTTCTTCCTGCGGTACAAATACTGTATTGAATGCTGTAGACACAGTAGTAAAGAGACAGAGGTAAGAGGCATTCTTCAATTCAAAATAAAAGCCTAATGGCGTCATAAGATTATCTTTTCCATCGATATTCCAGTCCTCAGTGCAGTAACCGTGTTGTGGATAGATTCACATTAAGGTTCTGTGTTTTCATACACATGCTGCCAAAACCTGGATAGGAATTGTAAGGGGACTTGCATTTTCTAGTAGCATAACTCTTCCTCAAACCCCAGCAGGCTTTCGTTTCCCCTTGTCATGAGTGGTTCGCTTGTACTGCTGTGCCATTTCTCCTATTGCAGATCCCCAGAGAATTTTTCATTGTGATAAAATATGCATGGCCTACAATGCATCATTTTAACAACTCACAAGTGAATAATTTGGTGGCATTAATATTTACAATGTTGGGTAGCCATCACTACTATCTACCTGCTGAACATGTTCATTTATCATGTACAACCAAAATTCTCTGCCTAATGCCTAAGCTTTGCAGTCTGCCCCTGACACATACAACTCCATGCCCATGCACATGTATGTGTTTTTGTCTCTGGCCTATTTTATTTAGTATTGTTTTTTCAAAAAACATCCATGTAGTGTCTATCAAATTTTCTTTCTTTAAAAGGCTTGAAATTACCTGTATAGTAGCTTTATTGATAGGTTGTCGGACAAGTTCTGCTTCTTAGCTATTATGAAAAAAATGTTGCTTTTAAGATTGGTATATAAATATCTGTGAGCATCTAAGTTCAGTTCTCTGGAATATTTGCTGAATAACAGTTCTGTGTAGGATGGTAGTTTCATGAGACTAACCCCTTGAGAAACTGCCCTAGTGTTTTGTGTCTACAGTTGTAACATTTAATGTTTCCTGGATGGTCCTGGTTTCTTCACATCTTGATACTCAGTCTATAAATGCATATGTAGTAGCATGTAGATCAATGGAAACACTCCTCCAGTACTGGTGGAAGGGCAAACTTGTATAGCTACTTTGAAAACCAATATGGCAGTTTCTCAGAAAATTAGGAATTGACCTACCTAAAGACCCAGCTATACCACTCCTGGGTATATACCCAAAGAACACTCTACCTTACAAAGACACTTCTCAACTATGTTCATAGCAGCTTTTTCCATAATAGCTAGAAACTAGAAACAACCCAGATGTCTATCAACTGGAGAATAGATAAATACAATGTGGTACATTTGCACAATGGAGTATTACTCAGCTGTTAAACACAATGGCATCATGAAATTTGCCAGCAAATGGATGGAACTAGAAATGGTGATTCTGAAGTACCCCAAAACCCAGAAAGACAAACATGGTATGTACTCTCTGATAGGGGGATATTATCTGTAAAGTAAAGGATAACAATGCTACAATCCACAGGCCCAAAGATGCTAAGTAACAAGAAAGGCTCAAGGGAGACACATGAATCTCACTGTGAAGAGGAAATAGAATACATATCATAGGTGAATGGAAGAGGGATTTGGATAAGGGCCTGGGCCTGGGAATAGGAGAGATCAGGTGAGCTGAAGATGGAAAAGGGAATACTAGGAAATACAACTGGAATCAAGGGAATCTCTGGCGTGAGCTAGAAACCTAGTGCAATGAAAACTCCCAGGAATCTATGAGCGGACCCTCGCTAAGATTCTTAGCAATGGGGGATATGGATCCTAACCGGACAAGACTTCCAGTAAACAGATTGACACCCTAACCCAGCCACATAACCTTTGACCTACAATTTGCCCTGCCTATAAGATATTCTGGGGTAAACGTAGCACAGAAATCATGGGAGTGGGCAACTAATGACTGCTCCAGCTTGAAACCCATACCATGAAAGGGAGTCTACTCCTACTCCTGAAACTGCCAGGGGGTCCAGGGCCCAGAGACTGGATAGCACAGAGACCTAGGCTAGAGCCAAACATAACTGGAAAAAAAGTCAATGAAATGATTCCTAATGATATTCTGATACACTCCTAGATTGTTGGATAGCCAAATTGTCATCAGAGAGCCTCACCTAGCAACTGGTGGAAACAGATGCAGAGATCCACAGCTAAATATTAGGTGAACCTCGGGGAACCCTGTGGAATAGGGGGAGGGAGGATTATGGGAGTCAGAAGAGCCAAGGACAATACAAGAAAACATACAGAATCAATTAACCTTGGCTTACAGGGGCTCACAGAGACTGAACTGCCAACCAGAGAGCTTGCATGGGCCTAACCTAGGTCCTCTGCACATATATGTAATTGTGTAGTTTGGTATTCTTGTGGGACTCCTAACAGCTGAAGCAGGGGCTGTTTCTAATTCTTGTTGCCTGTTTTTGGGACCCTTTCCTCCTACTGAATTGCCTTTCCAAGTCTTAATAGAAGAGGAAGTCCCTAGTCTTACTGCAACTTGGTATGCTATGGCTGGCTGATATATATGGAAGGCCTGCCCTTTTCTGAAGAGAAGGGAAGAGAGGAGATGTAGGGTAGAAGGAATGAGAGAAGAAAAGGGATAAAAACTGTTTGGACTGGAAATTTCAATTAATATTAAAAAAATTAAGAAACATTTATTCTTATTTCAATTCTTCTTTGTCATCCTGCTAGACTTATAGCCTATTTGATAGTAATGTAGTTACCCAGATCTGTTTAAGTTATTTGTATGGAATAGCTTTTTCATCTGTCTCTTTAAATTACTTTAAGCATGTGTGTGTGTGTGTGTGTGTGTGTGTGTCTGTCTGTCTGTCTCTTGTATAAGCCTACTTGTTTGTTTCTTGACTGCCTGGCTTCCCAAACTCCCAAAATAACCACACAGAAACTGTATTAATTAAATCATGCTTGGCCTGTTAGCTTCTTATTGGTTAGCTCTCATGTATTAATTTTAACCATCTCCATTAATCTGTGTATCGCCACATGGCTGTGGCTTACTGGGTAACGTTTCATCCAGCTTCTTTCTCCATGGGGCTACATGGCTTCTCTCTGACTCTGCCTCCTTTCTCCCAGCATTCAGTTTAGTTTCCCCCACCTAGCTCTATTCTACTCCATCACAGTCTCAAGACAGTTTCTTTATTAACCAATGGTATTCACAACATACAGAGGAGAATCCCACATCACCTGTCTATCCATCTGTTTGTCTTTGAAGCTACCCAAGATTATATTGGTCTCTTATAAATAATATATTGTTGATCCCCTTTTTTAAAAAATCTGATAATGTCTGTTTTTATTAGATAAGTTAATCCATTTATATTTGAAGTAATCACACATGAAGAGAGTCTAACTTCAGTAGTTTTTTCTATTCATGATAGAGTTTGTTTTGACCCTGTTTCTTCTGCACTGTCTTATTTTAGTCTAATTTTTATGGTGAATCTTTTTAATTCCCTCCTCAACCCTTTAGATATTTCCTTATAATTATCTTAGAGATTAAATTTAGACTGAGTTATATTACATTTAGATTATCCTAACGTTAGGAAAATCTAATTTGACCTTGTACCAATAGAACTTAAATAATACTCACAATACTCTACTCCTGTAGCTTTGTCTTCACTCTGTTTGTTAGTGATATCACATGTTATATAAATAATATTATTGATAATTTCTAATGCATATGGTTTAAATTGTACATAATTAAAATGGGAACTATAAAGCAAAATTACAATAATGTTAGCTTTTTGTTTGTTTTTGTTGTTTGAGAATTTAATATATAAATATAATCTATTCTGAATAATTCCACACATCATCCCTTCCCCTTCTTTAACTATACTATAATATGCCTCTCAATTTTATGTATTTTTTTCCAAAGTCATTGAATCCACTTACTGCTATGAGTATGAAGCTTCATCTTTAAGAAAGGTTGGTCTCCTTATCCCAACAGTTATAAGCTGTCAATCATTCAACTAAGGGTGCAACTTCATAGCTGTTTTCCTATTCTGGAATTTTTTCTAGCTTGCTCTTGTCCCAGGCCTTGTAAGTGTTGTTACAGCTGCTGTAAATTCACCTGTGCAAATTCCTTGTTGTACCTGATAAACATTGTATCACTTTAGTCATCCATTGCCTCTGGCTTTTAAAATCTCTCTGTCCTCTATCACGATGATCTCTGATGTGTGTGATATCCCATTTAGTACTGAGATTCTGTATTATATGCACATTGACCAATTATAAGTCTTGATATTAATCACCATGCACTACTAAAAAAAGAGCTTCTCAACAAAGCAGAAAAAGAAATAAGTGATCAGTCTCCTAGCTGTATGGCCCAGTCTCTGGGACCTAGGCCAAGGGGGAAAACCCAGAACCCCTCCCAACTAGTCTCAGCTGCACCAAATGGTCAGCAGCAAATCTTCTGCAGGCAAACTGGCTCCACCCAACCCCCATTGGACCCTGTAATCTACAAGTTCCACTCCATTCCCAAACCTACCTATCCTCTATGACCTCAGTGGCTCCCTGAGACACAGTGACTGCACTGATTGCTCCAAGAGAGGATTCCTGAGACACAGACACTGACTGCAAGAGACAAAGATACTGTCTGCACCATTTGGAGTAAGAGATGGGTAGATGCCAATACAAGAATACATTCAACAACCTAAAGAGCAATATGGCACCACCAGAACCTAATGGTCCTACAACAGGAAGACCAGAACATCTCAACACAGAAGAAGCAGAAGAAAACGACCTTAAAAATCACATTATGGAGATGATAGAGACCCTTAAAGAGGAAATTTTAAAATTCCCTTAAAGAAATAGAGGGAAAGGCAATCAAAAAACAGGAAGAAATCAATAAATCTCTTAAGGAAAGCCAAGAAAAAGTAACTAAACAGGTAAAGGAAACACCTCAACACTTGAAAATTGAAATAGAGAAAATAAAGAAAACACAAACCAAGGGAATTCTGGAAATGAAAAAATCTGGGTAAATGAACAGGAACTATAGATGCAAGCATAATCAACAGAATGCAGATAGGAGAGAGAATATCAGGCACTGAGGATATAATAGAGGAAATAGACACAAAGAAAACGTTAAAGCCAGCAAAATCATAACACAAAATGTCCAGGGAATCTGGGACACCATGAAAAGACCAAATCTAAAAGTAATAGGGATAGGAGAAAAAGAAATCCAGCTCAAGGCACAAAAAATATATTCAACAAAATCATAGAAAAAAACTTTTCCAACCTAAAGAAAATGCTTATGAAGATACAGGAAGCTTACAGAACACCAAATAGACTGAATGCCCCAAAAAAGTCCCCTCACCACATAATAATCAAAACACAAAATATACAGAAAAAGAAAGAATATTAAGAGTTGCAAAGGAAAACAGGCCAAAGAACATAAAACGGCAGACCCATCTTAATAACCCTTTATTTCTGAGTGGAAACTCTGAAAGTCGGAAGGTCCTGGATGAACATTTTGCAGACACTAAGAGACCACGAATGCCAACCCTGACTACTATACTCAGCAAAACTTTCAATCACCAGAGATGGAAAAAGAAGATATTGAATGATAAGCCAGATTTAAACAATACCTATCCACAAATCCAGTCCTACAGAAAGCACTAGAAAGAAAACTCCAACCCAAGGAAGATAGTTGGACCCGTGAAAAAAAAGGCAGTAGATAAGCCCAAACTAGGAAACCTGAAGAGGGGAAATACTCAACTGGCCTATAAAAAGATACAGGCTAACAGAATGGATACGAAAACAGGATCCACACTTCTGCTGCATCCTGCACACAAGAAACACACCTCAACTTCAAAGACAGACATTTCATCAGAGTAAAAGGTTGGGAAAAGACTTTCCAATCAAATGGACCGAAGCAGCAAGCTGGTGTAGCTACCCTTATATCTAACAAAATAGACTTCAAACTAGAGATAATCAAAAGAATTGAAGAAGGGCATTTCATATTCATCACCGGAAAATTTGGCCAAGATGAAATCTCAACCCTGAACAGTTATGCCCCAAATACAAGGGTACCCACATTTGTAAAAAACTATTGATAAAGCTTAAATTGCACATTAAACCCCACACACTAATAGTGGGAGAGTTCAACACCCTATTCTCACTAATGGATAGGTCTCCATACAGAAAATTAACAGAGAAATAAAGGAACTAACAGATATTATGAATCAAATGGGCTTAATATAAATCTATGGAAGATTCTACCCAAACACAAAAAAGAATATACCTTTTTCTCAGCACTTCGTGGAACTTTCTCTAAAATTGACCATATTCTCAGCTACAAAGCAAATCTCAACAGATACAAAAAAAAGTAATAAGCCCCTATATCTTATCAGATAAACATGACTCAGAGTTAGAATTCAACAATACAAATTCCAGAAAGCTTACAAACACATGGAAACTGAATAATGCTCAACTGAGTCTCCCTTTAATCAAGGAAGAAATGAAGAAAGAAATTAAAGACTTTCTAGAATTCAATGAAAGTGAAGAGATAACATACCCAAACTTATAGAGCATGATGGAAGTAGTAATAAGAAGAAAGTTCATAACACTAAATTCCTACATAAAGAAGTAGGAGAAATTCCACACTAGCAAATTAACAGAACAACTGAAAGCTCTAGAACAAAAAGAAGTAAACTCACCCAGGAAAAGTAGATGACAGGAAATAATCAAATTGAGGGTTGAAATCAATAAATTAGAAACAAAGAGAACAAAACAAAGAATCAATGAGACAGAGTTGGTACTTCAAGAAAATCAGCAATATAGACAAACCTTTATCCAAACTAACCAAAAGGCAGAGAAAAAACATCCAAATTAAGAAAATCAGAAATGAAAAGGGAAACATAACAATACACACTGAGGAAATCCAGAGAATCATCACATTGTACTTCAAAAACCTGTACGCCACAAAATTGGGAAATTTAAAATAAATGGACAATTTTCTGGATAGTTTCCACATACCAAAGTTAAATCAAGACCAGATAAACAATTTAAATTGACGTATAAACCCTAAGGAAATAGGAGCAGCCATTAAACGTCTCCCAACAACAACAACAAAAAGCCAAGAACCAGATGATTTCAGCACAGAATTCTACCAGAATTTCATCAAAGAACTAATACCAATATTCTGCAAATTGTTCCACATAATAGAAACAGAAGGAACATTGTCAAACTCCTTTCATGAGGCTACAGTTACCCTGAGACCCAAACCACACAAAGATGCAACAAAGAAAGAGAACTACAGACCAATCTCTCTCTTGAACATTGATGCAAAAGTACTCATAAAAATATTAAACTGGAAGCCACAATATACACAGAGAGTCTGATGAAGACTTGTGCTGGCCCTAGGCATACTGCCTCAGTTTCTGTGAGTTCATATGAGCTTTGATCATGTGGATTTAGAGGGCCTTGTATTCTTGGTGTCCTCTGTCCCCTCTGGCTCTTAGACTCTTTATACCTCCTGTTCCTTGGAGTTCTCTGAGTTCTGAGGGGAGGGAAATGATGAAGATATCACATTTAGGGTTTAGTGTTCCAAGGTTTCTCTCACTGTCTGCCTAATGTCTGGCTGTGGGTCTCTATGTTTGTTCCCATCTGCTGCAGGAGGAAGATTCTCTGATGATGGCTGAACAAGGCTCTGATCTATGAGTATAGTAAAGTATCATTAGGAGTCATTTTTATCACTATGAGGTTTTTGTGTTGTTTTGCTTTCTTTCGTTTGTTTTTAAGACCAGTATTATTTGATTTTACCGTGTCCACAGGTTTTTGTTTACGAAGCCGTCCTAGGTATGGGTTTCAACTCATCGAGTGGGCCTCAAGTCAAATCAGTGATTGGTTGAATATTCCCACAGACTTAGCATACCCATCTTCAGTGAGTTGCATAGGTGTTGCCTTCAGCAATTGGGGCCTTGGTATCAGTTTAAGGAAAGAAACCTATAGTCTTGGCAATAGCCTGGGTTGTTTGGGGTTCCTCTAGGACGGCCAACACCTCAATTAGATGTAACAGAAACTGAGTACCAAATGCTTTGGTTGGTCACAAGACATGCTCAGTGGTGATCCTGTCTCACTCATTACTTGCTTATTTCATTTATATTGCCTTCTGGTGTACAGAGTCCTTCTGTATATGTGCTGCTTTTATTGGTTAATGAATAAAGAAATTAACTTGGCCCGTGATAGGGCAGAGTAGAGCTAGGCGGGGAATACTAAACTGAATGCTAGGAGAAAAAAGGCAGAGTCAAGAGAAGCCATTGTAGCCCCACTGAAGACAGATGACAAACGGAACATTACCTGGTAAGCCACAGCCATGTGGCATGATACATAGATTAATAGAAATGAGAGAAAGCCAGAAATATGCTTAAGCTATTGGCCAAACAGTATCGCAGATGTTATAGTTTCTGTGTGATTATTTTGTGATCTGGGCAACTGGGAATGAACAAGCAGCCTCCCCCAACAAATTCATTTATGTATTTATTTTATTAGTGATATTTGCTTAGCACTCCCCAAATGTCCCTTAATTTTAACTGTCTCTCCCAGTATTCCCTCCAACTACCATTTCTCTCTTACTGCTCCTGACTGGATCCTCCCATTCCAGCATCTTCGCTATGTATCCATAACTATCTATTCTATTTCCTTTTCGTAATGAGATATATATGTTACCTTTAGTCCCTTATTCTATATCTACCCTCTGTAGTTCTATTGATTGTAGCTTGGTTATCATTAACTTTACAGCTAATACCCACACATAAGCGAATGCATACCATATTAGTCTTTTATGTGTCTACGATACCTCACTCATGATGATTTTTTCTAGTTCCATATATTTGCCTGCAAATCCCATGATGTAATTGTTATAAACAGCTGTGCAATACTCCGTTATACAATGCACAACAATTTCATTAGCCATTCTTCTATTGAAGGGCATGTAGGTTGTTTCCAGTTTCTGGCTATTATGAATAGAGTTGCAATGAACATGGTTGAGCAAGTGTTCTTGTAGCAGAATAAAGTGTCTTTTGGGTACATGCCCAAGAATGTTGTAGCTGGATCTTGTGGTAGATTGAGTCATATCTTCCTAGGTAACTGCTACACATATTGTCATAATGTCTCTGCGAATTTGCACTCCCACCAGCAATGTATGAGAGTTTCCTCTTACTCCACATGCTTGCTAGCATGAGCTGTCACTTGTTTTTTTGATCTTAGTCATTCTGACAGGTGTAAGATGAAATCTCAAAGTAGTTTTGATTTGCATTTTCCTGATGGCTAAGGATGTTGATACCTAGTTTTTTTATTTTTAGTCCTTTATATATTTTGTATATTAGCAATCTATCTGATGTGTATTTGGTGAAAATCTTTCCCCATTCTGTAGGTGGCTGCTTTGTCTAAATGAGTGTTCTTTGCCTTACAGAAATTTCCCAGTTTCATGTGGTTCAATTTATTAATTGTTAATTGCTAACAGTGTTCTTTTCAGAAAGTCTTTCCCTGTGCCAATAAGTTTAAGTTTAAGTCAGTTTTCACTTTCTCTTCTAATCAAGTGCATCTACTTTTATGTTGAGGTCTTTGATCCATTCCTAGTTGAGTTTTGTGCATGGTAGTAGGTATGGATTTATTTGGATTTTTCTACATTAAGTCATCCTGTTTGAACAACTCCACTTTTTTGAATATGTGTCCTTTTTCCAATGGGGTTTTTTTTGGTCTATTTACAAAAATCAGGTGTCCATAGATATCATAGATATGTAGATTTATATCTAGGACTTTAGCTCAACTACATTGATCAATATTTCTCTTTTTGTACCAATACCATGCTGTTTTGTTACTATAGCCTTGTAGTACAGTTTGAAATCAGAAATGGTGATACCTCCAGCAGTTATTTCAGTATTCAGGGTTATTTTAGCTGTTGCTTCCATGTGAAGCTGAAAATTGTTATTTCAAGATCTGTAAAGAATTGTATTGAAAGTTCGATTGAGATTGTGTTGAATTTGTAGATATTTTTCAGTATGATGGTCATTTTTACTAAACACACACACACAGTTATTTTACATCCTGACCAAAGTTTCCCTTCCCTCCTCTCCTCTCTTTTCCTACCCCCACATCCCCTCCACACATATCCCAATTTACTCCTCTTCTGTTTCCGTTCAGAAAAGGGTAAGCCTCCCATGGGTTTTTTAAATTTTATTATGTATCCAATATTCTGGTGCAGACCAGAAGGGGGCACCAGACCTCATTACAAATGGTTGTGAGCCACCATGTGGTTGGCTGGGAATTGAACTCAGGACCTTTGGTAGGGCAGGCAATGCTCTTAACCGCTGAGCCATCTCTCCAGCCCCTCCTCCCATGGGTTTTAACAAATCATGACATATCAAGATATAGTAAGACTGGGCTGGAGAGATGGCTCAGAGGTTAAGAACACTGACTGCTCTTCCGGAGGTCCTGAGTTCAATTCCCAGCAACCACATGGTGGCTCACAACCATCTGTAATGAGGTCTTGTGCCCTCTTCTGGCCTGCAGACATACAAGGAGGCTGAACACTGTGTACACAATAAATAAATCTTTAAAAAAAAAAAAAAAAAAAAAAAGATATAGTAAGACTAAGAACCTCTTCTTGTTTTAAAGTTGGGCAAGGTGACCCAGCATGATAAACAGGTTTCCAAAAGCAAGCCAAAGCATGAGCGAGAGTCCCTGCTCCCAATGTTAGGCGTCCCACAAGTAGATCAATCTATACAACTGTCACATATAGGTAAAGAGCCTAGGTCAGTCCCATGCAGGCTCCCTGGTTGTCAGTTCAGACTCTGAGCTCCAGGTTAGTTTTTTCTGTGGTTTTTCTTGTGATGTCCTTGATCCCTCCTGGCTTCTACAATTCCTCCCTCTCTTCAGCAGGATTTCCCAAACTTGACCTAATGTTTGGCTGTGAGTCTACTGTTTCCATCAGTTCTTGGATGAAGGCTCTCTGATGACAATTGGGGAAGTCACCAATCTATGGGCATAGCAGAATATCATTAGGCACCATTATGGTGAATTTTTTTCCCAGTCATGTTTGATTCTATTCTAGGTATCTGGGCCATCCAGCCTCTGGGTCCTAGCACTCCAGACACTGTCAGGGATGGGCTCAATCTCATGACATGAGTCTCAGGCTGGACTGGTCATTAGTTGGTCACTCCCACAATCTCTGCACCATCCTTACTTTAGCACATCCCATAGGCAGAGCAGACCATAGGTCAAATGTTGTATTGATGCATTTATATAATTGTTCTATTATCAACAATAACTCAAGAGTCAGATATTGGGGTAAAAATCTAATAGATCAAAAAAGTGACAGAGGATTGAACAGCTGACCCTCTTTCCATGCTTCCCAGATTGAAAGGGCCCACCAATATTTCTAAGCCCATCCTTAGTCCTTCCTGTCTCTCTATCATATCCTGGTTCCTCATAAATTTCTATGGCTAATTCTGGTCAGCTAGTCATTAACTGCAGCATGGGCTCCAGATTCCAGCAAGACCAGAGGTTTCAGCCCAGACCCTGGGTCTCTTTGTGGTCTCTGGTGGCAACATGGGCCATGGACTTCAACACAGACCATACCTGTAGTAGAATCAATGACCCAGACCCCAGGAATCTGCATGACCATCGTGGCAACAGGAGCTGTGGACATCAACACAAACCTTGGCTGCAATAGGGCCCCAGATCCAGACATGACCCCTGGCTGCAGCCCTAGCCCAGACAGTACCATGGCACTGGATAACAATACATGCCACTTAGGTCTATATAGCCCTGGATGTAACATGGCCCATGGGGACCAACATGATCCCAGGTGTCTGATCAGATCTCAGGCAATCTCAGATCCAGTTGCAACAGGAGCCACCGATGTCCATTCAGACTCTGGCTGAGGGAGGGCCAAAGACCCAGACATTGTCCTTGGCAGCAGAAGAGGTGACACCATGGTCCTGGATGGCAGTACAGGCCACCCAGGTCAGTGTAGCTCTGGTGGCAGCATGGCTTTTGTGCACCTACACGGCCAACAGTGGCAGTCCAGTTGGTGAGCATCCTTGCAGCCCTTGGTGGCAACATGGTCCATGGATGGCCACACAGACCCTGGCTGTAGCAGTACCATGAACCCAGACATGACCCTTGGCATCAGCCCAGGCCTGTATATCACCATGACCCCATGGAGTGGGAACAGGAATGCCTACTTCTCACTGCCTTCACCTCTTTCCACAGCACATGAACCATTCCACTTCTCTCTCTCTTCCATTGCTCCACCACATACCTGCTCATCATAAAGGAACCCACTTGCCCAGCACCACAAGGCAACAGGTAGTCTCATGGATGTCTTCTCAACAGCCCAGGTCTTTAGAACATTGGTGGCTTGCATCTGCCTGAACGGTAGGGCCTCAGACAGGTTTGGATGTCTTCCAGCCAGTCCAGGTCTTGAGGACCCAGACTGGGCTGAACCTGAATTTCTTAATTATCCTAAATAGTTTATAATAATAGTTTTCAAGGACTATCAATTTATATTACACTTTAAAATGAACGTGTATAGGTATAATACCTTAAATAAGAGTAGAACATTTATACAGTATTCTAAAATAAAAATAACCTTAAATTTGTATCAATATTCATACCAATGTAAAATCTTTGAGATTAGTAGTTAATTTTTAGTTTAAAAGTAGATTCAAAAATCTACCCTTTTATCCTATCATTCATAATCTCCTCATTTTTTATATTTTCAGAAAAAGATCCCTAAATCTAGCCTCCTTTGCTATGTTTCCTCCCTGACCATAACCAATAACAACTTGCAACCAACTCTCCTAATTGATGATAATCATCCATAACCCACCAAAATACCAAAACCCACCCACCCCACCTCTTGGGAATGTGGGTGTTGTATTCTTAAAATTACTTCCTGTTGTCTGGGGAAGACGGCTTCTTTCGGGGACCCTGAGAAAATGGAAATAGTGGTCAAGTCCTAGGAAAGTTCCCTATTGTCCAGTCTGGAGAGATGGGAAAGTTCGGGACTTATTTGAAGTCCTGACTGGAGTAGTCTATGAGGCTGTACCATCTTAGCTAACTGCTTTGAATTGTACTGAGCTGTTCAAAATCCAAAGCTGACCTCTGGGGAATATTTGTCAGTTTAGTGGCACTACCACAATCAAGGTAAATTCATCATTGCAGGACCCCGTCATCTTCTTGAAGACTTCAAAGGTCATGGCCAGGATTGGCCATGGTTCACTGCAAAAAGCATAAACACCTTCAATGTCATATGCAGCAGATGTCTAGCTCACAACCGGTTAAAAACATTGGGGGTACACAAACTTAGTTTGTAGTTACCTGGTTCAAACTAAAACCTGAAATCACATACAGGAAGATAAAGATAAATAACATTTATTTCTGGAATTAGTTAGTACTCTACATGACCATTAATACCAAAACAGAAAGCTTACATATATAGATATATAATAATCTTACA
Source organism: Ondatra zibethicus (assembly GCA_004026605.1). Classification (NCBI taxonomy): domain Eukaryota; kingdom Metazoa; phylum Chordata; class Mammalia; order Rodentia; family Cricetidae; genus Ondatra; species Ondatra zibethicus. The sequence goes on along the minus strand of PVIU01001850.1, from coordinate 86,958 downwards.
AATTTTGAGATAATATTTCTACCTTAAGAAAATATTAAGTAATTTGTCCAAGGTAAAAATAATAACAGAATTTGGCTCTGACATTAGCACCGAACATCCCAGCTTTCTATAATTGATTCAAGATACAAAACTGAAAACCAGCCTACAAACCACAATCCCAGAGAACTTAGACAACAATAAGGACACTAAGAGAGACTTACATATATCTAATCTATATGGGAAGTAGAAAAAGACAAGATCTCCTGAGTAAATTGGGAACATGGGGACCTTGGGGGAGAGTTAAGGGGGGATGGGAGAGGCAGGGAGGGGAGCAGAGAAAAATGTAGAGCTCAATAAATATCAATAAAAAAATAAATAAACCTCCCTTAAGGGATTGTTTACAAAAACAGAAAAGTTTTAGAATTAAAATAACACCAAATATTATGAGATTAGCCACAATAGAATATACCTTAATTTTGGTTTTCTTCTGTCCTATACCAGGTGGCTCTTCTCACATGAGAAAGAGATTTTGGATTTTCCTTTAACAAGCATGCTTGGACTTAGAGGAGGAGTCATGATCTAACTCAAAAGCCAGATATAATTTTTAATTTAATTGGGACTACAAAAAGACCATTTGCCTTATATGTCTACAAAGAACAGCAAAACCAAACATTTGGGAAGATTTAAGAAATTTTATCCTGTTAGAGGTATGCTATGTCAGTAGACCAATTTACTCCTTTTCTTGAGACATTTTCTCTTGAAAATGTTTTCTTCTTCCAATGTCTCATTTGTTCAGTGGTCTTCAGATTCCTTAGTTGTATGCTTTTATTTTCCTGGAAAGACAAAAGCAAAACTGTGCCCCAACCCTAACTTAGGGGAGTTCCCTATTTTGGCAGGTTATATCTGATCAAATGAAAGGCATTTGTTAGTCCTATAAGCTAGATTGATTGGCATGCTGTTTGATGAACTACAACCTCTCCTAACTAAGAGGTCTCTCCTATTTGAATCTAATCTTTATCAATTTTGATGTTATTCATAGCTTTACTTCTCCTGTGGAAACAAAAGCAAAACCTCTTCCCCACATAACCCGTACCATACTGGTTTCCATTCTGAGGTCAACACATCTTTAAAGTATTCAGGCTGATTTAATTCAGAAGTTTTTTCCCCCACTATCCAATGTATCTTTGCAGCTGCTGTTTATTTCCCATTAACATTTAAAAATTTAATGTTAATAAAATATTAGGTAATCATCTCTGGGAGTCTTTATTACCACTTTCTGCTTATTAAGCCTATCTTTAAAGTATGATTATATCATAACAAAATTATTTGTCCTGTAGGATTGTGTGGCTTACCTGTAATACTCTTCATGTTGTAATATGCAAAACCTGCCTTATTTTACTAGAGACATTTGACGAAGCATTGTCAATCTTAATTTGTAGGGGGTATTCCCAAAATGGGCATAACTTCTAATAAATGTGTAATTACAGAATCAACTTTTTCAGAACTCAAGGCGGTTGCCCATTAAAATCCTGAATATATATCTATGGTGTGGTGCACACTTCAATTTTCCAAACTCCACAAAACGAAATGCACTCATTTGCCAAATTTAATTTCTTTAAGAACCTTTTGGGTTACTTCCTGCAGGTAATAGAATTTGATTATACAAAGAATAAGTGGGACATTTCCTTATAATTTCCATGGCTTGTTGCCAAGTGATAGAAAAATCTTTCTTCAACCTTTGCTATAACATGGAGTTTCTTATGAAATTCTGCAACTTATAGCGCATTTCCAACTAATAATTGATCAATTTCATCATTACCTTGTGCTAAAGGGCCTGATAGATCCATAGGGGCTCTGATATATGTTATAAACAATAGATGATTTCTATTTCTGATTATTGTTGTAGTTGAATAAATAGCAAATTTAATTCTAAATCATCCGGAATAAGTTCAGAGGTATCATTATGTAAAACAACTCTTTTTGCATATTGATAGTAATTATATTAAGAGGTTCAAGAAAAAAACTAATAATACCATGAAAAGAATGTATAATCCTGATTTTTTGAATGTAATCATAAAGACTTTGAGCCACTTTATTTTTTCTGACTTATAGCCTGCTTTTCCTGATTTATTTGTATCAGCATAGAATGTAGGGACTCCAGAAATTGGGTTACTCATACCATGCAATGGAGGATCCAATTAGTTCTTTTTATAAACTATGATCTTCTGCTTTGGGGATATTTAGTACTAATCTCTCCAAAAAATTTCTGGAAGCTCTTTGATAATGTTCATTTTCTGCCCATATTGAGGCCATTTCAGCATTAGTAAAAGGTACCACAATTTCTATTGGGTCTAATTCTGCAATTGATAAAGTCTCAATTTTCCTTTCAGAATCAATTCAAAAACCTTTTCTACATAGGTCTTTGATTTTTTTTCTCTGTTTGCGTGGCAAAAAAATGTACATTCTAAAATGCTATCTTCTCTCTGCTTAAGGATTCCTGTGGAAGAATGCACAAAGGTAAAATAACTAGAATGGAATCAAGTTCTGGATCCAAGCAATGCACATGTGCATCTGGTAATTTCTTTTTACCTGAGCCAATTCTCTCTCAGCCTCAGCTGAAAATTTTCTTGGACTAATTAAGTCCTTATCACCTTGTAAGGTTTAAAATAAATTATGCTGTCCTTGAGTTGTTAATCCAATTGTGGGCCATAGCTAGTTAATATCTAGTTAATAATTTTTGAAAATCATTAAGAGTTCATAAATGAACTTTCTTGATTTGTATTTTCTGTGGCTGAATTTTCTGTAAATCTATATTATATCCAAGGTAATTAATAGAATCTCCTCTTTATTTTTTTCAGGAACAATTTGTAGTCTCCAACATTTGAAAATTCTCTTCATCCAATTTTTTTCCCTAAGGTATCTGCATCTAAATAAGCTAGTAAGATATCATCCATATAATCGTAAATTATAGATTGAGGAAGCTGTTCACAAGTTATTTCTAATTGTTGGTGTACAAAGTATTAGTACAAGGTGGGGTTATTTAACATCCCATTTGGAAAAACTTTTTGCTGATACCCTTTAACTGGCTGGGAATTATTTTATATAGGTACTTATATGTGAAGGCAATTTTCTCTATCCTGTTCTTGTAAAGATGTAGTAAAAAAGCAGTGTTTTAAATCAATCACTTTAATAGACCATCCTTTAGCTAGTAAAGAAGGCAAGACAATTCTGGGCTGTAAAGAGCCCATTGTTTGGATCACCTTGTTTATAGTTCTCAAATCTGTTACCATTATCCATTTTCCAGATTTCTTTTTAATGACAAGTATAGAAGAATTCCAAGGACTTATTGATTCTTCACTATGCTGAGCATTTAACTGTGTCCGTATCAGTTGTTCTAGCGCCTTTAGTTTTCATAATGTCAAAGGCCATTGTTCCACCCAGACAGGTTTGTCAGTTAACCATCTTAAATGTAGAGCTGTTAGTACCTTAGAAAGATCAACAGCTGTTCTGTTTTGCTTATTTACAAAAGGAATAGTCAGTGACTGTTTTTGACATTTTGATATAATACCTTTTGATATTTCTTTCTGAAGCATTCTTTATTTTGTGGTTTATTTCTGAGATTGGAGGAATGTTAACCTATGTTTTCTACTGTTGTACAAATCACATCCCCTTAAATTTAGAGCTATATTAGTCACATATGGCTTTAATTTTCCTACATGTCCTTCTAGTCCTATACATTCAACCCATCTTGTACTTTGTTTTACCTGAGATAAAGTTTGAATCCCTAGAAGCTGAATATTTATCCCCTAAATAAGTCAATTTTTAGGCCAAAAGTTTGGTGAACTTATTATTATATCTGTTTCTGTATCAACTAAACCTTCAATTACAATATCATTCATTCATACTTTTAGATTTGGCCTTTGATCACTTATAGAAGCTTTACAAAATACTTGTTTGATGGTCTCTACTCAAAATTCTATCTACTGAAACCATTTTGTCATCCAGAGCAGTATGGTTTTCAACAATAGGAATTAAGTCTTTTAATTGCACTGTGAATGAGTTTCTCCAATGCTTGCAGGGAATAACTGAACCAAATTTAATACTGGGTCCTGGGAGAGGCCTCTTAAGGTGTTTCCCAGTGGCAAAGGGTTATCTTGCCTGTCCATTGTTGATCTGCATGCATCAGTTCAATGCTGGCCTTTGCCACACCTTTTGCATATGCCAGATGGCTGCGGCCTTCTCTTTAGAATTCTCATAGAAAAAAAAATGTTTCTAGGATTGCCCTGCCTACATTCCCTTTTCTGATGACCATAGTTACCACAATTAAAACACCTGACATTTTTATTTTCCTTAAAATTTTTAGAAATCACCTATCTTATCAAAATAGCATCATAAGTGAGAGATCCAATATCAGCTGTATTTCAGATTCATTCATCTATGTGTGTTGATCTTGCCTTTAAAGGCCTAATAACCATTTTGCAATCTGAATTAGAATTTTCAAAATCAAAGTTTCAATTAATATTTTTATAACTTCTAGATGTGACATTATTCTATTTATAGCTGAAGTCAATCACTGCAAAAAAAATAGTGAAGAATTCTTTTGGGCCTTGTATAATTTTAACAAACTACTCAGCCCTCTTTACTGATTCTTCAATCCTCTCCCAAGCATTCAAAGCTGCTAGATGACATAGGATTAAGATGTGATCATCAAATCTTGTCTTTACAAATCAGCATATTGGCCTTCAATGAGAAACTGATCTTGGGAAATTTCCATACCTCTAGTTCCTATTTTCTTGTTCTATGGCCCTAGCTTCCTCTTTCCAGCATATTCTCCATTGAAACTGAGGACCAACTTCCAGTATTGCTGTAACTAAATTTTTCCAGTCTTGAGGAATAATTCTGTTCTGAGTTGCCCGTGAATTTAACAACTACTTCACATAGGATGCATATCAGATTAAATGACCATTTCCTTAAATCTTCTCAAATCTAATATTTCTACAGGATTTTAATTAACTTCTGCATAAACTTGAGGGGTATCTATTGCTGTTATATGGCAAACTGGATAAACTACTATTGATTTCTAATGACCTTGGCCCCCCTTCTTCCTTTCATCAGCTGTAAGTTCTGCTCCAAATTCTTCTGTGTGTAAATGTTTTTCTTAGTTTCATTAGTAGGCCTTTCTAAGACTTGTATCTTACCAATAGTAAGTCTTTCTAAGGCTCGTATTTTGTCAGCCAATTTTTCATATTTGGTACAATTATCTACCCACATTTCAAGGATGAAATATGAATTAATAAAGTTATAATAATTGTAATCAACATTATGCCAATCCTAGCTATCTTGGTTATTCCTTCATTTATTTTTTTCTCATTTTTCAAGTCATCCATTGTAGAACTATACAGACTCCTAACTCCCTGCATTGCAATAATATGCTTTATTCTTAACATACCAAAGATTTTTAAATAAGGCCTAATTCTATCCTTAAGAACTCCCAGGTGTCCCACCAGATCTACCAACATTTTCACAGCACTTACAATGGTGATAAGCGAAGTTATGTGGGGCCAACCATCTGTAATGGTTGTGCTCAACTATGCAAGAGCAAGAGTTGGGCGGGGAGATGCCTAAGCAGCTAGTGCAGTGAGCCTCCACTGTGCTTCACAGGTGGAGCTAAGGGCACCTGCAGTTGTTGGCATGCAGTCAGGGGCTAGGGACACAGAGCAATGGGCACATGCTGGTGGCAGTAGCTGCAGAAGCCCTAACATAGGAACAAATAGGTGTCGAGGTGGCTGAACTGGCATGGCAGTGTCCTGGAGAGCAGAACCAGGGAAAACCCACAACTCACATGGAGGGGGAATGGGCCACCTGAGAGAAGGATACAGGGGATGGGCAGGAGTCAGATATTGGGGTAAAAACCTGATTCATCATGAAAGTAGAGGAAGAACAACCATCCGACTCTATCTCCACATGTCCCAGATCTATAGGGCAGGCCAATCTTTCTAAGCCTCTCCTTACTCCTTCCTATCTCTCTCTTGTATCCTGAGTCCTCCAAAATCTCTATGGCTAATTCTGGTCAGCTAGTTGTTGACTCCGCTCCCTGTTTCAAGGGTAACTTTCGTAAAAAGTCTCAGTTTCTGTCACAGTGTGAGCAAATATCCTACAACATTGTTTGGCCGATTGGCGTCCCAATCTCTCCACTTAAAGAGGCCCTCACAGGAGATGGTCATTTCAGGCCACCTCGTCACAGGAGATGGCCTGGGCACAGGAGATGGCCAGTTCAGGCCACCTGCACATTGTTGTTAGGAATCTTAGTTGGGGTCATCCTTGTAGATTTCTTGGAAATTCCCTTGCACCAGGTTTTATCCCTCCACCCATTTCCAGTCATCTACTGGAGTCAATACTCCCCCATCTGCCCCACAACCCAAACCTTCATGTTCCCATCCCTCCCCACCCCCAGTTAGTCCTCACCATGCTTTTCATGCTTGGCCCTTCTTTGTTCCCTAGCCTCTTTGGGTCTGTGGATTGTAGCATGGTTTTCTTTTACTTTACAGGTAATATCCATCGATAAGTCAATACATACCACGTTTTACTTTCTGGGTCTGGGTTATGTTAATCAGGATGATTTTTTTTTCTGGTTCCATCCATTTGCCTTAAAATTTCAAGATGTAATTAACAACGGAGTAATTTTCCATTGTGTAATGTGCCACATTTTATTTATCCATTCTTCAGTTGAGAGGCATCTAGGTTGGTTCCAAGTTCTGGCTATTACAAATAAAGCTCCTATGAACATAGTTGAGCAAGTGTCCATGTGGTATGATTGAGCAACCTTTGGGTATATGCCCACTTATGGGTCATGAGGTAGATTGATTCCCAATTTTCTGAGAAACAATCCTATTGATTTCCAGAGTGTCTGTACAAGTTTGTACTCCAGCTAACAATGAAGGGGTGTTCCCCTAGCTCTACAGCCTCTCCAACATAAGCTGTCATTTATGTTTTTGATCTTACATTCTGACAGGTATCATATGGAATTGCAATGTCATTTTGATTTGCATTTCCCTACTGGCTAAGGATGTTAAACATCTCTTTTAGTGTCTTTTGGTCATTTGAGATACTTCTGTTGAGAATTCTCTGTTTATAGGTCAGTGCCCCAAATTTAATTAGATTATTTTTTTGTTGTCTAGTTTCTTGAGTTTTTATATATTTTATTTTAGAATATATAAAATATATAAAAACACTTTCTATCAAATATCAGGTTGGTGAAGACTTTTTCCCATTCTATAGGCTGCCATTTGCCCTATTGACAGTGTCCTTTGCCTTACAGAAGCTTTTCAGTTTCATGAAGTTTCATTTATTAAATGTTGATCTTAGTTTCTGTGCTACTAGTGTTCTATTCAGGAAGTTATCTCCTGTGCCAAGGTGTTCAAGGCAATTTAAACTTTCTTTTCTATCAGGTTCAGTGTAACTGAATTTATGTTGAGGTCCTTGATTCACTTGGACATGAGTTTTATACAGAGTGATAGATATGTTTGCATTCTTCTACATGCCAACACCAAATTATGCCAACCCTATTGTTGAACATGTTTTCTTTTGCCTATTTCATAATTTTGACTTCTTTGTGAAACATCAGACATCCATAGATGTGTGTGGTTATGTCTGGGTCTTCAATTTGGTCCCATTGATGTACCTGTCTGCTTCTATGCTAATACCATGCTGTTTTTATTACTATAGCTCTGAAGTAGAGCTTGAAATCAGGGATGGTGGAACCTCTGGAACTTTGTTTTATTGTTTTAGATATCCTGGGTTCTTTTGATATGACATTGAGTATTGCTCTTTCAAGATCTGCAAAGAATTGCATTGGTCTTTTAAAGGGAATTGTGTTGAATCTGAAGACTGATTTTGGTGAGATGGCCATTTTTACTGATCCATGAACATGGGAGATCTTTCCATCTTCTGAGATCTTCAATTTCTTTCTGCAAAGACTTGAAGCTCTTGTCATATAGGTCTTTCACTTGCCTGTTTCGAGTTACCCTAAGACATTCTATATTATTTGTGACTGCTGTGAAGGGTGTTGTTTCCCTGATTTTTTCCTCGAGTCTTTTATCATTTGTATATAGGAGGGCTATTGACTTTATTTTTTAATTTTGTATCCAACCATTTCATTAAAGGTGTTTATCAGTTCCCTGTTAGAATTTTTGGGGTCACTTACGTTCAGTATCATATCATCTGTGAATAATGATACTTTGGCTTCTTCTTTTCCAATTTTATCCTCTTGATCTCCTTTTGCTGCCTTTTCACTCTAGCTATATTTGAGTACTATATTAATAGATAGGAGAGAGTAGACAGCCTTGTCTTGTTCCTGATTAGAGGAATCATTTTGAGTTTCTCTCCATTTAGCTTGATGTTGGTAATTAATTTGCTGTATGTTGCTTTTATTATGTTTAGGTTTTTTCCCTTCTATCCCTGATCTCTCCAAGACCTTTATCATGAAGGACTGTTGGATTTTGTCAAAGGCTTTTTCAGCATCTATGAGATGATTATGCAGGTTTGTTATTCTTTTAGTTTGTTTATATAGTGGAATACATTGACAGATGTCCATATGGTGAACCATCCCTACAATTTTTGGATAGAGTCTACATGATCATGGTTGATGATCTTTTTGATATGTTCTTGGATTCAGTTTGCCGATATTTTATTAAGTATTTTTCATCAGTGTTCATGAGGAAAAATGGTCTGTAATTCTCTTTCTTTTCTGAGTCTTTCTGGTTTGAATATCAGAGTGACTATGACCTAATCAAAACGATTTGGCAATGTTTCTTCTGTTTCTATTTTATAGAATAATATGACAAGTATTGATAATATCTCTCCTCTGAAAGTGTGCTAAAATTTTGCACTGAAACTATCTGGCCCTGGGCTTTTGCTGGTTTGGAGAATTTCATTGTGTGCTTTTATTTACTTAGAGTTTATGGTTCTATTTATTGTTTATCTGATCTTGATTTAATTTTGGTATGTGGTACCTACCAAGAAATTTGTTTTTTCAGTGTGTGTTGTTATGCCCCCCTTTTCATTTCTTATTTTGTTAATTTGAATAGTCTCTCTCTGCCTTTTAGTTTTGATTAGTGTTTATCCATCTTGTTGATTTTCTCAATCAATTCTTTGTTTCATTGAATCTTTGCATTGCTCTCTATGTTTCTATTTTATTGATTTCAGCCCTCAGTTTATTTGCTGCCTTCTACTCCTCTTGGTTGTCTCTACTTCGTTTTGTTCTAGAGCTTGCAGGTGTGCCGTTAAGTCACTAACATGAGATTTCCCCCAAAATTTAATTCTGTCATTTAGTTACGCTGAGCTTTCATCTTAGCACTGCTTTCAGGCCCCATAAATTTGGGTATATTATTCATTCATTTTTATTGAATTCTAGGAAGTCTTTTGTTTATTTTTTCCTTGTCCCACTTATAACTCAATTGAGAGTTGCTCAGTTTCTATGAGTTTACAGGTTTTCTGTAGTTGTGTTGTCCAGTTTTAATTCATGATGATCTGATAAGATACAGGGAGCTGTTTAATTTTTATTTTGTATTTGTTGAGATTTGCTTTGTGACAAGTATATGGTCAGTTTTGAAGAAGATTCCATGAGGTACTGAGAAGGTATTTTGTGTTTGGATGAAATGTTCTATAGATATTGGTTAGGTCCATTTGAGTCATAAACTCAGTTTTGTTATTTCTGTTTGGTTTCTGTCTGAATGACCTGTCCTTTGGTGAGAGTTGGCTGAAGTCTCCTACTCTTAATGTGTGGGTTTTGGTGTGTGATTTAAGCTTTAGTAATTTATGTTTCTTTTACAAATGTAGGTGTCCTTATATTTGCAGCATAAATGGTCATACTTGAAACATCTTCTTGGATTTTGCCTTTGTTGAGTATGGAGTATCCATTTCTCCTTTGTTGAATGTGGAGTGTCCTTCTTCATCTATTTGGAATTATTTTGGTTTGAAGTCTATTTTTGTTAGATACTAGAATAGCTATACTGGCTTGCTTCTTAGGTCTGTTTGATTAAAAAAACCTTTTTCCAACCCTTTACTCTGAGATAATGTCTATCTTTGATACTGAGATTTGTTTGTTGTATACACCAGAAAGATGGATCCTGTTTTGGTATCCATTTTGTTAGCCTATGTCATTTTATTAACAAATTGAGCCCATTGTTATTGAGAGATATTAATGACCAATGATTGTCAATTCCTGTTATTTTTGTTGTCGTTGATGGTAGTGGTGTGTGTTTCCATTCTCTGGGTTTTGCTGGTGTGAGATTATTTATTGCCTGTGTTTTCTTAGGTGTAGCTGCCTACCTTAGGTGGAAGTTTCCCTTCTAGTACCTTCTATAGGGCTGGATTTGTGGATAGATATTGCTTAAATTTAACTTTGTCATGAAATCTCTTTTTCTCCATTTATGATGACTGAAAGGTTTGCTGGATATAGTATTCTAGGCTGGATCCATGATCATTTTAGGGTTTGGCAGATGTCTTTTCAGGCCCTTCTGGCATTTAGAGTCTTCATTTAAAAGTTGGGTGTAATTCTGATAGGTCTGCCTTTATATATTACTTGGCCTTTTCACTTCACTTTTTAAATATTATTTATTTCATTTATTTAGTGCATTGATTATTATGTAGCAAAGGGATTTTTTAAAGGCCTAGTCTATTTGGTGTTATGTAAGTTTCTTGTACCTTTATAGGCATGCCTTTATTTAGGCTGGGGAATTTTCTTCTGTGATTTTGTTGAATTTATTTTTCTGGGCTTTTTGAATTGGGATTCTTCTTCTGTTCCTATTATTTTTAGGCTTCGTCTTTCATTGTCTCTCAGGTTTCCTGGATGTTTTGTGTGAGAAATTTTTTGTACTTAATATTTTTTGATCAATGAATCTATTTCCTCTATTTTATCTTTAATGTCTGAGATTCTCTCTTCCTTCTCTTATATTTTGTTGGTGATGCTTGTATCTGCAGTTCCCGTTCACTTGCTCAGATTTTCCATTTTCAGAATTTCCCCCAATTTGTGTTTTCTTTATTGTGTCTATTTTCATTGTCACATCTTGAAGTGTTTCTTTCATCCATTTTATTTTGCTTTGTTTTGCTTCCCCCTTGGCTTTCTTGGCATTCTTTAAGGGATTTATTGATTTCCTCCTATTTAATGTTTGCCGTTTCCTTAATTTCTTTAAGTTTTTTTTTCATTTCCTCTTAAGGGTCCCTATCATCTACATAAGTTATTTTTAAGATTGTTTTCTTGTGCTTCAGCTGTGTTGGAACATTCAAATCTTGCTATTGTAAGATAACTGGGCTCTGGTGGTGCCATATTTTCCTTTATGTTATTGTGTTCTTATCCTGATGTGTAGGCACCTGAGTTTGGGATGATTATAGGCCTAGGAATAACTCCTGCATTTTTCTTTGTTGGATGGGGGTTTTGTCCTTTTGCTTCCATTCTCTCTCTGATCTTCTGGCCTAACTGACTAAGAGTTCTGGTGACCGGCAAGTCTTTTCTTGCTGATATCCAGCTTTAATTCACAGTGATCAGATGAGATGCAGGGAGTTATCTCCATTTTTTTTTATCTGTTGAGACTTGCTTTTTTTCTGAGTATGTGCTCAATTTTGGAGAAAGTTCTAAAAGGTTCTGAGAATAATATATATTCTTTGTTTTTGAGTGAAATGGTCTATAAATATATATTAATTCCATTGGGTTTATGATGTCAGTTAGCACCAGTTTTTCTCTGTTTAATTTTTTCTAGATTACCTGATGCACAGTTAATAAAAACTCAGGGAGAGAAATTGGGGTTCAACCTGAGATCAGAAAAGCAAAACAGCCAGCCACTGGCTCTTCCCTCAATCTCAGTCCAAAATCCTGCCTCCAGGAATCTCAGAATGAGACTGTGCTTGAGAGTGCTTTCCTCCCACCTAATAATCCTCTCTAAGACTGGGATAAAAAGCATGCACCCCTGTGATTAAAGGCATGCACCATCAGATTTCTATGGAAAACTAGTGTAGCTACTGGGATTAAAGGTTCACGTTACCATTACCTAGTCTATAAGGCTGACCAGTGGGGCTGTTTCACTCTCTGATCTTCAGGCAAGAGTCATTTATTAAAATACAATTGAAATGCCACTACAATGACCTGACTATTTGTAAGAGTGGGATATTGAAGTCATTCACTATCAGCGTCTGAGCATCAATATGTGACTTAAGCTCTAGTAGTATTTCTTTTATAAATTTGGGTGTCCTTGTGTTTGGGGCATAGATATTAAGAATTGAAATGTCCTTTTGGTGGGTTTTTCCTTTATTGAATATATGGTATCCTTCCCTAACTGTTCTGATTAGTTTAGATTTAAAGTCTATTTTGTCAGATATTAAAATGGCTACACCAGCTTGTTTCTTAGGGCCATTTCCTTGGAATTTTTTTTCTAACCCCTCACCCTGAGATAATTTCTCCTCTTGATGTTAGTATGCTTGTTGTATGCAGAAGCAAGATGGATCCTGTTTTCACATTTATTCTGTTAGTTTGTCTTTTATTTCCCCCACATAACCTTTTTATTGATTCCGTTGAGAGTATGACATCACATACCCTGATCACAATCCCATCCCAGTCTTTCCATATCCACCCCCTTTTGTGGCCCCCAAGAAGTAAAAAATAAGAAATAAAGAAAAAACAAAGCAAACAAAAAATAAACAAAAGAAGTCTTCTTAGCGTTATCTGTATACTCACTGGAGCATGGTCAAGCTCTCAGTAACCTGCCCCTTAAAAAGAACCAAGTCCTTTACCTCCCACACCTTCACCAGAAGCCATCAATTGTGGAGAGTCACTCCTCAGCAACTCCTTCACAAATTGTAAGAGTTCCCTTTGGTTGTTTCCTATCTAGATTTTCTTGAGTTTTGGGGTCTAGGGGTTGTTGCAGAAGCCTTCCATATCCCTCCCTCTCAACTGTGCATCAGCACTCATCAATATCACAACAAAAGTAGCTTCCTTGCTCTTTACAGTCAGTGAAACCACCTCCACGTGGTTTCTGGTGACAGCATAGCTCACAAACATAGCTCCCTGCTGCAGTAAGACCATGGGCACAGACAAGGTCCTCAGAGACAGCCCAGACCTCATACAACAATATGGCCTTAGGTGGTAGCCCCAAATCAACATGCACCCCCAGTGAAAGCACAGCCCACAGACATTTGTTTGGCTTCAGGCTGAAGCACAGACTGTGGGCATCCCCTTGGCTTTTGGTGGCAGCATAGGCCATGGACATCAACCCAGACTCTGGCAGCAGTAGGACCATAATTCCAGTCATGGCTCTTGTTGGCAGCATGAGATTGGGTTTCACCATGGTCTCAGGATAGTACAGCCCACTCAGATCAGTATGGCCCCTAGTGGCCACACAGTCTATGAACATCAACAGGCAGCAGCACAGACCATGGATATCTTCATGGCGTTTGTTGGCAACTCAGACCACAAACACCAGCAGAAACCCAAGCTGCAAGAGCCTTGGACCCTGATGAGGCCCTGGCAGCAGTAAAGACCCACTCAGGCATCACAATGGCCTCAGATGGTGGTGCAGGTCACTCACATCAATGTGGGCCCCTTGTGGCAGCACAGCTTAGAGACATAGACATGGCTTTAGATTGCTACAGCAAAGACCAGGGACATCTGTCTGGCCTTTGGTGGCAACATGTGCCACAGACATCATCTTGGCCACCAACAGGGCGTGACTGATGTATCCATTTCTTCTATTATGTTTTAAATGCTTGAGATTCTCTTTTCCATCTCTTATATTCTGTTGGCAAAGCTTGCTTCTGTGGTTTCTGTTTGAGTTCCAAAATTCATTTCCAGAGTTCCCTCAGTTTAGGTTTATTATTTCTATTTCTGCTTTCAACTTGAGCTGTTTTGTTCATTTCCTTCCACAGTTTGTGTTTCCAAAGATTTTTTTAAAGGGACTTAAAGACCTCTATCATATTCATAAAGGCTGTTTTAATATCATTTTCTTGCACTTCATCTGTGTTGCAATACATAGGGCTTACTATGGTAGTGTTGCTGGACTGTATTGGAGACATATTACTCTGGCTGTTATTGTGTTTTTATGCTGTTATCTGGGCATCTAAGTTTGGGATAATTGGTATTCTATGTCCTTGTATCTGATCTTGTGTTTGTTGGGTGGATGTTTTGTTCCTTGGTTTCTGTCTTCTCTCTGGATTTTAGGAGAGTGTGGTAGGTGTGTTGCCTGGTAGGCTATTCTTCTGGGATCCTGATAGGTGTGGCCACTGGGGCACCAGGTAAAATGTGTTTTGAGTTTTGGGAGTTGACACTTAGGAATGAATGTGGCATCAATAATAAAAACCCAGAGACAGATATTGGGGTTCAACCTGAAGATCAGAAAAGCAAAGAGCAGTCAGCCACTGGCTCTTACCTCTACCTCAGACAGAAAATGGATGATCCTGCCTCCACAAATCCTCAGATTGAGACTGAGACATGACTCATTCCATTTTATATTTCTTTCTAGGGCTGGGATTAAAGGCGTGCACCACTACCACCATCCCCTATGGCTAACTATTGTGGTTATTGGTATTAAAGGTTTTTTACCAACACTGCCTGGCCTGTATGGCTGACTAGTGTGGCTGCTTTACACTGATCTTCAGGCAAGATTTATTAAAAACAATGCCACCATATTTCCCATTTACATAATGGAGTACTACTCAGCAGTAAAAAACCAATGACATCTTGAAATTTGCAGGCAAATGGATGGAACTAGAAAACAATATCCTGAGTGAGATAACCCAGACCCAGAAAGAAGAACATGGCGTGTACTCACTTATAAGTGGATACTAGCTGTAAATCAAAGGATGACAAGCTTATAGTCTACAACCCTAGTAACAAGATAGTTACTTAGAAGCTAAGTAACAAGATAAGATGAACCCTAAGAAAAAACATATATAAATCCCCCTGGGAAGGGGAAATAGACAAGATCTCCTGACTAAAATCGGAAGAATGGGTGTGGGAGAGAAGGGAAGGCAGAAGAGGAGGAGGGGAGAAGAGGAGAGGGGAAAAGAACTTGAGGGAGCATGATAGTCAAGATGTGGTAAGGACAAAAACGGAGAGTAAGGAAAGAGATATTCTGATTGAGGGAGCCATTATGGAGCCAGCAAGAAACCTGGCACTAGAGAAATTCCTAGGAATCCACAAGGATGACCCCAGCTAAGACCCTAAGCAATAGTGGAGAGGGTGCCTGAACTGGACTTGCCCTGTAGTCAGATTGATGACTATGTTAAATGTTACCATAGAACCTTCATCCAGCAACTGATGGAGACAGGGACAGATACCAGCAGCAGCGCACTGGGCTGAGCTCCCAAAGTCCAGTTGAAGACTGGGAGGAGTGAGAATATGATCATATGTTTTTTTCTTTCAGTTTTATTTATATGATGGATTACAATGATAGATTTTTGTGTGTTGAACCAGCCCTGCATGTCTGAGAAGAAGCTGACTTGATCATGGTAGATGATTTTTTTGATGTGTTCTTGGATTCGGTTTGCAAGTATTTTATTGAGTAATTTACTTGAGTAATTTTGCATCCATATTCATGAGTGAGATCGGTCTGTAATTCTTTTTCTTGGTTGGGTCTTTGGATGGTTTTGGTATCAGGGTAACTGTAGCCTCATAAAAAGAATTTGGCAATGTTCCTTCTATTTCTATCATGTGGAACACTTTGAGGAGTATAGGTATTAGCTCTTCTTGAAAGTTCTGGTAGAATTCCGCACTAAAACCATGTGGTCCTGGACTTTTTTTGGTTAGGAGGTTTTTGATGACAGCCTCTATTTCCTTGCAGTTTATAGGTTTATTTAAATTGCTCACCTGGTTTTGATTTAATTTTGGTATATGGTGCTTATCTAGAAAATTGTATATTTCTTTTATGTTTTCTAATTTTGTAGAGTACAGGATTTTGTAGTATGACTTAATGATTCTCTGAATTTCCTCAGTGTTCATTGATTCTTTGTATTGTTTTCTTTACTTCTACTTTGCTGATTTAGCCCTCAATTTGTTTATTTCCTGTCTTCTACTCCTCCTGGGTGAGTTTGCCTCTTTTTGTTCTAGAGCTTACAGGTGTGTTATTAAGTCACTAATGTGAGCTTTCTCTGTTTTCTTTATGTGGGCACTTAGTGCTATGAACTTTCCTCTTAGCACTGCTTTCATTGTGTCCTATAGGTTTGGATATGTTGTGCCTTCATTTTCATTGAACTCTAGGAAGTCTTTAATTTCTTTCTTTCTTCCTTGACCCAGGGATGGTTCAGTAGTTCACTGTTCAATTTTCATGAGTTTGTAGTCTTTCTGAGATTAGTATTGCTGTTAAATTCTAACTTTAATCCATGGTGATCTGATAAGACACAGGGGGTTACACCAATTTTTTTGTATCTGTGGAGGTTTGCTTTGTTACCAAGTATGTGATCAATTTTAGAGAAGGTTTAATGAGGTGCTGAGAAGAAGGCATATTCTTTTGTGTTTGGGTGGAATGTTCTATAGATATCTGTTAAGTCCATTTGAGTCATGACATCTGTTAGTTCTTTTATTTCTCTGTTAAATTCCTGTCTGGTTGATCTTTCCATTAGCGAGAATGGAGTGTTGAAATCCCTTACTATTATTAGTGTATGGGGTTTGATGTGTGATTTAAATTTTCATAATGTTTCTTTTACATATGTGGATACTCTTGTATTAGGGACATAGATGTCCAGGATTGAGACTACATCTTGATGGATTGTTCCTGTTATGAGTATAAAGTGTCCTTCTCCATCTCTTCTGATTGATTTTAGTTTGAAATCAATTTTGTTAGATATTAGGATAGCCACACCTGCTTGTTTCTTAGGTCTATTTGATTGGAAAACCTTTCCCCAACTCTTTACTCTGAGGTAGTGTCTGTCTTTGAGGTTAAGGTGTGTTTCTTGTAGACAGACAGCAAAAGGCTGGATCCTTTTTTTGTATCTTTTCTTAGCCCGCGTCTTTTTGTAGGTGAACTCAGTCTATTGATATTAAGAGATATTAATGACCAGTGGTTCTTGATTCTTGTTATTTTTCGGTAGTAGCGTTTGTGTGTTTCCCTTCTTTTAGTTTTGCTGATGGGGAGGTTATCTGTTGCCTGTGTTTTTGTGGATTCAGTTAGCATTCTTGGGTTGGGGTTATCCTTCTAGTACTTTCTGTAGGGCTGGGTTTGTGGATACATATTGTTTAAATCTGTTTTTGTCATAGAATATCTTGTTTTCTTCATTGATGGTGATTTAAAGCTTTGCTGGGTATAGTAGTCTGGACTTGCATCCACGGTTTCTCAGTGTCTGCAGCACATCTGCCCAGGACCTTCTGGCTTTTATGGTTTCCATTGAGAAGTCAGGTGTCATTCTGGTAGGTCTACCTTTGTATGTTACTTGACTCTTTTCCTTTGCAGTTCTTAATATTCTTTCTTTATTCTATATGTTTTGCATTTTGATTATTATATGGTGAGAGGACTGTTTTTTTTGATCCAGTCTTTGATGTTCTGTAAGCTTCTTGTACCTTCATAAGAATATTTTTCTTTATGTTGGGAAAGTTTGCTTCTATGATTTTGTTGAATATATCTTCTGTGCCTTTGAGCTGGAGATCTTCTCCTTCTTCTACCCCTATTATTCTTAGGTTTGGTCTTTTCATGGTGTGCCAGATTTCCTGGATGTTTTAAGAATTTGTTGGATTTAATGTTTTCTTTGTTTCCTCTATAATATCTTCAACACCTGAGATTCTTTGTTCTATCTCTTGTATATTGGTTATACTTGTGTCTGTAGTTCATATTCATTTACCCAGATTTTCCATATCCAGAATTCCCTCGGTTTGTGTTTTCTTTAATACCTCTACTTCAGTCTTCAAGTCTTGAACTATTAGCATCACCTGTTTGATTGTTTTATTTTGGTTTTCCTTAAGGAATTTATTAATTTCTTCCAATTTTTTGTTTGTCTTTTCCTCCATTTGTTTAAAGGAGTTTTTCATTTCCTCTTTAAAGGATTCCATCATTTTCATAAAATCATGTTTAAAGTCATTTTCTTCTGTTACTTCTGGGTTAGGATGATCAAGTCTTCCTGTTGTATAGCTACTGGGTTCTGGTTTTACCTTGTTGCTTTTCAGGTTGTTGGATGGATTTTTGCATTGGCACCTACCCATTTCTTCCTTCAAATGAGGCTGGCAGTGTCTTTTCCCTTGGTCCAATCCTTGCAGTGGCTGTCTGAGTGTTTCGGAATTTTTTTTGGTCTGCTATGTACTGTCAATGTCTGTGTCTCAGGAAGCCCCTGAGGTCTCTCTAAGCTGCTCTCTTGGTCTTCTCTCCTGGTTCACTCCCTTGGTCCTCTCTCTTGGTCACCTCAGTATTGCAGCAGGCTCTTAAGTCCCCTCCATATTGGAGCAATCTGTGTTTCAGAGTTCCACTGAGGTTCCAGGATGCCTCTCCTGATTTATTTTTATCAGTATAGAACATAGGGCCTCCAGTTGTTGGTTTGTCCTGTATTCTCTTGCTTTTGGGATAGTTGTTGTTAGTCTCTCGAAAAAAAAATTCCTATAAGATATTTGCTAGAGTTCACTTTTTAAAATTAACTTTTAGAATTAACTTTTTAGAATTAACTCATAGACCTTTTCCACGTATTTTTAATTTTTCACCAGTTTATGTAGTAAAAAGATACATTCTGAGATATCTTCCCTCTGCATTAAAATTCCTGTATAGGAATGTTTTGAGGATAAGATTACAAGAATGCAGTTAATATTTGGATCTACATGATCCACATGTGCCTTGCAATTTCTCTTCAATCAAAGCCAATTCTCTCTCAGATTAAGTTGATAATTCCCTGGGACTATTTAAGTCTTTGTGACCATCTAAGGTTTTGCTTAAAATAATCAAGTAATCAGGACCTATCCCAATAGTGCACCATAGATGGGAAATGTCTCCTAGCAATCTTTGGTAGTTATTAGGAGGCTGTAATCAATCTCTCCTAATTTGTACCTTTTGGGGTCTAACTTTTTTTAAACCTAT
Organism: Ondatra zibethicus; assembly: GCA_004026605.1. Taxonomy (NCBI): domain Eukaryota; kingdom Metazoa; phylum Chordata; class Mammalia; order Rodentia; family Cricetidae; genus Ondatra; species Ondatra zibethicus. The sequence goes on along the minus strand of PVIU01001850.1, from coordinate 67,945 downwards.
TTTATAACCTAAATAATTAATAGATTCTCCTTTTGTATTTTTTCAGGAGCAATTTATAATACCCAACCAGGCAAAGTTTTCTTTACTTCTTCAAACATTCTTTCTAAAGAATCTACATTGGAATCAGATAGCAAAATGTCATCCAAGTAATGGTAAACTATAGACTCAGGAAATTGTTTATATATCATTTCCAGTGACTAACTTACAAAATATTGGCATAGGGTGAGGCTATTTAACATTCACTGTGGGAGAATCTTCTATTGCTATTTTTTAGCAGAGTAAGAATTATTATAAGTAGGCACTGTGAAGGCAAATTTTTCTCTGTCTTCTTCATGTAAAGGTATAGTGAAGAAACAGTCTTTTAAGTCAATAGCTGTAAGAGGCCATCCTTTAGGCCACAAAGTAAAGGAATTCCAGACTCTAGAGAGTCCATTGGCTGAATCACCTTACTAACAGCTCTTAGATATACTACCATTCTCCATTTTTCAGATTTCTTTTTTAACAACAAATACAGGAAAATTCCAAGAGTTGGTTGATTCTTCAATATGCTGAGCATCTTGTTGCTCCTGTACCAGCTCCTGTACAGTTTCTCTGTTGTTAAAGGTCATTACTTAACTCATACAGGTTTGTCTGTCAACCATTTTAAAGGGAGGGCTGTTGGTGCCTTTGAAATATCAGCAGCTGTTGTGCAATTCTTGTTCAATCTGAATGACCAGTGATTGTTCTTTATAATATCTTGTAACATTTTCCCCAGAAACATATGTTAATTTATGGTTTGTTTCTAAGATGGGTGAAAAGTTAATCTGAGTATTCTATTGTAACAAATCATGTCCCCTCAAATTAATTGCTATGATAACCACATATGGTTTTAATATTTCTCTTTGTCCTTCTGGCCCTGTACGTTCAACCCATCTAGTGCTCTGCTTTATCTGAGATAAAGGTCTAAGCCCTAAAAACTGAATATTTACATTCTGAAGAGGCCAATTTGGATGCCAAGATTCTGATGAAATTGTTGTTACATTCATACCTGTGTTTACCAGACCTTCAATGATAGTGTCATTTATTCATATTTTTGAATATTTTTGGTCTTTGTTCATTTATACAAATTTGCCAAAATATCCACTTTAATTCAGTTTCTGCTGATTTTTTTTGTTCTCACTTCTCTAGCTGTTCTATTATCCAGAACAGTATGGCTTCTTACAATATGTATTAGGTTCTTTAATTGCTCGGGAAGTAGTTTCCTGTATGATGGCAGGAAATGACTAAACTGGATTTGGCATAGGAGCATAAGAGAAGCCACCCACAGAATTTACCAAAGGCAAAGGATTACCTTAAATATTCCTCATTGACATACATTCATTAGGCCATTGTCTACCTTTACCACATCTTCTGCATAATCCAGAAGGGAAGGACATTTTGAATGGATTATTCTTAGAAAAAACATTGTTTCTAGAAATGCCCTGTCTACAATCCCTTTTAAGGTGACCTTGTTTGCCACAAGTATAATATTTGACATTTCTATTTTTCCTCAAACCACTGGAAATCAACTCTCCTATCCATGTAACATCATGGTCATGAGATTCAATATTAATTGTATCTCAAATCCATTCTATCAAAGGTGCTGATCTTGCCTTTAATGGCCTAATTATCCTTTTGCATAGAGAACTGGCACTTTCAAAAGCTAGTTCAGATTCTATTATTGTTTGTCTAGCTTCTGAATTTGGTATCATTCTGTTTACTGCTGATGTCAGTCTTTGTAAGAAATACATGAAGCTTTCTTTTGGTCCCCGCATGATGTTAGTGAATGATTCAATCTTCTTTCCTACTTCTTCAATTCTGTCCCAAGCATTCAAAACTCCTGCATGGCATAAATCCATGATGCAACCATCATATAAGAGGTTACCTTTCAATAGTAGCATTATTTCTTTCTCCAAGAATTTGATCTTGGGAGAGTTCCATAGCTCTAGCTTTACTCCACTGTTCAATAGTCTTAGCCTGGTTCCCTGAACCAGCTACTCCACTGTAATTGTAGAAAAAGCTGTAAATAGCTTTAATCAACTCTATTTAGTCATTAGGGATAATTTATTACAAACTGACCATGAATTTAACATTTGCTTCACAAAAAGAGACTGAATGTCATATGTGACTATTATTTTCTTGATTCAACTCTTACTCTATCATTTGGCAATTCCGGTATAGTTATTAGATACATTAAAGTGGGTTGTTTGAAAATCTTATGCTGTTCTTCTCTATTCTTATAATACAATGCTGAAATTGGTTCTTCATTAAATTCCTCTGTATGGATTTGAATATCTCTGTGATCTATTTCATTAAATTTTTCTAAGGTTTTTTTCTTAGTACTCAGATTAACCACCTTTATTAGTGATACAACAAAAATGATAATGCTGATATCTTTACAATTGGCATTACATAAATCCTATCTATATTAGTTATCCTCTCATTTAATCATTCTATTTTCAAACTGTCCAGTATCATACAGAGACACAAATCCCTCCAATGTAATTATGTTTTCAATTTTCTGATGTGGGAAAACACTCTTCCTTTTAACTAATTCCTCCCTTTAAGAATTCCCAATTGTCTTATCAAATCTGCTGCCAGTGTTGATGAAGATGTGAGGATTATTAGTGTTGCAGAAAACAGTGAAAGCCTGACTGGATTTCAAGGCAGCTACCTAGTTTGGCAGCAGCCCGAGAAGGGGGTTCAGAGAGAACCAACTAGGAGAGAAGAAAGACAAACCTTGCTGGTAGGGCAGCAACTCCAGCTGCATGTCGCTCTGACCTATGCCAGTGGCTGAAAAGTCACAGGCAAACAACTTTTTGTGAATTCATACTCCCAAATACTGGGTGCCAATTGTAGCATGAATAATAAAATCTCAGAGACAGATATTGGGGTTCAACCTGAAGATCAGAAAAGCAAAACAACCAGCCACTGGCTCTTACCTCTATCTCAGACTAAAAATGAACAATCCTGACCTCATGAATCCTCAGATTGAGATTGAGACCTCTCTCCTCCCATTTTGTATTCCTCTTTAGTTCTGGGATTAAAGGCGTGCACCACCACTGCCCAAGCTCTATGGCTAACTAGTGTGGCTGCTGGGATTAAAGGTGTGTGCCACCACTGTCTGGCCTGTATGAATGACTAGTATGGCTGCTTTGCACTGATATTCAGGCAAGCTTTATTTATTAAAACACAAATAACACAGCACTATAAATGGGGATAGGCTGGCTGTGGGGGGCTATTTCCCAGAAAGGGGAAAAGATGGGTGTTGGGCACAGAGTAAAGTGAGAACACAGCAGAAATTCTGTTATAGAGCTGGGCATGAGACTAGGGCTTTTGACCTGCAGGTGTGGAAGAGGAGGTAAAGATCTGCAGTTTCTACTTGTGTCCCCAGTCAGAGTGACCTGTGGGCTCCTAGAGAGTGCCTGCTGGAGTTGGGGGCTGGGACAAAACAAGGGTAAGTAGAAAGAGATTGGAGGGGAAGATCTGTGTGATCCCTTGAAAATGGGCACAGACTAGAGAGGTTGCAACGATATTCCACTACATAGCTAGGGATAACACTGAGGAATTGGATCTGGAGGGAGCTGTGGATAACTGAAGATATGCAGTGAGCCTACCTGTTTCTCAGGCATGCATAAATTTATAATAATCTTAATTTCAAAGTTTCAGCTCTTATATTGAGATCCTTGGTCTCTTTGTTTTTGTAGTGTGTGAGACAGAGATCTAGTTTCATTCTTGTGCATTTAGATATCCATTTTCTAAAAAACACTATTTAAGATTTTTGTCTTTTCGCTGATGCAATTCTAATCAAAAGTAATGGTACTTGAGTCATTACCACATAATACTTCAAGTTATACTATGGAGGTATAATAATACAAACAGCATGGCACAATCAATGGGATAGAATTGAAGACCCAGAAATAAGTTTATGCAACTACAGCTCTTTGATCTTTGACAAAGATATCAAATACATACCCTGGAGAAAAAAACCAGAATTTTCAGCAAGTGGTACTGAAAAAAACAGATAGCTACATGTACAAGAATGAAATCAGATTTGTATTACTTACTCTGCCCCCAAATCAGCTTAAACAGATCAAGTAAATCATTATAAGGCATGAAACTCTGAAATTGCAGAGCATAAACTTGGATGCATAATTCATGACACAGTCCCAGACACACACCAGGATCCTAGTTTCTCAGGAAATGATTCCATCAGTGAACAAATCAGATTTAAGAAATTAAGAAGCTTTTGGACAGCATACACAATTATCCCAAATATCCCTCCAAATCTGAAATCTAAAATATTCTTAGTCTCAAACATTTCAGATAAAAGATACATAATCTATATTCCACCTTATTTCCCAATCAGAGACATCCTGGAATTACATACTTTTCTTTCTTATGCACAGCTTTATGTATTCATACTTGTATTTCTAAAAAGCATATAACATTAATGTTTATACTTTAAATTTTTACTTAAATATTATCTTAATGCAAGACTCTGTGACTTTTTACAGCAATTTTTATCTATGTGTTTTGATTATTGTATTTGACCATTAGGGTCAAGAAAAATTTTAATGCTTTAATTAGCATATCACTAGGCTTAAAATGTGAGTTTATAAGATTAATCTAGAAAAGGATATGATTGAAAGGATTGTCTTATTATTATCAGTGATTTTATTAAAGATGGCAATTACTATTTTACTTTTAATTCACAGAAGTGTTTGCAGAAATGGAAGGGTAGGTTCTTTGTAGTTGTAGTTTAGAGCATAAAGAGATTACAATCTAAATGTAAAACAATTTTTCTAGATGGACACAGGTCTTCCAAGTGCCATCTTAGACTCCTCCTTCACCATCCTATTGTCACTGAGTTGTTCAGTCTCAAAGATCATTTCTATAGGATGTAAGACAAGAAAAAAATGAAAGCTAATCCATAATGTTTCATCCGATATTTTGTGGTAGGGAATGCATGAGCTAAAACACACATATATCACAGGAAAACCTGTGGGAGCTGGCTTTCTTCCCATACCATGGGTCAAATTCAGTTGACCAGGATTAGCAACAAACATCTTTAATGAAAGAATAACCTTGCTGGCCCTTGTTCATCAGACACTTTAGAAGGCCAGAAAAAAGGTCCTGTTAATGGCCGAGATTAGAAATGAGTTATAAAACTTTTTTTAATGTAAATAGTCAGGTAGCAAAATTTTAGGCTTTGGAAGCCTACAGTCACTGTTGCAACTGATCAGATCTAAATCTATGGAGTGAAAGATAGCCACAGATAATATATATATGTAGCTTTTATATAGGTGCCAATAGAAATCTATTTGCTCCTGGATCTGAGCAGTCATGCCTGTAGTCCCAGTACTTTACAGGCAGAGGTACAGAAAGGTAGATCTATGAGTTCCCTGCCAGCCTGGACTACTTAGCAGATTCTAGCCCAACCACAGCTACACAGTGGGACTTGATCTCAAAAAGGAAAATAAAATTAAAAAAAAAAAACAAACTATTTGTAGAACTAGGCATCAGGTTAGATTTGGAATCTGACTGCAGTTTGCTGTTCTCTGGTGGTGCAAAAAGGCATTCCAGAGTGAGATGAAGAGACTAGAGTAGAAGGTTTGCTGGTGTACTATTGGCAGATCTAATCTTCTCCGTGTTCTAGTTTGTGGGTTGATGAATATGCTTTGCGGAGGTCTCATGCGGAGATTCATTATAAATGGAAAGTACCTGAGTTCCTTAACTACCACAACATCCACTGCTAAATTTGCCCTCATCTGGAGCTGTTTTTGTTTTATTCCTCATATTTCAGCTTACACCCCAGCTATGAGTAACCCATGTCCTTTATCAGTATACCTTAAGGAACTATTTTAGTTCTGAGCATTACATAAATTAACAATTAATTTCACATGTTAGCATAAATATAGACAATGTTAGTTTCCCCTGAGCCACATCGATTGAGAGCACAATCATGAGAAATTGGTTATAATGGTTTTTAGTCTTCTCTAGCAAATGAGCCAGAAAAGCAGCCCTAGAAACCCTTGCCTCCTATATTAATGCACCCCTGTGCTTGTGTGGAAGCTGCCTCTGAGTAGCAGCTGTTAGGATCATCTATTTGGGTAACTGGCCACCATCTGTTTTCTCATTCACCTAGGGTGATACAGCTTTTGTTTTGTGTGAGCCCCTGTGTATGTCTCCATGACACCCTTGTTGGGACACCTCAGGACAAAGCAAAGGAAGACAATATAAGTGAAACCCAAACAGTGCCATGTCTCAAAACTTTTCCCAACTGAAGATCTAGGTGTGAAAGCTCTTGATGTGGTTCATCAGTTCTGATTCTGCCCAATCTTAAAGCAGAAGACAGTTGGTATCTTCAAATGGAAGAGCATTTAGTGATCATGTACAAATGTAGGCAATGCATAGCTACACGTAGTGTGTACAGTCCTATTATGACTAGCTACACAGCTGGACTTTGTAAAAGCAAGGGTAGTGAGTGCTTTCCAGGACCGTGAGAGGGTGCCTTCATTCATAGGAGCAGTGGCAAGAGCTCTGACCATCAACCAACTAAGCTAAACAAGGCTGCAGCTATAAGTCGTCTTTCCAAACACCTTTCGAAATTCGTACACTTATAATTGGTAATAGTTCCTCACATATCTTCTCCTCATGTTCACCAAATCTAACCAGAAGCTGAGACAAGAATCAAAGTTGATCTGGTTATAAATTAGTTTTCCAAAGCATGGAACTATGAATATAAGCCTGGAAGTACATAGTGAGGGGACAGTGAAAATGTCCAGTTACCCTACCTATCCACTTATCTTTTATGCTTTCTGAAAAGATAAGGATCCTTTGATTTTTGGATTCATGATTTATGCGAAAGAAGAACTATCACTTTTTCCCTGTACCACTCCATGCAGAAGCTTCTCAAAAATAGCAGTGTATTATCAGCAACCTTTCTTCTAAAACCACATTGTCATTGCTTAAATCCCAGCTTCAAGCTGTCTGGGTACTTGCACAAGTTATTTAAAACTTTTGTGCCTCAGTGCCCTAACTAAGAGTAGCAGTGCCTACCTCACAAGGTTGGGAATGATGTGTAAATTGCTCAAGAGTGTTTATAGGAAACTTTAAGAAGACTTAGGCAGTAATAACAGACTTCATTGACTGCATCATTGTAATGACAATCTTCAGGTTTAGTTCCGGGATCTTTACTGACATAATAAACACTTTAATTAGTGAATACTGCAAAGTTGGTGATACCCAGATTCATTTTAAATGCTTTGACTTTAGACTCAATGGAATATAGTTTCTAGCAAGATTTTGACTTCTCTCTCTTTCTCTCTGTCTCTGAGATTACTTCATTCTCATTCAGGGCTTCAAGATATTATGGCTGTTAGGTTATACACAATTAATGGTCTTTCTGTGTTTTAGTGCCTAACAGGCTAAACTTAGCAATGTCCATGGTATTAGAATATATTTTCATGCCTTCTATTTCAGTTTTGATCTGCTGTTCTACAGATCTTTGTAAGGTGGATATGTAAAGTTGTTCCTCCTCCTCTACACAAGCTTTCCCAAGTGTCCTTCTCTGGCCACTGCCCATGTGAGAAGAGTTCTACTTCCTCCACCCTGGAGTACTTGAAGTGGTGAACTGGCAGTTGAGTAGGTGACAAACCTCACATTTCAGGTGGTAGCTTAAAGCGGTAAGTATCATTTCAGTTTCTGAAGATCAGGAATGCAAACAAGACAGAGGTGGGAACCTCTGACTTACACCCTCTAAAAAGATTATCATTGAATAACCAATGTGGGGCTTTTCCCTATGGAAACCTATTTCTCCAAGTGTCATATACATACAAATAGCATTATAAGAACTGAATATAAGAAACACACACACGCATACCAACAGTTGAAGAAATGGTAGCCATGGATTTAGCAAAGGGGTTGCATGGGCAGGGTTGGAGGGTAGAAAGACAAGTGGGGGGAACAGTGTAATTGTATTTTAATAGATAAAAGATTTTTTACGCAGCTATCCACAAGGGCTCATTTGGGACAGAATGATTTTTCTAGATCAAATCCAAGTTTGTCAGCTGGAGGGAAAAATCAGCTCCTTACCACCTGTTTCTCTCTGGAGAAGCTCACAAAAAGGCAGTCACCTTCCTTCAGAGGCAAGCGAGCCACAGGGGGCTTCCAGATCAGAAAATCCTATGAACAGCCTCCACTTACCTTTACTTTTCTCTGCCATAACCAAGACACTTTAAAAGGTATATACTCAAGAGAAGTACTTGAAGGCAAATACCAGTAGGAACGTCTGCTGGAGAGCAACTTTGAGGCTTCTCATTGCAATGGGCATCAAGTTTCATATTCATCGCTAAGCCTTTCAGGGAGAAGAAAACCCCCCAGCATGCTGAGATCTGATGGAAAAAGTCCCTTACCATCAAGCACTGAGTTCACCATGGTTGTGTTCTCTTTGACTTTCAAGATTGTCTGTGTGAAGCGACTAGGCCTCTGCAGTTTGACTGTGTACGCTCTCACTATGTGAATCACGAATACAGTTTGTGAGCTGTAAGCTATTCATATTGGTCAGTTCTGGATGACGTCAATTGTTCCTATAGCTTTCATAACCACTTCTGTGGGTAAATGCTTGCTTCCCCCTGTTATCTACAAGTTCACTCTTTCAAGTCAGCCCAGTCTATTAAAACTGTAGGTAGAACATCATGTTGGCAAGTCCAAAATTGAGTTCTTCCATTCCAGGTAGTTCTCTTCTTCCTACATCGTAAAGGGTGGGCCATTTCCTGGTTCTAGATGGAGACTTTAGAGAGCTCAGTGGTTTGCCTCTTTCCCCCAACTTCCCGTGTCTAACCATCTGTCAAACTTAAAAGGATTGAAGATACAGGTAGATAGTAGAAACAGTATGAAGTTTAGAAACTGGCAGGGTTAGGCTAAAATCCTGGGTCTGTCAATTATTACTTCACCATCTAAGGGTATAGAGAGGAGAGTAGGGAATGTAAAAGAGAAATAGAAAAACTGTGGATATCAATCTAAATTATACATATTTGTATTGATGAGGATTATCAAATGTTTTTGAAAATACAAGTTCAGAAAACTAAGAATTTCTTTCCATCCTTTTATTCCTCTTTCCCTATGCCTTGTTCACCCTCTTCATTCCTCCTTCCTCCTGATGCTTTTCCTTCCTTTCTGCTGTTCACCTTTTATCATGCCTTTCTACTTATGGAAAAGCAAAGAATAGAGAGAATTCCCTGATTCATATCCACTAAAGAAGAAACGTATCCTTCAGTTCCACTACCCGTTGCACTGCTAGGCATTTGAGCTACTCTCACAATGTTTGTGGACATGCTTACCTCCTTAGTGTACTTGGGATTTTAGGGAGAGAAAGCAGTCATTATGAAGGATTGAATTTCTCATGGTACTTACCCAAGCATGGTATGTGGTAAATATTCCATGAATCACCCTGCAATATATTAAGGAAAGCAAAGTATGAAGGGTAGAATCTAGAATTCTTGAAGATCAGTATGGTGGGCAATTCTATTGTGACCTCTGGGGTCCTTGCAAATCATGCCCCCACTTTATCATCTTAAGTAGGAGGCAAGGTTTGATGTCTGTCATATAGCAAAAGAGAATATGGAAAAAGTGATGGATTTTGTTTCTTAGTAGGTGACAAAATAATTACAGCTATGTTCTAGGGGACCCTTTGTTGCTTTCTTTTGAACCTTTTCCCTTACAGAAAGTCAGCTACCACTTGATGAGGCACTTCTATGGAGAAGGTCCCCCAGGACAAGGTGCCAAGGCCTTTGTATATGCTCATTCCATAGAAGTGGGTTCCCAGATCAAGTCAGCCTTGAAATCCCATCAACTTGAAATGAGTTTTAGACCACTAACAGCTTGAACTCAACTTGAAACGGCCAGTGATCTAAATGCAACCACCAAGACAGCTGGATTGACCTACAGAAATCATAACCTAATAGGAATTTGCTTCCTATTTCTCTAATATGCCAAAATTTGGGTAATTTGTTACACAGGAATGGACAACAAACACAGGGAAAAAATTAATAATACAAAAAAGACAAATGATTTGACCATATTGGGCTATAGTTTAGTGACAGATCCTTTGGCAGGCATACATGGAGCCTGAGGTTCAATCTCAATTCTCTCTCTCTCTCTCTCTCTCTCTCTCTCTCTCCTCTCTCCTCTCTCTCTCCTCTCTCCTCTCTTTCTCTCTCTCACACACACACGTGCAAATATGTGTGTGTTTATATATGTGGACATATGAAAACAAAAATAGGAGAAAAGACAACAGAAACCAAAGACCTATTCTTCCCTATTTGACACTCATCCTTGTTCCCACTCATCATCCCACTACACTCGGGCTTTCCATGTTCTAAATACCATCCTGGAGTATTGAAGCTCAGGGGTGGGAAGGAGAGGAGATGGAGTCTTTCAAATCAATAAGGCAGCTTCCCAGTCATTCAGGAAAACAGAGGGTAAGGGATGAGGAGTTGGCATCAAAATGAGCAGGCAGTTTATCAAGCCATGAAGTCAACATAGCTCCATCTCCAAGGTGACAATACAGAATGAGAATGTTGAGAATGCTGGAGATGGCACTGGGGCTATGTGTTCTATCACTCCAAGCCACTCTGGGTATACTCGGCCCAGTTTCACTGAAAAGCAAGTGTGGTTAAAAGTGAGAATTCTGTAAGATTCTCACATTTCAAATGACAACCGCTGGTTGTTCTCACACACCTCTGATGCTTCCAGGAAGCCTGTGCCTGGGCCTCTAGGTGGAGCAAACACGTCCATGGAATTCCTGGGAAGGGACAATTGAAAACTGGAGAAATGTCTCCAGGGAAGTAGGTTTGTAAGGCCAAAAAAGCTGTCTGTGAAGCTTTGTTGCTTCACATGTTGGTCATGTAGAATGTTGCCATCCTCATCTGTCCTTGCTATATAGTGGAAACTGGCTTGTCAAGTGACCCAGTGAGGCTGTCACTCCCATGGACAGCAGCTTTTTCTATTAACTAATGAAAGTGCCACAGGAAGATAAGCACCTCTTAGGCAGGCTCTCCCCTGGGTGCTTGGCTTTTCCTGCCCAGACTACCTCAGGCTGGCAGGGCTGGGTGGAGAGAGGAGGAGACTGAAGGAAAGGTATAAAATACCTGAACAGAGGGCCTGGCTTCTGCAAAGAGGGCTCTGTGATGCTACGCTGTTTTAATTTGGCAAACAGAGTTTGGTGCTGTTTGAATTTGCAGACTAATGATAAGAAATAATCACTAAATAGCTCAATAACTGACAGGAAATTGCCCTTGTTTCTCTATAACAATGCGGCAAAACAATTCAATTAGGACTACTGTAGATTTAAAAAAAAAAATGTTTGTTTACATGATTCATTTCCTACAATGACAATAGATGACAGAGATAGATGGGATGGGGAGGAGAAAGGCCTGGAAGAGTTTAAAAGCCCCCTTGTTTCCAGAAGGAGGTCTGTGAGTCCAAGGGAAGCAGTCAAGCAGAAGCTGTTGGTTTTCTTCTTTGAACTGTTAAGGAGAAAGACATGAATGATAATGTTTGCCACAGTACGGTCTTTCCCTGGACTCCTTGGTGGGAAGAAAGGAAGTTGTATGGAAGACTAGAAGAAAAGTTCCTTCACACACACACACACACACACACACACACACACACAGACACACACAGAGCTCATCTTCACTAGTGTCTCCAGATGACAGCAAGTGTAATCAGGGCTCCTGTGAAGAGTTCACTGATTCCAGTGGATCCTCAGAGCTGAGGGTCATCACATTTTGACATTTGTTCCTCCCTGCCTACTGCCTCCTCCCAGCTTCAAGGTTCTTGATCCCACCCCCTCACCCCAGCTTGAGCTTGGCTCTGGCTTTCCTTTTCAGGAACCTAGAGTTTTACAGGTTTTCTTTGTTTGAGAAAATACTTTGCAGGTTTTCTTTGTTTAAGGACCTTCCCAAGTAGAAAACTAGTTCTTAAAGCCAAAATTTATTTTAGCCACAAGGGAGTGTGCCTGTTGTGTTCGAATTACTAATAGCAGTGGGGGACTTGCTGAGTGCTTAAACCCTACCTGTCTTCCCCTGAAAGGCTCACCCCGAAGCACCAGGTTCATTGCTCCACAAGAACAAAGAAGAGCACTGAGTTATCAGGCAGGGGAAAAGAAAGAATTCCAGAGCTCACTGAAAAAGCCATGGTTGAACTATTTGAATTTTTGAGCCTAAGTCTATTTTGTGGTATATATGTAAATAAAAGATAAATACCACTATAATCTCTTGGGCAGAATTATTTATGTAAATCACAATTTCTATCCAATGACGCCTGAAGAGTTACATCAACATTTGAAGGGTGGGGAGAGAATTGGAGGCATGATGGCAAATAATGAGGAGGTTTATGGTAAGTCCCTACCAAGAATGACCCACTGGTGTTGGTGACTTTTCCATTGCTAGAATAAAACTACATGCCCAAGGAAGTTTATAGAATACACAGTTGATTGAGTTGATGGTTCTAGAGGGTTAGAATCCATGATGTAGGTGCACAGGAATGCTGGCTGAAGCTCACATCTTGAGCTTCAAGCAGGAAGCAGAGAGAAGGAACTGCGAATGGTGCAACTTTTTAAACTTTCAAAGCTCACCTCCAGTGATATACTTCCTCCAACAAGGCCACACCATCAAATAAATTATGGGCTTCATCTCATTCAGCCACCAGCCCACCTTGTCCTTTAATGTCACATAGTAGAAATGTCTCAGGTCCATTCTCGTGAGGGTGTCTCTCCCACCACCAAGGACCAGGGGCTCTAAGGAAATGATGGAGAGGGGGAGAGGAAGAAGAAGATATGGTAGCACATGTCGTCACCTTCAAAGCTCCCATTCCCCCCTCCTTGTGAACAAACCCAGGGATCCAGCTCAGTCTGCTGTCTTGCTCCCCTTACAGAAATGAATGAGCATTACAATCCCTTGTTTCCTATTGCAGGGGTTTTCAGAACAGAGTGTTAAAGTCTTACCTGCACATTCAAGTACAATCCCATCCTTTCTCTCTTCCTATTCCATCCTCTCGCTTCCCTTTATTTCTGTTCCACCATTCAATATCACACCAGTGAGGCTAAAACTGTGGGAGAGGAGGCTTGGCTCGCTCTTCCTGCCTTAGAACCCAATTACAGCTGGCTGCTGCAAAATTAACGTTCACAGGCATGGAATTATGCTATAGACGCTTTATAGAAATCACTCAATCAAACAGAGTGAAATCTTTTTTATATGGTAATCATTTCCCACCATCAAATTTCATAGGAAAGAACAGTTTGATCGAACCACCTAGTTAAACTGTGTATGAAATTAGCCATTCGCACCACAAACAGTGTTCTGCTGCTTTCCCAGACAAAAGCTGACAGAATCAAGGTAGTAATTGGTTAGAAAACGACAGGTCCAAATTATGTCTGAACTGGATCCCTGTTCCTTCCTCCATCAAACTGGAAGTTCTAGAGGGAGCCCCCCCCTTGTTTTTCTAAGGCATTCTGTAGACTGGACAAAACTCAGGTTTTAAAGACAATGGGATGGCAGGGAGGCTCGGAGGTCTCTGGACTTGTGAGATTAGGAGTCAGACTTGATGTCTTTTCGGTGTAATCAGTTTCTGATTCGCTTCCCCATAAAGGTGAACTCCGTGGGAGTGCTTGAATGAGCCCATTCCTTTGGGCTGAAGAAAAGAATGTAATGGAGAATAGTAAAGAGGGGATTAAATCAGCCCTTTCATCATAGGCTGGTGCTGTGTGTTCTTCTGGGCATAATCCTTGTCCTCAAGATGAGTGATCTCTAATTTTTATTAAACAAACAGGAGTCACTGCACATGCCTGTTATTAGCATACTCCTCCCTTTCAGGTAGCTCTTTGAATTATGACTATTAGACCCCATTTCCTTTTCCCACCGAGTCTAAGACATTCTTCTGATTATTAAGAAGCCACACCTGCCCTGCTGGACCAAAGGCAGCGCCTAGAGAGGGTCTCAGGTGTACCCATGCAGGCACAGCAGCCTACAGCTCTAAGGCATTAAGGATTTAGGCATAATAGCTCCTGGCTGTGAGCTCTCCTCGTTTTCCTCCCAGCGATGTTGTTAGTTAGACAGCATCTTACATATTCTGGATCATGTGGTCTTAAATGAGATTCCAGGTGCAAAAGGGGTACCAGACTTATTTTTTTTTTTGGTATGGCGTTTAGCAGTTTATAAATCAGTTTCACCATCCATATCTCATTAAGGTTTCAGAAGCACCCCATGAGGTAGAGAGTTGTCATTATTTCCAATCTTTGGGTAAGAAAATAAAGGTCCAAAGAGATGCAATGGCTTATTGAAATTCTCAGGCAGAAAATGAAAGCATCAGCACGAGGACTGAGAGAATGAAGGGCTCAGCAACACATTTAACAGAAAATGTAGAATACCAAAATCCTAATGGCGACAGGAAGCGGGGTCAGGTCATTAGAGCTGGGCTGGGCTCGCTTCCCTTGCTTGCTTGGGGTCATCACTGGCCTTTCCTAGTTTACTTACGTATAGGCATCTTAGTCTGTCCCCCAGGCCAGCCCTGACTTCTCCTGAGCTCAGGAAGAGAGAAACCACTTGGCCCCTTCCCCCCACCTCAGGTGCCTGGGCTCCGTGGTCTCTGTGATCTCACTTTATCACATGTTATGGGGCAAAGAAAATCATGAGGACAATTTAGAATCATGCAGGTAGGAAACAGGCTCTGTTGATGGCTTGGGGGAGCTGAAAAATGCTGCGGTCATTGTTGTCCACTCACTCATTCCATACTCCTCTCACAGCTGTGCAGACACAGGTACTAGTCTTTTAAATGGTCAGGGGCACCCACACAGGGCAGGAAAGACTTATAAGATTTGTGGTCAGGCTGTCGAAATATTTCAAGTCCGCTGGAAAGAGCTTTGGTTCAATCAGGAACTGAGGTTCCTTTTCCAGCCTATTATGAGCCAACCGATGCTGGGTGGCCCAACTTCAGTCTAGTCTTCTGTAATGGCAGTTTAATGCTGCTTCCAGTCCTCTCCTAGCATGGTTGACCTGATCAAATGCAACACAAGATGGGCAGTTTCTGCCTCACAGAGCTGTGAACATCACACTGGCTGGAGGCTGTAGCGGCTCTTGCAGCCACTGCCATTATTCTGCTGTTCAGTGAATCCTGATTCACAATTCCTTTCCTTTAGGCTATAAGCTTCTTAAAGGATTTCACCTCCAGAGTCAAGGAGTAACAAACATAGAGAGAAAGAGAGAGACCCTTAGCAAAGAGAGAGAATGATTTGCCTAAGGACACTTGATGGCAGAATACCCTTCTCCTTCACTGCACTGCTATCTCCTAAAAATGGGGTGGAGGAAGCAAATGTTTATTTCCCATACAGAAGTTATGTCTTTGGCAAAGGGAGAGAGAGAAGGGGAGAGAGAGAGAGAGAGAGAGAGAGAGAGAGAGAGAGAGAGAGAGAGAGGAGAATGGTTGCCTGATTACCTAAATAATTTTCATAGTCTCCCTGTGGTACCTAAGAAAAAACGGTACCAAATTCATGGTTTTATTTCTGCTGTAGGAAGAGGGGCTTGCTGAGAATCTTATGGGTTGCACAGCAGGAGAAAGTACAGAACTGCATGGGCTGTGTTCTCTCTCCAGTTATGTGACCTTTGTCACATCATCATATTCTGGGGCTCGGAATCCTCTCCTGAAATATAAAGGGAAAGTTATGATCAGGAACCCACACTTCTAAAGTTCTTATGGCTAGCATTTCTCAAATGCAATTCTTGACCGAAAAAGTTTCTCATACAGTGCTGTCTTCAAAAGATGCAAATAGGAAGGAAATGGTGGAAAAATTCTGAGTCCTTATCACAGAGTGGTTGTTTCATAGGTCATGGGTCAAAAGCTACAAGGTTTATCTGCATGAGTAAGTTCGGCATTCTCTTGACAGTTCTAACCTGCTTAGCATCCTGAGAACATTAGCCAGTGAGCTTTTGGCAGTGGGCTGCCTCCAGCCTTCTGAATTCTTCCAACTGCTCCAACAGCCAGTGACTCTGAAGGCTTCTTTCCTGTTGGAAGAGGCACATGGAAGTCTGGTCTCTTCCCCTCTTGACAAAGAATCTCCAAGTCTGGCAATGTTGTGAAGGTCCCTGCAAGCATCACAGCCAGTCATGAAACAATCTGTGGGAGAGGCCAAAATGAAACTTGGTTCAGTTCAACTTAGTTACTCAGTACTTGTTCAAACTTCTGGGGTCTGATACCAAGGATTTTATTTTATTACATATTTAAACACAGTAAAACTTGGAGGGAAATTTCCCATGGAAAATTATCACAACAAAACTTTAGACATGGCTACATCCAAACTTTTTTGTAAAGTACATCTCTTTAATGAAGAACCTGTAACCTTTACCCACAGAATGGGTTCTGTTGACTCTGACAGTTGCTCAGGACAAGGGCCAAGAGAAGAAGGGTTTGCAATAGTGAGAAACAGTGCTAGGGAGAGAGGCCAGGGAGAAAGGGTTTGTAATAAGTATAGCAAACTGTTTTGCAAAACATATGGAACCTCTTTCATGAGAATGGGTTCTATTGACTGAAAAACAATGCCCAGGAGTTTGAGGGAATTGGGTGAGGCCTAGCTCCAAAGACTATCAAAAGACCACCAGTTATCAAACATCCACTCCAGCCTTCCAGGTGAACAGGCGTCGGTTTCTTCGGTTGAAGAAAAAAGTGTGTTTAGCAATTCTGGTTTCTCTAGTGTTTATCTGTGAGCACACGGATCTCATATCCTTCTAAGCAATCTGATCTCCGGGTTGTGCAGATTTCCTGGAGCTGTTATGGTGGATGCTGTTTTATGAGTGTGTGAAGAGTGTGGTATAGCAAGCATTCCCAGGGTGTCTTCTGGAGAACCATCATACAAAACCACATGCTACATCTGTTCCTTCGGGGGAGATACCAGGCATGAGGATGATAGAGGAATGGAAGTGAAGGAGGCAGATACAGTTGAGGTCAAAGGGCTGGGAGAACTCAGATCATAAGATGGTGGTGCTGAAAAGGGTAGTTTTATACAACAGTAGTTACCACAGATTCTTTTTATTGTCTTCCTCAAGAACCACGATATCCATATTCATGCAAAATCTGCATTTTTACACATGTTTCACTAGCTCCTACTCCAAAGGAGGCACCCATTGTCAGCTCGCAGGGTAATGATTTTGAGTGTTGGGAAGACCTAAGGATATACTTCAGACACAGAACATCTGCTTACCAGGATTGAAGAGCCTAGATTTTACCTTTATCATGGAAGAAAATTAAATGAGGTTGGGTTGGTGGCAGGTCAGGGACATCTGTGCCCATAACAGCTCTCCCTCCAGCTGGCTGGGTGGTTAGTGTTCTATCCAGATTCACCTCCCTTGCATTGAGCAGCAGCAAGTACCTGCTGCTATTGCTTCTGCAGTACCATGTCCTTTACACCCACAGACTCTATTCTTGTGGGAGATAGAAGAAGGCTGACACCCTGGAAGGTAAAATGCTTGTTCACTGGTGCCCAAACTGTGAAGCCTTGAGCGTGAGGGAGATATGGTGACATCTTCTAATGGTCTTCTTATTCAGGACTGGAGAGTTGATTTCCTCTGGGTGGAAACAATAGAGAGAAAGCACTTGAGAAGAATGGGCCCCCGTATTAGATTTAGCCCAGAACCAAAGTACAATCAACAGAATTTGTGGGAGATTAACCTCCTAGATCTATTGTTGAAAGGAACTTTTGGCTATGTCGATAATGTGGGAGACATGAGCTACAATAATCTTAATAGTGCTAGCCATAAAATCAAATGTCATCCAGAGGAAAATGAATAAATAAATCATACAACATTTATTCAATTCATTCAATGGCATGCTCTATACCAACAACACATAATCGTACAAGTAATAAAGACATATCTCAACAATCCAGTATTAGTAGAAAAATAAATCCTGAGAATTACATACAGCATGGTGCCCTTATAAATCATAGTTTTTTGGGGGAAAGATGTGGATAGCCTAAAAAGAAAACAAAAACCAAAATTGAAAGTGATTCAGTTGGAGGTAACCCAGTCCTGGAACTGGAAGCTTCCTTTGGTGACAAGAGATAGTCAGTTGGGACTATTTCTCACCCATTATTTAGAGACTTCATCAGGATTGCCTTCATATATTTTAGGACGTTTCTAATGAACTAGGTTTCCATACCACCCCTCAAACGCACATCAATTCTAACTATCTCTCCCCACATTCCCTTCGTCAATGCCACCCACCACACACTGTCTTCCTATTTCCACCTTTCCAGTCGACCCATAAAATCTACTCTCTGTTCTATTTCCCCATCCCAGATCCCTTCCTCTATACCTAATTTCACTGGGTCTACCTACTGTAGCTTGCTTATCATTTACTTAATGATTCATATCCACATATAAGTGAATATATACCATATTTAAGTTTCTGGATATGGGTTACCTCACTTGATTTTTTTCTAGTTCCATCAATTTACCTACAAATTTCTTGCTGTCAGTTTCTCTAACAGCTGCGTTATACTCCATTGTATAAATGTACCACATTTTTTTATGCATTATACTGTTGAGGGGCATCTAGGTTGTTTACAACTTCTGAATTTTATGAATAAAGCGGCAATGAACATGGTTGAGCAAGTAGCCTTGTGGCAGGATGAACTGTCCTTTGGATACACGCCCAAGAGTGGTAGTGCAGGGTCTTGAGTTAGTTCAATTCCCATCTTCCTAAGCAACTCCACACTGTTTCCCCCAGTGGTTATATGAGTTTATACTCCCACCAGTAATGCATGAGTGTTCTCCTTATTCCATATTCTTGCCAGCAAGAACTGTTACTTGTGTTATTGATCATTGCCATTCTGACAGGTCTGAGATGAAATCTCAATGTAGTTTTGGTTTCCGTGTCCCCAATGACTGAAGACTTTAAACATTTCTTTAAGTCTTTTGCCACCATTTGGGCTTCCTTCATTGAGAATACTCTGGTTAGATCTGTACCCAACTTTAATTGGATTATCTGGTGTTTCTGATATCTAATTTTTGAGTTCTTTACATATTTTGGATATTAGTCCCTTATTTCAGGTACAGTTCGTAAAAACAACTTTCCTTTTCTGTTGGTTGCTGCTTTTCCAAGTGATGGTGCCCTTTGCCTTACAGAAAAGCTTTTCAGTTCCATGAGATTCCATTTATTTATTGTTGATCTTAGTGCCTGTGCTATTGGTGTTCTGTTTAGAAAGTCTTCTGTTGTGCCAATGTCTTTAAGGCTATTCCCCACTTTCTCCTCTAGTCAGTTCAGTGCCTCTGGTTTTATGTTGAGGTCTTTGATCCATTTGAAGTTGTGTTTTGTGCATAGTTGTAAGTATGGATCTATTTGGATTCTGTATGTAGTCATCCAGTTTGTCCAGCACCATTTTTTTGAAGATGTTGTTCTGAACTCTTTACTAAAAATCAGGCAACTATAGGTGTGCAAATCTAATTGTCTGAGTCGTCAATTTAATTCCATTGATCAATATGTTTGTTTTTATGCCAATACCATTTGGTTTTCTTACTATAGCTTTGTAGGACACCTTTGAATCTTGAAATCAGGAATGGTGATACCTTCAATGGTTCTTTTATTGTTTAGGACTGTTTTCCTTATTGCTATAGCTAAGACTTCAAGTATGATATTGAGTAGGTGTGGAGAAGTAGACAACCTTGCTTTTTTTCTGATTTTGGTAGAATTGCTTTGAGTTTCTCTTCATTTAAGTTGGCTATGTGTTATAATAAAAAGATGGCTGGAGAGAGAGAGAGAGAGAGGCCTTCGGGTGTTTTTATTGGGGGGAGGGAGAGAGGGGAGAAAGAAATGAGGCATGGAGAGAAAAAGAACTGCCTCATGGGAAGAGGGGTGCATGGGAGCTGAAAAGAGAGGAAGAGAGTGAAGAAGAAGAGGAAGAAGAGAGAGAAAGCGGGTTGAGTTCTGCCTTTTAAAGGAGGGGTGCGAAGCACATGTGCACAGAGACCACACAGCAGGCCCAGGTACTGCCTTTGTACTGGGCATGCATGCAGGAGTGACACACTCTGCCAGGTCTCCAAGGGGAGGACCAGGTATGCCTGAATGCTAACACTATGTGCTTGCTATAAACAGCCTTTATTATGTTGAGGTATGTCCCTTGAATCCCTAATCTCTCCAGGACTCTTATCTTGAAAGGGTTGTGGATTTTGTCATAGGCCTTTTCTGCATCTAATGAGATGATCCTGTAGTGTTGTGGGAAGTCCTTCATCCAACAGTCTTTAAGATATTGGGCCACTTTGGGCATGGTCTCATGTACTATAAATGCAGATGAAAAGCATGTGCAGTAGTCCCCTCTTTCTGCTGGATTCAGTTCCAGTTCCCAGGGTACGTAGAGAACTGTGGATCACTACCCTTACTGTGAGTTTATTCCCAATTAAATTAACTTTTGTTATACTCCATTTTGGGCTACTATGGAACTCTTTTATAGTGTAGTTTTTCTCTTTCAGATTATATTTACTGATTTTTTTTAATAATGAACCATTCCTACATCTGTGGGACAATGCCTACTTGATCATGGTGGATGATCTCTTCAATGCATGTTCTTGGATTCAGTTACAGTATTTTATGGAATATTTTTGCATTGATGTTCATAAGGGAAATTTGTTTGCAATTCTTCATTTTCATTGGGTCTTTATGTGGCTTGAGTATCAGGGTAACTGTGGCCTCATAAAATAAATTGGACATAGCTCCTTCTGGTTCTGTTTTATAGAACGACTTGGAGGAGTAGTGCAATTACCTCTTCTTTGAAAATCTGGTCACTAAATAAGCTTTCCAATACTAAGACTGGATTACCTCTGATTGAGTTGTTGGCCAAAAAGAGTTCCGTAGAAATGTCCAAACAACACAGGCTGTTGCCAGGACTGTATGTTGCTCTCTATAAGTTTACAGCAAGGTTCCGTTGCTGAAGAAAACAGCCATACAACTTAATAAGCTTGCAGAAGTTGTGCTGATGTCTACAGAAAACCTTTGCCTCTAGCTTCTAATGTCTTTGGTACAGGAAGGTACTCAGAAGGCTACTAAAAGAGAAAGACAAACATCAACATAATCACAAATGCTTTTTGATCTATAAGACTGTCCTGCCTGCAGAATGTGCCAGGACAATGGTGACACGAAACTTGTGGATGTAACCAACTAATATCTAGTTTGATATGGCCCACTCCATGAGATGGAACCCAAACCTAACACTGCTTGTGTAACCACGAACCAGAGAGTAGATGCCCCAGAGACTTAAGGTATAACCAAATACTACTGGTCTTTACAAAAAATAGTCATAAAATGTCTCTTACTGATACTCTGCTACACGTATAGATCAGTGCCTTATTCAACTATCATGAGAGTTTAAGCCTGTAGCAAATGCAAACACATACAGAGACCCACATCTAGATGAGAGAGAGAGACAGAGACGGGAGAGACAGAGGGAGAGCTCGGAATGTATAGCTCTAAATGGGATGCATTCATTAATCTCTCCCATCAGAGCTCAGGAAACTCCACAAAAGAGGAGGTAGAAAGAGTATAAGAAGCAGAGGAGATGGAGAACCCCAGGAGAACAGAGCCCTCTAAATCCACTGAGCGATGCTCATATGAACTCACACTGACTGAAACAGCAAGCACAGGACCTGCACAGAGTTGTACCAGGTCATCTGAGTATATAGCATAGCTATCAGTTTAGTATTCTTATGGGAATCCTGAGTGTGTGAAGGAGTGGGTCTCTGATTCTTGTGTCTTCCCTTGGGTTCTTTTTTTCTGTTGGTTTGTCTTGACCAACATCAATGTGATGGGTTTTATCTTATATTTTATTTTGTTGTGTTTTGTACTTATTTCTTAGAAGCCTGTTCATTTCTAAAGAGAGGCAGAAGGGGAGCAGATCTGGAGAGGAGAGAAGGAGGGGAAGTAATAAAGAGGAATAGAGGGAGAAAGAATTGCAATCAGGATCTACCATGAGAAAGAATCTATTTTCAAAAGGGAAAATCAGAAAAAATAAAAGAGAAATTACTCAGGAGAATGATTACTTCTCATAGAGGAATGGGAAGAGGCATCACATAGTTCAGCCTAGGTGGTTGTTTGTGTGGTGTCTTTGTAAATGCACATGGCATGTTATGAAAAACATACAATAAGTAAATGAGTATAAACTATGCCCAATTCAGCACTGAGAGCAGGCCATGAGCAGAGGTAATGGTCACCCAACTCAAGCATCTTATTTACTTGGTTCTGTCTCACGGTGAACACCACACCTGACAGAAACAACTTGAAGTCAGATTTCCTTCATGGCTTCAGAGGACTGCAGTCCATTCCAGTAGCAGGAGAAGACGGCAGAGGCTGCCCATAGCATGGCAAAGTAAGAAGTAGAGAATGAAGCCAGAACTTTCCAATACTCATCCTTAGTGACCTACTTCCAACAGCTCTGCCATACTTTCTAGTTTCCAAAATCTCAGAATAGTACATTAGCCTAGGGTACCACAAGAACTCAGAAGACAAGTATGTGAAATTCAAGTCAGAATAGCACCTGACAAAAATCTCTACAGGGAGGCATAGAAGGGCGTCTCAAATCATCTCCAAGTAGCCACAAATCTGGCTCTCTGTTTCTCATCTTCTTTTATACTCTGAGTGGATAGGAGGATGAGAGTGCAATCATGGGCAAAAGTCAAAGTCATCGCCCCTTGTACTGGTTTCCTATTGCTCCTGTGGCAGTTTGTCACAAGCTTAGTAGCTTAAAACAGAAATGCATCCACATTTCTGTACATCAGACGTCTAATTCCTGTTCCTCGACATGTCATCAACACTGTGTTTCTTCCTGGGGTCTCTATAGGACAATGCATTTGGATCTTGTAGAGGACAATCTGTTTTTCCAGAGTCAAGAGTCTCTCTCATTCTTTCATGTCCTTTCCTCATCTTGACAGCCCCAATGGCAACTCGTGTCTTTCTCAGATCGCATCATAGGGCACTACCTTCTGTCTCGCTGTCCATCTCTTAAAGATACCTGTGATTACACACTCAATATAATAATCTCTCCATCTCAAAATCCCTAGCTGAAAATCGCCTGCCAGGCCTCTTTTGCCGCGCAAGGTGACACAACATTTTTACTAGCTCAGAAAATTACACATGACCTTTATTGGAGAACCATCATTCTGGCTACCACACCCCAGTGAGGACCCATCCAATTACCTCATTTAAACTAACTTTCTCTCTTCAGCCCTGCTCCAGTTGCTTTGGAAGCAGCTGCTTTGAGGGTACGGAACTGGAAGAAAGGAAGGAGAATTAATAGCCTGAGAAAGCAGGAGCAGGATACATTAAGGGTTTGACTCTATCTCAGAAATCACCAACCCCCAGTGAAGCCAGGCTGAATCGGTCTCTAACTCATTTCATTGAGCAGGGTATTGGAAGTCTGGGCCACAGTAGCTGAGTTCACTGAGGCATGTAGGCTTGCTTTGGAGAGGAGGAGTCCTGACAATGTGGATTTAAAAGGAAAGTCAAGAAATTCAAACTCTTTTATAGAGATGTAATAACGGAGCTGGCAAGCCATATGCTGGAGCCTAGATCAATGTGTAGAATCAATAGCCTCGAGCCAGGAACTGGTGGAGATTCCTCTTATCTCATCACATTTTGCCAAATACGATTCTTTAAAGAGTCCACTTTAGGGCAATGCAACTTAAAGTCCTGTGGAGAATCTACAAAGATGAAAGAGTTCTCAAAATAAATAGAATGTGTAAAGAGGCTAGAAATATAACCAACTTTTTCCAAAAGAAGGGATCCCAAATAGTAGAACCCATCGTCCTCAGGTCAGCTTTGTCACACAAGTCACTGGGGCAAGTCAGTAACTAGTGTCTCATCTAAGCGTTGAGAATTTTACCTATGGAGCTTGATGAGCATGGCGTTCCTGGCATAAAGCATGTTTAGCCTGCTCTCTGCAGTCTCCAGCTTCGTAACTGGCATTCCTTTCCATGCTGCATAGCCTCTTCCTCTGCCTCCTACCTGCACCTACCCACTGGCACTTTTGAAAGACACACACGTGCTGGAGGGAGGCCTAGCGGTGAGCAGGCGATGACTCCTGTAGGTTCAGAGTTGAATTCACCCTTTTCACACCAACTCCATGTTCACATCAGTAGCTAGACTTTACAGGAACATTGACACCACAGAAAAGAGCAAATGACACCAACGGGATTCTTCCTATCAACTCCGTTGGAGGCCACATAGCAGAACCCATTAACTGATAGCATTAGTATTTCTGCTGGTGTGCTCATGGGGTATAGGACACTGTCAAATGCACAGATGTAGATTATACCACCCAGTTTTCTAGTCTATATTTGCCATGTACTACTTGTACCACTATAGAACTTATGTAGTATGCATTGAATTTAATAACATTGCTATTGAGATCAAATGAACTGATATATAAAATAGCCCAGGACTGGATATGTCATATCCCTTCAGTAAGTGTACTGTTGGGTTCTGCTAGTACTGGTATCATGGTGTAACAGTTTTATCAACACTATTAGTGCATAAGAGAAAACGGGTTTTTTCTGTTGTATTTTGTGTATTAAAATCGAAACAAAGCCAAATTCTTATGTGTTGATAATCAACAGAGTTAAAGTGAAAGCCTCATTTCTGGATTCTGTGTTTTTCTTCCCCATTTATAATATATGGAGGTACGAGGTGCACACAAAGACATACCGCTCCTTCTCTCTATCCCAAAGCCTTTATTATTAAACTTAAGAGCTCACACTTTCTTCCCTAAAGATCAGTTCATTGTTCAAAATAGAGATGTGTGCATTTCAGCCCCAAGACTGTACAGCCAGTTTTTAGAGCACACTAGAATTCCTGACACTGATGTTAGGGGGCCAGGCCCATCAACAAACTGAAAACCCTTGTTGTTAGAGGGTCTATGTGCCTACTGGGACTCTGCCTCATTGAGAATCAAGCAAAAACAAAATCAGATTGTGTCTTCGAGAAAGAGGCAGCTTCTCAAATAAAAGGCATTAGAAGGGAATTCTTGAGGGAAGCAAGATGGTTTTTTTCCAAGAGTAACTTTAAAGTCATGGGGAAAAAGTTCTTGTTTACCCGAATAGTCACATCATGAACGGGTAAATACTCAGCGTGAGCTCTGAGTCTTCCCATGGGTGTCATGGCAGACACACCTAATTGATCATGGCCCTCTCTTCCTCCGAGATCTTAAGAAGCTCAGAATGCTCCAGGCAGTCATTATCAATCAACCGCAATGGCAGGAGGTATTAAAATATATTTGACATCTCCAGTTTAGATGAATCAGGGGAATGGAAGGGATGCTATTAAGGGGACCTTTTTAAGTCCTAGGATTCCATAATATTCAATGATGGCATTAATATCAAATTGGGTTCTCAATCTTGTTTAGTGGAGTTCTTCTTTGCCTCTGCATGCCATAGGATCTCAACTTGCCACATTTCCTGCTGGTGAAATGTTGTTGAAGGCAGTAGTCTGCTAATTATTATTACTACTATTAATAGCAATAATCAGCCACCCTGAGTTTCCTGGTTCACTAAAGGAGAGAGTTTCTTAGATTCATAGAAGCCTAACATTTCCGCCTCCCTCCTGCTGACCCCAGGCCCATGGCTGTTGCATGGAAGATAATCCACCTCTGCTAGACACCTTCTTCACTCTTCTGAGCTTCCAGCTCATGGCCTTTCCCAGGTTTTTCTCTTTATAGTTTACAAACCCCTAATCAAAACCGAGGAAGTGACTGGTGAGAAAGTTGGCATTAGAGCACAAGGAGAATTCAGATCTCCTGACAGTTGTAAAACTTGAACCTCATATCAGCTCCTTCTGTGTAACTCCACTCTTTGCAGTGGCATGCAATAATGATTGCATGGACAGGCTAGGTGCTCTAATTAAATAAGATCGCTTCCCAATTATAAATTGGGTGCATCTCTTTTAGAAAAGTCACTGTGGGTTAACATTATATTTAGAGGCAGGGGAATCAGGAAGCTGAACTGTGGAATGCAGCCACAGTTATACATATACATATACACATCTGTATTTGCATTCTCTCCCACACATGAACACTCAGCACAGCACACACTTGTTAATTTAATTTATTTATAAACATAACCTGCCAAATTTTGAGATGATGGATGATCTGGAGCTTTAATAAATCTAACACTGAATAAGCCCAAGAAATTGTCTAGTGTCAGCTTTTCACTAAATGCAATTAGTCATGTGGAAATATTACAGATATAAAAAATAATCTTTAGCTGAATTTCATAAATTTGGTAGAGTACACAGAATGGTGGGAAAGCTGCTCTTTCAGAAGGAGCTACGTTAAAGAAGGGTAGAAGGGAGAGAGTGACAGATGGAGGGAGGGAGAAGTCAAAAGGGAAGGAGGGGAGAAAGAGAGGAAAGGAAAGGGTAAGCAGCTGGAAAAAACAAAGGGGGGGGAATGGGAGATTGAAAGTGATATTGACTTGAAAGAGAGAGAAAGAACCCACTTAACCTTGAGATTACATGAGGGTTGTTGTATGATGTGCATATTCCTCACCCAGCACAGGTTTGGTAAGCAGGGTAGAGTTTGATGCCTTGTGTCTGCATTCTCCCAACTTCCCTACCAGGAGGCAGGCACAGGGAGCAGAGTTGGCACAGTTCTCTTACAGAACTGTGGTGTCTGGGATTCTGCCTGCCTTCCTGTTCTAGTCCCAGTTTCCCCCAACTTTTAGAGGCTTGGCTTCCATACCCAGGCTGAGACAGCACTGAGGGAAATGATCCATGAAGGGGATATTTGTGGGGTGGGGACCATGCCGCATACCTTTCCAGGCCAGTGGTGGTCTTGTCAGTTCTGAAGAAAGAGACAGATGTATTGACTTCCATCTGAAAGCAGAGGCCAACAGCTCAGAAACTTTCCTTCCCTTCTTCCCCTCATTTCCTTCCTCCCTCCCCTCCTTTCTTTCTCTCTTCTATTTTTGCTTTTTCTTGGCAGCTCTTTGAGACATCTCACTCTGTAGCTCAGGCTGGCCCAAACTGTGTAATCTCACTGACCCAGGCTGACCTCAAATTTGTGGCAAGCATGCTACCCCAGCCTCTCAAGAGCTATAATAACAGGGCCATGACAACATGCCTGAAGAAACATTGATTTTCAGTAGTGGAATTCTATCTTCCATTTTGGTAGATGGATTTCTGAAGCCCATTTCTGAGACAGTCCTAGGTCCTGACTCTAAACTCCCTTCTGCTAAGGTGACAGGAGTTTGCATGTTACAGTAAGCTGCTAATATACAACACCCACTCCAGTGACCTGGCTGAGTTTGAGAGATGGCAGGACACTGGTGGACACACACACACTCCAGCTGCTGCACTTACTCTGTGACCTTGGGCACCTTATGACACTTAAATTATGCCTTGGTTTCTTTCTTTTTCATTTTTGTGTGTGGGGAAAAATAATCACTTTTATTTGATAATCTTATTGAGATAAAAAGCTCAAGAAAGGTGTCTAATTCTGTCTTTAAGTGGGATTTATGCATTAGGCTGTTTTGTTGGTGGTGGTGTTTTTGGTTTTTTTTTTTTTTTTAATCTGGGCTGGGTATTGGTGGCACACACCTTTAATCCCAGCACTCGGGAGGAAGAGGCAGGTAGATCTCTGTGAGTTTGAGGCCAGCCTGGTCTGCAAGAGTTAGTTCCAGGGCAGGCTCCAAAACTATATAAAAACCCTGTCTCAAAAAAAAATTCTGGGAACAGGGATATATTTCAAGTTAAGGAGCCCTGATCCAAAGTATTTATTATCAGAAGCATTCTAGATTTCAGAGACTTTGGATTTGGGAATACATACACATACACACTGAAATATCTTGGGGATAAAACTCACCTTTAAACATCAAATTCTCCTTGTTTTATATATACCTGGTAACTTAGATTGTTACAGGATGTTAGTAGTGGGAATTTCCACAATGCATGACATTTCAAATTTTGGAGTATTTTAGATTTTCAGGTTAGGAATGCCCAACCTATCCTTATATTATAAGGTCATTAAGAGTCACTTGGTGACACAGGGTGCTTTGAAAAGTATCTGGGACATAGCAACTATTGTGAGAGTGTAAGCTATTCATTTTCTTAGACTTCCTCTTAAAAGACTATGAAATGGGAATAATACACAGCCTCACTTTTCCCATCTGCAGGAAAGTGGTAGTGAGGCCAACATAGCAAGTACCCTGTCTGCGATGATGTGTGTTCAGTGGGGTGGAGAGATGATGCCTCTTGTGTCATTGAAGGGTAGAACTGGAAGTGAGGTGGTGGGGACATGTATGTGTATGAGGAACATTCATACTGAGGGGGAAAGGCTGACCTCAAGAAGGATGCAGAGAGACGCCCAGGTTGTACCCCAGATTCTAAGTAGCTGAGTATGGGGCACTAAAATCCCACTGACAATAAATGGAATTAGCTGTATAAACTGTGATTTCAAAAGCTGATCCTGCAGTGAAGTTGGGGCTGGCTTTCAAGCTTAATTCTGCACATGCATCTCTGGCGGAGTTTATTGAATCATATGGTGTAAACCATAAACAAACACTAAAAACCTGGCTGGGCTGACGGCTACAAACTACAGAAATGATCTTTAAAGATCAAATATTTATCCTAAAATCCCAGGAGCTAACCTCTCCGCATTAAAGGAAAGAGCGAGTGATCCATTCTTCCTCAACAGTAGCTTACAAATCTTCTCCGTGATTGGAATATGCACAAACGAATTACTCTGCCTAAGTGCCATTCTGAACAGCAGAACCTGTTTGTGCAACACACCCAATGCATAATCTAAAGGATTAGGAAATTGTCTTGGCAGTGAATTATTTCTGCAGACCTTGACACATAGCAACCCGGTGATGCACTGCTCAGAGTGTGCTGGCACCTGGGCTCCCCAGTAATTCTCTGGATTCCTGTGAAAAGGCCTCATTAGGCCTGGGAGAACTGAAACTCTCAGCAGGGTGGCTTCTGAAGGTGGCTAATGGGAAGGGGCATTCATACTTAGCATCCACCGCCTTCTACTCAGCATCCTGGTGAGCTGAAAACTCAGGCTTCCTTCTCATTTCCTGGGAAAACAGGCTCTCAGCCGTCCCCCACCCCAACCCATATGGCTGTCACATTGCTCATTTCCATTCCATTTAGGAGCTGAAATGCAAGCTTAGACCACCAAACTTTGCTGCAGTTCTGGGATCTATCTTAAAAGGTGTTTTCTTCCAGGATAGACTCCAAAGCTACCGAGAAACCCTGTCTTGAAAAACCAAAAAAAAAAAAAAACAAACAAAAAACAAAAACAAAAAAGGGGGGGGTGTTTTCTTCCCTCCCTTTGCACCTGCCCCCTTCTCATGCTTTCTTCTTCCTTTCTTGCTCTTTTTTCCTTTTTGACAATTTACCAATCAGCTCAAAGTTCGCAAATCTTTGTGGCTGCTGGCTTTGTCTATTTGATTTCTCTCTCTCTCTCCATATATACATATATATGTGTGTATGTGTGTGTGTGTGTGTGTGTGTGTGTGTGTGTATGGCTGCTGGCTTTGTCTATTTGGAGAGAGAGAGAGAAATCAAATAGACAAATATATAGAGAGAGACATATGTGTGTGTACATATACATACATATATACATCTATATACGTGTGTAAATATACATATATACATATATGTGTGTGCATACATATGAATATTGTTGTTTGCCCACAGAGAGAAACCTCCCTCCTACAGGGAGCTCAATTTCAAGAGGCTCATTTCAAATTAAACCAAGGTCAGTAAGAATGAATGAATAAATAAACAGATATGAATTTTTTTAAGATTCATTTTAGAACTGAGGTTTCCTGAAACATGTTTTGGATAGCTTTGAAGTTGGTAGGAGATAATAGGGGATGCCTATTATTCACACATAGAGGCAAAGACCAGCATTATTGCTATTGGGTAAAGGGCACAATTATTTCTGCATCATTTTGACTTGTCTTAATTAGTTAAATATAACATGTTGTTCTCTTAATATGTTATTTCTAGTTGAGATCTTGGGGTAAGATATACCTAGAAAGCAAATTTTGTTTGCCACTATTAACAAGTCAGTATTTCAAGTAATAAAAATTCTGTTTCTCTTGGGAAAGGACTGAGGTTGGAAGTCATTGGCTTCACTGGGAAAGAGACACCTTGTCGTGGGTGTTTCTTCCCATATGCATTGATCTCTATTATTCCCTATTACCCACTAATTCTAAACCCAGTGCCTTTCACTGGATATGCCCCTAGCCACTGTAAAGGAGGAGTGCATGCTTGGATCTGATACTATCCTGCTAGAGCCAGAGCCGGCCATCCCTTTTGGAGGGGCATACCATCTCTGGAGTCCTCTGTCTTCAGATCTACCTTTGTCACTCATGGACTTCTGTTCCCAAATTGGGTTTTTCAGAGTCTAGCCAGTTGGGAGGACTGGGGGTCTTTCCAGTTCCAACACCATGACAGCAGTGGCGAGACAAGAAGGTCCTGAGATGACAAGTGACAAGTGGTCTTTTCAGGCCTCCTTTGTTTCAGTAAAGCCTTGTATCAGACAGCCTAGCTCAGTTAGGTGAGATTGAGACCCAGGAGGCAGCAAATGAGAGAGGATGACAAACTTTTTGACTCCATAAAATCAGGTTCACAGAATCTCTGCTCTGGACCAATACTAGAGAATGTTGAGTCAATGGGAGAAAGGTTGCTGAATCTGCTGAATCCCAGATGGCGAACAGCCTGCTTTTGCAACATGTTTCTCTAAGACCCATGAGTACAAGAAACAAGCTTTGGAATTCGTTCTTTCACAGTGACAGCATACAAGAGGGAATGACCGGTTTTTGTTTCACCCGAGAAAGTCTAATCTGGCTCCATCCTGGAAAATAGCCAAGGTGTTGGAAGAAGTGATACCAAGATGCCACTCATCCAGACACAGTCACTGTTGCATCATGCTACACTCTGGAAGCTTTGCCAATATCTATCTCCAAACCTCTGAGTTTCACCTGATTCCCCATACCCCACCCCACCCCAGCTGGGATCCTAGATAGACATTCCAGTCATTTCAGTTGGTTTGAGGTAAGGGATCCACGCTTTATTTACCCGCTCAGTACTGGTTACTCATGACCATGGGAGTAATCACATATATTTCTTGAGCCATGTCTTAGCAAGTTTTCTTACCTTCTTCCTTGCTATTCTTTTGTTAAAGTCATCAAGAGCCTACCTTCTGAGTGTTTTCTAGGCTCCTGGTCCACTGTCTGGCTGAGGTGCTAAAGGAATAAAGAAATGCTCCTATGATAGGTCACAGATGGATACAGCTGCCACATTGGGCAGGGTGGCTAAGCCGCAAATTGGAATGTGAGCCAATGAATAAACACACATTGATTATGTTCATTTAACTACCAGTGTAACTGCCTATGGGGAGGATGGACTAGTGGAGAAAAAAAATTGATGAGCTGGTTAATGTGGCTTATTGGCGAGACAGTTTTAATGTCATAAGGCTTTAAGAGTCCTGTTTAAAAAAAAAATTAATGTGGAGATTGCATTTTAATGGGTCTGAGTCCATAGGCAGCAAGTTGCAAATATGTGTCCCTAGGGGCAGTTCCTGCATTAGCTTTTTGCTGAGGTCTTTTGGGATGGGAGAGGGCAAAGTATCATCAGATTGAACACTTGTTAAGTGCCAACACGGCTATCCATGCTATAGTGCTGTGCCTGCATTCAGTAGGATGTATGGGCTGCAGTGTGTGGGCTCCTAACTACTGAGCAAGTATCAGTGATAGAATGTTCTGGAGCTAGAGATCTGAGATGGGGTTGAGGCAAAGATTGGTAAATGAGATGGGCCCTGAGCTGGTACTTGATACTGAAGGTGATGGAAAGGGGGGGATTAAACTATGCTAGATTTAGAGAACTTAGATAATGTTACACAGAAAAAGAGAGAAGAGGAAGGGGAAGGAGACAGAAAAGTGAAAGGAAGCTAGGAAGAAAGAAGGGGAAGGAAGGAAGGAGAAGAGGGGACATTCCAGCTAATAATCTTCTCCCCCTACCCATTTTTTTCTCCTTTGATCTCCATATTCCTCCTTAGAGGAAAAGTGACCATCAGAAAAGATCTTCCCTGTTGTCTTTGCAATAATCTTAGTCAAGCATGCTCACAGATACTCAGTTACCACAGGAGGTCTTCCCAACCAACAAAAATCTAATAAACATCTCTTCCTATATTAGGAAATCCTGTGGCCTCTCCTATTTTCCCTGTTTCTGCACTATGCCTGGAGTCCTCTGATTTCAGGACTCGTTCCAACAATCAGTTACATGGGAAATCACATCTGCCTCCACAGTTGGAGATACCGCTGCTGCCCCTTCAAGCTCTCATTGTGCATCTGACCAGTTAGTCACCTTGTCCAGATCATTGCACAGAATCCCTAATTATCAGAGGGAGAAGTGGATGGAACCCATCAAATACCCATCTGGGGCAAGAAAACACAGGCTGCTCTTCCATGAGACCATCCTGCCCCCAGGAGCTGACCCAGTGGGTAAGAAGCCATGATCAGAGTTCAAGGCACTTGAGACCACCATCATTTAGAAGTACCATCTTGTTCCTCCAAATATAGAAATGATGACATGTCTTTTCACCCCTGATTTCCCTTGCCCAGAGGACTTCTTAATCCCTGGTTTTTTTTTTTTACACTTGGCTTAAAAGCAACACTTTCCTATTCTATGAAGTTTTAACTATTCAAAGTATTTTTATACCTTTAATCTCATCTGACTCTCACAATATCCCTGTGAGGTAGGTAGAGCAGACATTGTCAAGCTCATTTGAATAATGAGCAAAAGAGACCCAGCAAGTCTCTTTTTTGCCTTGCTCTATGTCCATTGAGAAGGAATCCTTGTCTGGTTGACTCTCTGGACTTATCCTCTTTTCAAGCTCCCCTGTGTCCTGACTCCAACCATCAGGAGAGGGAAGAGAGGAGAGGGAATATGAGGATCAGGGCGGAGAGAAGATGCAGTAAGGAAGTATGTCCAGAAAGGAAAAATGTTTGTGTGCCTAACATATCGATGACTACTCATTAGTCAGAGAGAGGTCAGGGCACCTGCCAATAATGATGTCTGCATTATGGTACTTAATGGAAATGGTGCAGGACCTGCCCCCATCAAAAGCTAATCTGCCCGAGAGACACCCAGGCCCAGCGCAGCAAGAATATGATCCCCGCTGGGGCCAGCTCCAGGAACTGAATCCAAAGCCATTACTATCTGAAGGCCCACTACATATGCGGTGGGTCCTGCTGATTCAGACAGTAAAGGCAATAGCTATTAGTGGGGCCATGAGAGAGCAGCTCTGAGACAAGAGGCTTAGCCAAAGAGCCTGTAGGGAGGCTAAGGTCTGGGGGTCTATGGCCAAAGGCTCCATCAGGTCACAAAAGCACATTGTTTCTCTCCACACTCCAGATTCAAGTCTTTCATGGGATGCCATGAAACCCTGTTTGCAGATTCCACAACTAGTTTTCTCCTGAGACGGGTGTGTGAACTGCTGGGCTTTGTAGTCCTGGTAGCAACATCTCTGGTAACTAGGACTGGAAATGGATATGAAGGCTTCCATGGTGCCATAGAATGCAATGTTATCAACTACTAGAAGAACAGGATTTTAGGCACTTAAGGGGGGGATGTCTGCATTAGCCTGCCTTATAACCACACATACTTTTAGACCACAGATGTTAACAGCTAGTAATTCAATAGTGGTGAGATCTTGGTTTTCCCTAGAGAGACTCCAGTTGAAATCGAAACCTATTGTGAGGTATTAAGAAAATGAGGTCTTTGGGAGGAGGCTAGGTTACATGAGGTCACTAAGGTTGGGATCTTGTGGTTGAATACTAATAGCATTCTTAGAAGGAGGAGAGACATCAAAATTCCACACACATTGTTCTTTGCTTATTGTTATAACACACCGTACACTGCCTAGGTCTCTGCCAACAAGGCCTTCACCTGGTGTGGCCTTAGGACTTTGAACCACAACTTTGAGTGGCAATGACTCTCTCTTCTTTACAACTCAGTCTGTGGGTCTAACTTGATAGTTAGCTCATGTCAGACAATCAAGTGAGCAGATAACAACACATAACACACAGTCATCTTGCCTAGTGGATTCTTTATCAGTTGTTTTTCTTGTTGCTGCAATCAAATAGCTGAGAAGAAGCAACTTAAGAAGGGGTAGGTTTGTTTTTGCTCATGATTTAATATCACACAGTCCCTGGGCCTATATGCTTTTGTTTTGCAAGTGAGCGACTTTTGCCTCACCTTTAAAGGTTCCACAACCTCCACAAATATCACTGTCAGCTAGAGACTGAGTACTCAGACATAGGACCCTGTGGAGTGAACTTCACGTTCAAACCATAACAGGACCTTTCCTCAAGGAGGGAGAACTCAGAGGTCACTCCATGAAGAATTATTCCTAGTGGTACCCACCTACAAGCCAGCTGTTACGACTTCCATGGACTTGCTGGAGATTAAGAGTTTTGAAGTATTTCTCTACTCTTCTTCTAACAAATAGAAATCCTGGAAAACCATA
This sequence comes from Ondatra zibethicus, assembly GCA_004026605.1. Lineage (NCBI taxonomy): Eukaryota > Metazoa > Chordata > Mammalia > Rodentia > Cricetidae > Ondatra > Ondatra zibethicus. The sequence goes on along the minus strand of PVIU01001850.1, from coordinate 33,357 downwards.
ACCCCCCCAAAAAGTAGTGAGTAGTTGATTGACAATGAATTATTTCCTTATTCAGGGAAGTACATCACAAAAAAATAGTCACATATGAGAAATATATGTGAAGAATGCTATTGTAAGACTCCTCGAGAATATGCTTTTAAATTTTCTGGCCTGTGAAGCTTACAAGCTATGGGCCTGACTTCTAATTTGACAGCCAATGTGCAGTGTAACATTGGGCCTCTCTCTCTCTCTCTCTTCCTCTGTCTTTCCCTCCCTCCCTTTCTTTCCCCTCTTCCTCCTCCACTTCATCTTTCTCCTTTCTGTTGTTGATACAGAGTCTCGCTATGTAACACGGACTGGCTTGGGACTCATTATGTAGATAAGTCTGGCCTCAATCTCAAATGAGATCTGCCTGACTCTGCCTCCTGAGAGATAAAGGTCAAAGTTAAGTGCCACCACTCTAGACATGCAAATGGATCTCTTTGTTTCAGTGTCTTCACTTGTACCAAAAAAGATTTGTCTCAGAGGGAAAAAATGGAAGCCATGTCCCAGTCTAAAGTTTTGAGTGTCTGAATCTTGACTTTTAGTAAGTGTATATTTGTGGAGGTAGACATGATAGGATGTCTTCCTTCTTATGGAAGAGGGGACCCTAACTAAAAATTTAGGTCATTTCTGCATAGAGATGGTCACTCAGTAGAGTCATCCAGACACCTGAATGCTGTGAGATAATGTTCTTGTACACTGTAAAGATTTGTCACTCATATTAGTTTAATAAAACTCTGATAGGCCAGTAGCCAGGCAGGAAGTATAGGCAGAACAGGATAGGAGAATTCTGGGAAGAGGAAAGGCAGAGATGCAGACATCCTCCAGAAGAAGAGGAAGCAAGATGAGAAGGCCTTACTGAGAAAAATCACCAAGCCACATGGCTAATCATAGACAAGAATTATGGGTTAATTGAAGTTGTAAGAGCTAGTTAATAATAAGCCTGAGCAATAGGCCAAACAGTTTATAATTAACACAAGTCTCTGTCTGTTTCTTTGGGAATGAATGGCTGTGGGACCTGGCAGTACAGAAACTTCTGTCTACACCCAAGACTTCCTGAGCACAAGTTTGGGGGTAAATTTGCATAGGAGACATACCTGCTGGCTGTTCCTGAAGTGCATATAGCAGAGAGAAAGGTCCCCATCTTCTACTGTACTAGATAGTGGGGTCATCTTTTTCTCCTCAAGTTTCTCCATCTTCAATGATTCACTTAACCACTGCCCCTTGAACTCCAGCCCTAAAGCTCTTACATGCAACATGGAGACAGAAGCTGAGATCCCAGAGTTTGAGAGAAGCATGAACTTCTCCCATTTTCTGAGTCTCCAAACAAGAAAAACAAGCCAACCCAAGCTTATTCAAAATTTAATCATAATTTCAATGTGTACTCTTAAAGGTTGAGACGACTTTTGGTTGTCAACTTGACTACATCCAGAATGAACTAAAAACCCCCAAAATGGAGAGGTACATTGATGAGGAATTTTTGCTTAATTCAAAGTGGGGAGATTCAGTTCTAATTGTATCTTTTCACTGTGAAGGAACATCTTTAATCCAAATCTTTTGAAATGGCAAGACCAATCTCTAATTTGGGCCATGTCTTCTGTTGGAAGCCTATATAAAGACATGAAAGAAAGAAGCTTTTGCTCTTTGCCTGCTTGCTCTTACCTTGTTAGTAAGTCTATTACTTCACTGGCATTAATGTCTACTTTTGGGGTTCCAGCATATACTGAGGACAAGCTGAGACATCCAGCCTCTTGAATGAACAACTGCTAGATTCTTGGACTTTCTGTTCATAGGCAGCCATTGTTGGATTAGCTGGACTGCAACCTATAAGCCATTCCAATAAATCACCTTTATATATATAAAATATTTTCATTATCTAAGTTCCATTACTCTAGAGAACCCTACAAAGGGCTAACACTTAGAATACATACAGACACAGAGGTGTAAGACCATTTTCAACATTTATAACAGCGAGGGCAGATAGAAAGGTTCTTTTCTCCATTAAAGTCCTATCTATCCATTCCCTCTCTTGCCAACTAATCTTACTTGTGGTAAAGAATTCAATGAGAAAATGTTCATAAAGTGCCTGGCATGACATAGAGATGTAGGTACTCAATAAACAGTAGCTATTATCTTGATGATGATGTATGGGCATGTCTGAAGTTCTGTGAGACCTTGTGAATACCTCCCAGTCACTCTGGGGAGCACAGTTTAGACTATTTGCAGACTCCCTCCTTCAGGTGCGGACCCCTCTTTTGGTAGCCATCCTTCTCCCCTTTGATCTATTGACACCATTAAGCACCCTTAAGCTTTATCTAGCCGAGTGAGAGTTTCCAGCTTGCAGGCTGGCGAGCCAGCCCCCACAAGGAGGTCAATTCCAGGCTTGCAGGAAAATACATGAAGTTTCCTCTGTTCCTTGGCATTTATTTACTGCAGATTATTTATTGTGGAAATATGAGATGGATGGTTATGGAGGGAGAGAACAAACAAACTTACCTTCCTCACTCCCCTTTACGTGGCTGAGTTCCTATGTGCATGCGCTGAAATGTCTATAATTTACTCTTCAGTTTTACAATGTTTATAGCTTTTATGTCATTTGAAGGTTATTTATAACAATTATATAAGGAAGCAAAGTGCCATAAACTGAAGTAATTTACTGTAAAATATCTGAAATGCTAAAATATCAAATGGTGCATTACTGTAGTACTAGGGCTGTTCTTGGAGAAAAGGAAAGGGGGGATCCAAAAATATAGCCTATTCCCCATCAACCAGTCTGTTACATCATCTTGCAGAGATTTATAAACTCAAGAGCACCTGGCAAGTATTAATTTGATTGTGGTGAAGGAGGGGCTAGAGCTGAGGAAATATGGTTTCTTGAGACAGCATTCATGAACTTGTATGGATGATACCGAAGCCAAACACAGAGCATGGCGTGAGACTTTGTGAATACCTCCAAGTCCACAGCCTTCTGCTGTTGCCTGTGACTCCTGAGTCCAGGGCATCACACTTTTCACAGCATGGAGATAATCAGGACAAGGCTGGTGTAAACCTAATTTTTCTAGTTCTGGAAAGCCAACCTCTCTGTTCCAGCAACTCCTCAGTTTTCTCTTCTGTTGTGATAAAATACCACAGTCCAAAGCCACTTAGGGGAGGAAGGGTTTGGTCCAGTTTAGCTGATAGTTCCAGAGAAAAGGAGTCCATCAGGGTGGGAAAGGTATGGCAGCAGATAAGGAAAGCATGGTGTCAGGACGAGGAGTCTCGATGATCACATTTCATCCAGATATAGAAAGCTGAGAGAGGAGCTAGGAAATGGAACCAGGTTACAAAATCTCAACGTCTGACCCCAGTGACGTACATCTGACCCCAGTGACGTACATCTCCCAGCAAGGCTCTGCCTCCTGAAGGCTCCATGACCTCCACAAACAGCGCCACCGACTGGGAACCTCTAAGTCCATGGGCCTGTGGGGGGGATTTTCCACTCAAAGCATCACAGCATCTGGGGACTTGAAATCAACAAGACAGTGGCATGTGACAGAGGCCACCTTAGTATAGGCAAGAGCCTTCCCAGTCTTCAGAAAGGCCCTTCTCAAGGCCATTGCTTCTTAAAGCCATCTTGTTCCATCCACCCTCCCATTCACTAATTCAATGACTGTTGAATAATTAAACAGGTATAAGAGATGGAATATTGCCCCCAGCATATCAATGCCAGAACAGGACTCATGGGAGTGGCCAGTCAATGACTGGTCTAACTGAGGCCCATACCATGAGAGGGAGCCCATGCATGACACTACCTGGATGACCAGGAACTGGAAACCTAAAGTAGGACCAAATACAACTGGGGGAAAAGTCAATGAAGTGATTTCTAATGATGTTCTGCTATACCCACAGACTAGTGCCTAGTCCAGTTGGCATCAGGGAGGCTACCTTAAGCAGCCAATGAGAATGGATCAGAAACCCACAGATAAACATTAGGCAAAGAGAGAGAGTCTAACTTGGAGGTCTCTATTGGGTACCTTATCTCAGAGCTCTGGGAACCCAGGAAAGTGGATGAGGAGGAATTGTGGGAGCCAGAGGGTTCAAGAGCACTCATGGCAGTCCGCAAAGGCTGTAACAGCAACCAGGGACCCTGCATGGCTCTGCGTTAGGTCCTCTGCACATATGTCATGATTATTGGCTTGATATTCCTGACAGTAGGAGTGGGCTATCGCTGACTCTTCTGCCTGCTCTTAGGACCCTTTTCCTCCTTCTGGGTTGCCTCATCCAGTCTTGATGTGAGGGTTTGTGCCTGGTCTTATTGTATCTTGTCATGCTGTGTTTGTTTATGTCCCTGGGAAGGCTGCTCTTTTCTGGGGCAGGGAGTGTGTCTGGGGAAGAGGGAAGGTGGGAGGTGACTGGGAAGAGCAGAGGGAAGGGAATTGCAGTCAGGGTGTATTGTATAAGAGAAGAATAAATAAAAGTTAAAATTAAGAAAGGAGATGCAGTATTGAGCAAGAGCAGTAGCTCTCCAGGGCCTCTAAAATGAAAATGTTAATACTAAGAACCATGGAGCTGCACTCACTGTATAGCTGGTAACCAGAGGACTCCAGGCTGAACATGGAAGGGGCTGATCTGTTAAAGCACCCAAGGGGGTCTCAGTTTTGAGGTGAGGACCCAAACAGGAGGCTTCTTTCAGAATGTGATAGAGTGGCCTTCTGTCTGAGCTCTGGAACCAAGGCTCTGAGTGGGTAAGGAGCAAATCACAGCTCTCTGCCAAACCCTAAGCTTCAGCCAGAAGAAGAAAACAGAGTGATTGCAAGGTCTAACCATGCAAATATCTGTGAAAGTAAAAACCTTGTGGTAATTCATCAAGCAAAAATAGCCACACGAGACTAATGGATTTCAGGTCAACACCTCCATGTAAATGAGGGCATGTAGACTCTAGGGATCCTGTTACGATAGCAGAAGACCCCTGAAGTTGTGCAGAGGAGTAGATGCAGGGACTTTCTTTGTAGCTCAAGCAGGAAGGCAATAAGGACAGGTTTGGAAAGGGGTACAGGTTATTTGCCTACTAGATGGGATTCAGTGAATCTTGAAGAAGAAAGATAGGACTTCTCTTCCCATGTGTCTCCCTTCATCTCCCAAATCCTCCATCATCGCTGCATTCTTTGAGATTCACTCTGTCTCTTCCTATAAGGCCCTCTAGCACATGCACTTGGAATTTCCTTTATTGAAAATAAATGTAATGTGACATATAACATCAGTGATAATTACAAGTAAGAATGCATGATGAATGAGCACCTTGATGAATTACCAAAAAATTTACATAAAGAACAGAACATTCCAGCATTGCATAAGCCCCTTTTACTCCCTCCTCAAGACCACCCCACTTCCATTCCAGAGAGCCTCACTATCATATACATATATTACTTTCCCTTGTTTGGATTTCAATATTCCCATGCTATGTTTAAAAAAAGTTCATCATTTCTTCTCATCATGATATAGTATTTCATTACAAAATTATACCAACACTCTATCCACTCTACTAGTGATGGACTTCAGATCATCGATGATTACCACAATGAGTAATGTCACTGTAAGCATTTTTGTATGTTTTCTGGTATACATACATGTGTCTCTTATAGGCCTATGTGTACCAAGAATTAGGACTGCTGAGCCATAGTGTAGGCATATGATCAGTTTCATGGCATACTGACAAATGGTTGGCACTCTCAAGTGCATTTCTCTGATTTAATTTCACCAGTTCTGCTAAAGACTTAGGTTGTTGAACATCCTTATTAATCCTTAATATTGGCAATACATTGAACTTTGCTCATTGTGGTGAGCATGTATTTGTATTCTCATATATTTATGATTGCTGTTTTATAATTCAAATTTTTGAGATATCATTTATATAAATCCAATGTCTATTTTAGAAACACAGTTTGATTAATTTTTTGATGACTATATACTCCCTAGTAAGCATAGCCCCAACCAAGATAGAACACATTTCAGCATATCAAATGTTTGTTTCCTTTGCAGGTGGAATGGCATTTGGTCTGATTCCTATCACCATAGGTCAGGTTTGCGTAGCACAAATAACAAAGACCCAGAGACAGACACTGGGGTTCAACCTGAAGATCAGAAAATCAAAGAAGCCAGCCACTGACTTTTACCTCTACCTCAGATCAACACGGTGATCCTGCCTCCAGGAATCCCCAGAATGAGACTGAGCTGAGAGCTGTCTCCTTCCATTTTATATTCCTCTCTAGTGCTGGGATTAAAGGTGTGCAACAATATCACCCAAGCTCTACGGCAAACTATGTGACTACTGGGATTAAAGGTGTGTGTCACCACTGCCTGGTCTGTAAGGCTGACCAGTGTGACTATTTTACTCTCTGATCTTCAGGCAAGTTTTATTTATTAAAATACGAATTAAATATCACTACAGGTCCACTATTGCAGGATTTCATAAAGGCTTCATCACACTGCACACATCTTAGGTCTTGATGATGTAATTCAGTGTGTTGTTTCTCAGAGTCCCCTATGCTGTTTTTATGTATGTGTAGCTGACTCCTTTGCAATGTGTGTATGATCCGCATTTGCCCCTTTGCCCTGACAACTCTTTGGGTTGTTTCTCACTTTAATATAATATGAATAAAGTTAGTAAACTTTTGTGTCTAAATCTCTCTGGGGGTGTGTGTGTCTGTCTTTATGGTGATGTGTAGGTTTTTAGATGATAATGGCCCTCACCAGCCTGGAATATACCAAGTAGTCTAGACTGGCTGGCTAGGGAGTCCCACGAAACTGCCAAGCATGTGCCTTCGTGATCCTCGACTTTTGTTTTTACAATAATTCTGAGAATGGACTCAAGTCTTCAGGTTTACAAGAGAAGCAGTTTACTGACTGAACTATAGTCATCCCAAGTATTTCTTTTGATCAACTTGCTTCCTGTCTCTTACATAAGTATATGAAAGTAGAGTAAAGTAAATATAAAAAAGAAGTAGAGTAAAGTAAATAGGTTAGCTATGTGTACCTTTACAAAAACTGAAAATTGTTTTCCGAAGCATTTATATCATTTACCATTTCCCACTGTCTGTACGGATTTCATTTATTCCTCGCTTTTGCCAATGCTTAATTAATATGGTAATCTCCAACATTTTAGTTAAAGTCATTACTGCATCACTACTGTAGAAGTCACTGCTATGAAGAGCTGACTCCTTGTGAATTTACTTTGTGTTTTCTTCTTTAGTTTTGTAAATTTTGTACGTGAGTACTATATTTATATCACTTCCACCCCTCCAGCTTCTCATGTGCTTCCCTACCCCCTTTCAAATTCATAAACATTCTTTTAATTATTACTTTTACATGTGCACGCACACACATGCAGAGATAGAGAACGATAAATAAATCCTGCTGGGTTCATTTAACACTGCTTGTATGTATATGTGTTAGGGCCAACTGATAGGGACTGGAGAATCTATCAGGGAGTTTGTCCCTGGGGAGGACTGAATGCCCCTCTCTCAGCAGTCATCAATTGCCTGTAGCTCTTCACATAGGAATTGGACCTTATGAGAGTTCCCTCATCTACATTGGCATGACAATTGGTGTTATTATTCTGGTCCTGTTTAGATGACCATGGGTGCAGCTCCCCTGTCAAATATAGAAAATTCAGCCTCACAGTAGACGTCATTGTCCTCTGGCTTTTGCAGTTTTACAGTGCTCCCTGAGCTTTAGGGATGAGTGTAGTGTCACAGATGTATCAACTATACATATATGTATGGAGGGCTGGGCACTCCACAGAGTTTTGTTTGTTTGTTTTTGTTTTGCTTTGTTTTTGAAAAGTTGTGGATTTCTGTAATGGTTTTAGTGTATTTCAGAGAGAGGATTTTCTTTTTTGGATAAGGGGAAAATACTACCCTTATCTGTGAGTATCGTATAAGGATGAATATTTTAAATGCAGTTAGGAATTCTACTGGTTAGGAAAGCGGTGGTCATAGATTTTCCTCTGAGATCCATGAGCTCATAAGCTGTGGGTTGTTGGTTAAAATTCTAGTACAAGGCATGGATTCCCTTCTGAACTGATCTAAGTTTAAATTAGATGGTTTTTGGTTGTTCTCAAGACATAAGTGTCATTATTGAACCCTTAGGGATATCTTGCTGTGCTGGTCCCAACAACTGTGGCTCACAGGTCTTATAGATGAGTAGGATTATTAAATGCTTTCTCCTTTGTCAGCTTGCATGGCATCTTCCGATACTATGGGATCTAGTCCTCAGGAAGGCTACTTCCAGGTCAGTTTCAGCTCAGTTCTTCTTCAAAGTCCTGTGTCTCAAGTGTGTGGTATCTTTAGCAATAGGGCCTTTCCTTCAGGTTCTGAATTCCAAATGACCTTTATACCATCCCCCCCCCAGCTTTCTTACTTCCCACTTCCTATTCCCTATGTCTTATTATCCGCCTCTCCAAAGCTCCCCTGGCCACGGTCCCAATTTAGTTTCCTGTGTTTCTGTGGTTAGTTCAGGTTATATGCTGACATCTAATGATTCTAAGCTAGGGTCCACAAATCAGAGAGAACACGCAGATTTTGTGTTGCAAGAGGCACGCGGGCTTGCTTTTGGTCCCGGCGGCCACCCGGCTCCCGCTGCCCGGTGCCTGGCTAGCTTATACCCGAAATAATTACACAGAAACTGTATTTATCGAAATACTGCCTAGCCCATTAGCTCTAGCCTCTTATTAGCTAACTCTCACATATTTGTTTAACCCATTTCTAATAATCTGTGTGTCACCACGAGTTGTGGCTTACCGGAAAAGATTCAGCGTGTCTGACCTGGGAGCTTCATGGTGGGCAGCTCTCTCTGGCTCTGTCCCCTTCCCACTATCCTGTTCTCTTTTCCCTGTCTATCTAAGTCCTGCCCTATCTAAAGGCCAAGGCAGTTTCTTTATTAACCAATAAAAGCAACCCAAATACAGAGGACCCTCCTACACCAAGTTTGTCTTCCTAGGTCTGCATTACCTCACTCTGTATAATATTTTCTAGTCCCACCCACTTGCAAACATCATGATTCCATTGCATTTTTCTGAATGTCAACTGGTAAAATATCTTCTCAATATACTCACCACCTACTTAGGCGTGTTATTATGTTAGGTGCCTGTTGTGTCTCTTCCCAGGTTTTGAACTTTGGGCTGACAGTTGCTGGATGTGCAGAATATTAAGGATGATTTGTGTACTGTGAATTCTTTGTCGACTCTCCATTACAAATGGTTTCTAAAGGTCTGCTTTCAATAGACAAATCCCAGTGAAAGTGAGCTCCTGCTGAGTCACTTCCACAGAAGTTAGTGTTTGAAATCAATTCTGTTCTTTAGTGGTGGAATTGGACTGGGGGATTTATTGAGCAATGAAGAAGGGGGAAGAAGGAAAAGCAGAATTGGCCAGAGTAATGTATTTCACATTCAGGAAAAGACAGCTGATGTGTTGCTCTGGAGGAGAAGGCTTGGGGGTTGTCACAGTGGCACGGCTCAGCACATACCCACTTGGTCATAGATTCTGGTGCCAGGAAGACTGTTGTTAAATGTGAGTTGGATAGGAATTAGTGCAAAGGTTGATGCAAAATAAAACGTGTCATTGTTTTTGAAGTGGTAAATAGTATGTCAGCGACAAACACAGCAGAAACTTAAAACTTCAGAATTCAGAGAAACCTGGGACTTATCTAGTCTTAGCCTCCTCATTTTGTAAAGGACAGTTTTTAAACCAGAATAAAGTGAGTCACATAATGCTGCAAAGCCATATCTATATTTGAAAGACTGTTTTGCTTTTTTCTGGGTCTGAAACAAAGAGAAAAAATGTATGCATATGTATTGATGTGCAATGCATGATACTTAGCAGGGAGCTGTACCACACAGTTTTGTCTTCATGGAACTTTCTATTTAATTAGAAGTAGTACACACCTTCAGAATAGTTTGAGAACAGTACAAGGACCTCTCTTCAATGAAAACCCAGAAATTTTGACTTGGTACAAAGAACTCTGTTGGTGACAAACTTTCATGGGGTTGGACAAAGTGACGGTAAGTTTGCACATCAGTGTCTTTTCCCATCAGTTAGTTTCAAAGCTAACCACATGACTCCTTTTCAGGGGCTGAAATATATATCAGCTTTCTGCTTTCCCATGTTCTCCAAGACCTGCTCTAGATATGGAAGTTGGAGATACTTCAACAGGAATGAGTGTTCAATAAGCATTTGCCCATTGATGGATGGACTGAGTCGAGAATAGCCGGGTGGGGGGGGCTGCACTAGACTTCATCCATTCCCCAGAGCTGCAAGTATAGGAGACTCCATCCCGGAATTTGCAAGAGACAAGGATCTGCTGAGACAGGTCATTTTTCAAGGGGCATCAATGCCACAGGTCAGCACTCAGTGGATCTACCTGGTAATGCTAGCAGGATTTTGCAAGATGAGCAAATACTCCTTCTGAAGAATAAGCAGTAGGAACAGATATTTGTCTACTGCCTCATTTACTATCATCATAATAAGTATTGCTTAGAGAGCAAATTCTGATCTGGGATGAGTTCTAAAACAGTTTACAATTAGAAAAATGCATTCACAAATTTTCCTTGCTCATTCTACAAATGCCCTGTGTTTAATGCAGGATAAATGATAACATATAACAGATAAAAAAGGAAACAGTCATTTATATGGTGTGTGGGTGTGGGAGTAAGCAACGTGAAGGCAGATAAGGTTATGTCTCAGTACTAAGAGTATTTCTTTCCACAGTTTATTCAATTTATTACTCAGCTGACCTGAGGAGTGGGTTAAGATGCATTTCCAAGAGCAGAAAAGGAAACTGAGGCTCACAATGTTCATGAACAAGTTTCTATAAGGCTTGGAGTAATCGCAGGTTTCTAATCCCCAAGTAGTCTGCCTTTCAGTTTTGTGTACTAGTATTGTGGCCATTTGACTTTTTTCATCCCTACCATATGGGTGCATCTAATCTCTGTTTCTGTGGCCAGTAACATAGAGGTTCACACTATGTGGCTGGGTATTGGCTATCATTGTCAGTGTCATGTCATTAGGATAAGTAAAAAAAAAAAAAAAGGAAGATGTTTCAAAGTAAGAGGGTTAGTCATTGTGCTCACTATATGACGGATTAGCTCTGCCTACCACACGGTGTCTCTGAATTTCTATTTCAGAATATGCAAAGGAGAAATGATTTCTTTCTCAAACTTGATGGAAGACTATTGAGGAGAAGCTAACCACACTACGTGTTGGCTCATGGGAGAACACAGGAAGGAGGATGCTGTACTCCTGCTCATTCAAAGGGGAGGGGCTTTCTGTTCCCTCACCTACTGATCCCCTGCCCCCTTCCAGTTGTTTAGAACTCTCCCAAGGTGCTGCTTTCTTCTTCTCCCACCCTTTGACAAACACCTATGTTCTCTCTCCTTCTCTCAGAGACTTGCATCCTTTGGTCATCTGTGCTGAGGTGTGATGCTCTAAGGTCTATAGGTTAAAGGCTTGGTCCCCAGGGTGGCCCTACCCAGATGCAGTCTGCTCTGCTTCTTCTTTTGCTTCACAGCCATGAAGTGAGCTACAGTTGCTTGCCCAGTACTCCTGTTGGAGACCCAAAGCAATAGGTCCCTCAGGCTCAGACTGGAACCTCCAAAAATGCAAGCCTTTTATGTTCTCCTTTTTTTTATTTTTGCTTTTCTTGTCAAATTTCTTTTTCTATTCTCTCCTTTTGATTTTAGATGACATTCTCTCACTTTGTAGCCCAGGCTTGCTTGCAAATCACCGTGCAGCTCAGGCTGGCCTTTGACACATGACGCATGGCAATCCTGTTGCCTCAACCTCCCTAATTAGTCCTGGGATTACAGATGTGAACCACCACCCAGCTACCTTTTTTTCCCTTTTTTTTGCTCTAATGACATAAGGCTAATACAGGCCAAACCAACCAAGCAACTAGCACCAAGACAACACTAAGCAGGAGCTACCCTCAAGGCTCCTATGGTGCATGAAAGGCACTGAAGAGCCCACCCAGGAAGACATTAGCATCTCAATCTCTTTACATTCCCTGGCTTTTGGCAAGACATTCTGTTTCCATGTCCATTACCATGAGGCTAGCAGTTTCCAAGGGCTCCTGTATTCGGGCATTTTATAACCGCTAAGACAATGAAGGGATAATAACAGGTATTGTGCAAGATGACATTTGCAGAGATGATATCAAGCAGCTGACTCAGCATCTTGTGTGTCAAGGGCACCTGGCACCAGAAACACACTGGAGAAAATGAGTTGGCCGTAGGGCAGGTTCTTGAGAGAGCAACTGCCACTCATGGTGTTCCAGTCAGAACTTCAGTCCCAGGTTCATCGAGGCTTTGATAGCGGCTCGGGAGCAAACCCCCTACGCCCCAGAAGTGAAACTGCTAAAGGCTTATCTTGTAGATGTTTTGAGAAAGAAAAGAAGGCAGAGGCATCCAGGGATTATTCCACGGGGTGAGAACCGAAGCTGAAGAACTCCCTTCCACCTTCTGCCGTCTGAAGGATGCCTTGGGCAGAGACCATATTTTATCTCTGTCAAAAGAAACATGGGATGGTGTTTTTGCAGGCATTTGGTGCCGCGTATGAAAGCTTTGTTCTCCATATTTATAATGGCTATCAGCATGAATCTACCAGAATTAAATAGGGGAAAGATTATGTATATAATTTTTATACATTAATATATATTATTTATATATTATATATTATTAAATATATATGCACATATATATTTGTTTCTCTTCCTGCCAGGTGCTATCATGTTTTAGACAAAAGGGAGGAAAAGAAAGGAAACAGGAAATATGGTTCCTGCCTTAGGGACCCACTGCCTTGCTTGCAGACCCCAGGTCCTGCTATATGAAAATTCACATTTGTTTCCAGTGAAAGAACTACTGGAAATTCCCACCCCTACAGACAAAAACACTTGGCTCTACTCTTGAGCTTTTCCTAGCTCTCAAGACTGCTGTAAAGGCAGTCAGGGGTGCCTGTTCATAAAGCAGCCACTTTCTGCATAATTAGAGGCAGCCATGTTCAGGGATGCAATGCTTAGCCCCAGGAAACCCTGGCTCACAGTGCTGGTCCTGCCCTGTAGGAGGACTGGCACAAATCCCCTACATCATCCCACCCACGGCCTTCCTGGAATCTCAGTTTCTCAACTTGTCAAATGAGAAAGGTTGGTACAATGACCTTTAAGAGCCCTTCCATCTTTAAAATTGTGTGATTTCTAAAAGACTAAATAAAACAAAATGCCAGAATTTGATAAATTTATCAAAAAGGAAAACTCCAACTCGCTATTAGACACGAATGTTCAAAATTGGAGGGAAGCCAGCCAAATTCTGATATTGTTTGCAAAGGCTGTCTCTCCATCCACTTCCTGTCTACTGCACTGGCCTGAGAGCCTCTGCTAGCTTACAGAGTTCAGGAGGCAACAGGCCTGCTACACAGGATCAGAAGACAAGGGAAACAAAGCACTAGGGGTTCCTGTTTGCTGGATGGCTGAGTGGCCAAGCCTCATTCCTTCTGGAAATTGCAAGAGATAGTAGGAAATCATAGCAAGTCTTCCCCCACTGATAGCCTTTCTGGGTGGATGGTGGACCACATCCACCTCTGAGATGGGGGTGGGGGGTATGAGAGGAAGGGACATCGTTGTGCACATGGACAGGGTTTTTCTCCTGTGCCTTCGACTGTGAGGCCTTGAACAAATCATATCTTCCTCTGCATAACCTTTATATATATATATCCTCAGTGCTGGCATGGGCCTGGGATCTCTGCCTACTTCAGTAGCATTGTTTTGCATGCTTGAAAGTCCTGGGGGCTAAAGCATCATCCTAATGTCACCGCTTGCCACCTCTGATGGCACAGATACATTTGAGGCTTTGACCAACCTATGCTCATGCTGCTACTTCTATGATGCTGGCACTGTTTCGATGTTGTCAAAACACCCTAAATCTGGCAGGAGCTGAAAAGAAGCTGAAGATCCTTGTCCCCTAGTCTGTCTTGGGGACAGTGTCTGAGCTTGGAACTCCTGGGGGAAATGCTAACTAAACAATATCTTTTTTACTTTCTAAAAGAGCTTGACACAGTTGCCCGAGTGCTTGAACCTGGCACATGGGTTTTCTCTCCTTTGCAGCTCAGTAAACCATCAAGGCAGGTCAGGACAATATGTTATGAGGAGACAGAAAGAAGATAATATCTGTCCTGGAGCTCTTTTTGCCTTTTCCTTAATAGCAGGTTGCATTATGAGAACCTGTTTATCAAAACGGGCACTCCACTCATACTTGGACATGACTCAGCTGCCTCCCCAGGGACGAAGCTCCTTTAAAACCAGGAATAACTTTGCTCTCCCAAGTTGATGCCTTCTGTCTAGCTGATGCAACAATACGCATTTATTCTGGGGTTCATGCAAATTGGTACAGTTTAGGGTGCTCTGAGAATGTTCAAGAGCCAGGCAGCCAGGCCACCATTTTGAACTATAGTTTAGCGACCCACACTGAGATCAGCTCGACTAGTCAGTCCAGAAGGAGCCCAAGTGTCAGAGATTCTGGTAGCTCTGGCAAAGACCTAAAGGATTAACCACCCTGACTGTGAGGGTCTGATAGGATCGACTGCCGTTCCTTACTGGTGCCAGCCAACTTGATGATCACTGAACATTTCACATCACCAAGATATCTTCTTGGCACCAGAGGAGAAGCCCACAGCAAGCTGACTAACTCTCCATGTGCCCCATACCTATACATTTGAAGCCCATGGATTTCTGACATTGAAGATGACCAATATCTGAGTGCAGGTGCTGACAAGATGGCTCAATAGGCAAAATTCACAAGCATGAGAACCTGAGTTCAATCCCCAACATCCAGTGTCCATCAGGACAGGACAAATGTGCTGCAAAGCATTGGGGCCAGTGTCTACCTCCCCACGCTACCTTTCTCTCTTTCTCACTTGGCTCTATAGCCATCACTTCCCCAGCCTCACACACCACCACCCACGAATGCACATTCTCCCTCTAAAACACAGTGTTACCCATTCACTCTATGTAATGAAATCCACCTTGGAAATTCCTCTGTGCCCATGAGTCTCCCAGGAGTGTGGGCTATGTGTGTGTGCACCTTTAATTGTCTATAAAATAACAGTAGGGTAAACATAGGAAGAAAAATCTGTTTGTGGAAAATGAGACAGATAACCTAAATCCACCGGCTAAGGAAGATCCAGGAATTATGTGTCTAGAAGCTTCCTTTACTCCAGAGAGAAAAGGGAAATACCGTAGATTTGGATAGCTTTTAAATGATAGAAGGAAAAAAATTGTGATTATTAGTCAAGGTTCACTAGAAGAACAGAACCAAGAGGGGAGTGTGTGTGTGTGTGTCTGTGTGTGTGTGTGTGCACGCGTGTGTGTGCATGCAAGCACACGCAGGCACAAGTGCATGCGCAGGCGCACAATGTTTGAGGGGGACATGTTGGGTTCCCTTATAGGATAGGAGCCTGGGTAATCCAACAATGGCCATTTTCTATATAGGAAGCAGGACAATTACAATCTGCCCCTCTCACCAGGGCAGCTTTCTCATGGAAGGGCCCTGCCCCGGCTCAGAATAAAATATCTTTATCCACTCATTTCTCTCTCACATGATAGACTTCTCTGGAAAGAAAAAAAAACACACAAACATAGATGTGTTTTGTCAATCTTAGACCAATAACACAGCTAATTTGACCACTCATAGCAACAACCATAGCATATTCCAGAGAAGAAGAAGTCACCATTCTCCACCATGGATGACTGACTAAGTGGAATGTATCTTCAGAAGCACGGTCAGGAAGAAAGGGAGTCTAATAGGCAGCGTCTGCCACTGAGAACGTAGATCACAGAATCAGAGAGGAAAGCCTGGGGAGCAGTGTGCTGATGCCAGAACACTCAGACGGCTGAGAGGACAAGTGCCTGAGGCTTGGGGGTGTCACCAACCTGGTCCCCCCTGCGCTGAGGGGAGGTGAGGAACATGACCAGTTCAGGTCTCACTGAAACAGCTGGGGGAGTGACTGAGCCGCTCCAAGGGAAGCGAACTGGATTTCTATTTCTTGTTTGCACTGTTAAAATGTTCCTTTAATGTGAAAGCCTTTCTGTTAAATGGAGGGGAAAGAGAATTCTACGACAAGGAGAGCTGTAAAACAAAGAGAACAAAAGGAGGAGGCTGCTGAAATGGGTTGGTTGCTATAGATATACGGAGACAGATAGCGGGCCTGATGGATGGATGGAGACAGTCCTTGTAGCTCAGAGGCTCAAAACAGGCGAAAGGAGACAGTGCACAGAAAGAGGAAAGGCACTTGTCTCCGGAACTTCTGCTGGGAGTCAAATCAAATAGCTCAAAATAAAACAGCCAGGTCAGATGTCACTTACAGGCGAAGAGCTGAGGAAAGGTACCCCAGGATAAGGCAAAATTGGAAAAGACTTTCGTCTCGTCCCGTTTAATGGGCATGCTCCCTGGGGTTGCCTCCGCCAATTGCAGACAGCAAGGACGATCCAGAGGAGGACAGGACCCTCTCAAGGCATTGGATGGGAAATCAGAGAATGTTTTAGTAAATAAAGCCAAGACTTAACTTTCTATTTTCAGCCTAGCTCACTAAATGCACTCATAGTCATGCATGTGGAAACACACATTCAAAAAATAGGAATGTGCTACAACAGCAAAAGACACTCAAACGTAAACCTGTCCTGCTATAAGTAGGGAGGAGAATAAATTTTGTGAGGAACCAATAAAATGAAGCCACTCTTCTACAGGAATGGGACTAGTTATCGCATCAAAGGTAGCCTATAGCCACAGAAGGCCTATAAATTCCAGTCTTTATAGAGTATTCATTCCTGCTGTAAGTAATTAAATTGTGGGGGCATGTCCCGTAAACTCTAGAGGCTTTCCCATAAAGACCTCAGACCACTAGATTGAGGGCAGGAAGACTCAACCAGAAGCCCATGGCAGGACCGTCACCATCATGAGTATGCTGAATGGCCCCATTCAGTCACATCCCAGGGCCAGGTAGAATATATACAAAAGCCACCCTGTGGTATCCATGTCGCCAACTGGAAGAGACTACACTCCAGCTTCTAGAAGCTGGTGTTTGGAATGGAAGGAGACTGCCCAGCTTCTGCTCTTCTCTCCTTCACTGTTCTGAAAATCAAATTCACCCACCGGACACAGCTGTACGCTTAGATCAACCTCAGTCTTGATTAAACAGAACGTGGGCCCATGCATCTCAAGACCAGCCGCAGAGACATACACAGTGAGTTTGAGTCCAGTATGGGCTACATGAGAACCTATGGGGGCGGGGAGGGGTGCAGTGAGAAAGAGAATGAGAGGAAGAACTAGGTCATGGCTTCCACACCTGAGCTCACGGTGTTCCTGCTCACTCACGTGTTTATCCTAGAAGCAACCTTCCCCAGATGTCACCTTCTCTGTCTACCATTAGCGCCCCTCTTTCTCTGGATAGAACCAGTTTTTCCTGTGGGAGTCCAACCCTGACTTTTACCATCTTCATCACTGGTGCTAGCTAAGTGTCTTTCTGCACAACTTTGCACTCCAGGAGCACCTGGAATGGCCTGGGCCTCTCAGCAGCAGGCCTCCCTCTGGCACCTACAGAAGCCCTACAGGATCACAGAAATGGCTAGATGACTGTGAAATGAGGGTGTCAGGACCCAGACAAACCTGGAGCTCGTATGCCTTCTGGGTCAGACAGTCTTCCTATAGTACACCCTGCGGAGAGGTAGCATAGCGTGTGCAGGCCAGTCATTCTGTTTGAGGTCCATCAGGACAGAGACCAAATCCTCTAGCCCCCTGTTTCTTCCACCAGCTCTACCTAGGAGATGGCCGATTGCTCGGGTCATATCTCTCCAGCCTGCTAAGCCATTTCCAAACAGCTCTTGCTTGGATCAGAGTCACTCCTACTTCTCCCTTCTCCTTTCCTGGTAGCAAATCACAGTTCCTGCCACCCTGCTGTGCTGTGCTGCACCATTCCTGAGACACTGTGTATTTCACTCCTTTGTTTTCCCTTTCTCCCTTCTCCTAGAAGGCGGGCTTTGTTTCTGTCCTTTTGCTTATGGCCTTATCCTGGTCTGTAGGAGGAGTCTAAGGGAGTGATGGTGAATGAATGAATATACGCACATGGTTCGCAGACCTGAAGGTCACTATTTCTTTCTGATTACACCTAAAACCCAATCTCCATGTACCCTAGGAGCCAGGTCAGAGGATTTGCGTGTATCGTACAGACAGCTAACAGTCTATTTTTAGGTACCCGCCACTGGTCCATGCTAACCAGTTTCCAGCTTGCAGTTTTTAGGCTGTTCCAGGGTGGCATTAGCATCCCCTGCTCAGTGCTGGGTGGGATCTCCCTATTCTCATGTCATATCACGTTATGGGAGTGGGCAGCCCCCAAATGGGCAAGGTCTCAGTGTGGTTCAGCCCCAAATCCTTCCTACCCCAATGTGTGGACTTCTCTGAATAACTTCCTTCAACAGCTTACTTGGAGAAAGGTGGGTTCAGGGATCACTAAGCTGAAGAGCAGATACTGAAGTGCACCTGACCTCTGTATTTCCACACACACTATTTCCTGGATGTGTCTCCATCTAAACTCAGATAAGACCCTATCAGATACCTTGCTGAAATCACACAGCAAGGAAGGAGGAGCGTTCAAATCCAGAGCCCCTGGACTGTGCAGGCCAGCCTCTTTCTCAGGGAATTGTCTTGATGGGAGAAATCCAGAGTAACAGGAGGACAATTTATTGTATATAAATTGCATACCTTGAGGCCTAATTTGCCCAAGACTTACAGTGTGTAAATGTAGGTGATGTAGATATTCTATTAGGCTGAACAGAATCTGGCTGAAATGGTAGGGATTTGACTCCCAAGAATCCCAAGTACAGACAAGGAATGGAGACACGCATCTAAGAGCTGGAAGGACCCAGGACTGGAGAGGGAAATGGTACCATCCAGAGTCTCACAAATATTGATGAGAAGAATGTAGGAATGTTGACCTCTTATGTCTGCTTCTGATAGCCTTGACACAGCAGAGGTAAAAGAGTTGTTTTGACCAACATGCCAGATATGGAATTCACAGACATAGCCAAGATCATGCATGCCCAGAACCTACTGACCTTAAGCCTGGATTCAAGGACAGGAGGGTTGTAATGGTTGACACATGACAGAAGCACAGGAGGAATAACACGAATGTCATCCTGGATCCCATCCTGAATCCAGACCAGCCCTTTCTCTTCTTCATTCCAAACCATGCCTCACTTTCCCTGGGGAACTGGTATCATTGCAATAGACGCTTTGCAAAAATCACACCACACTGACCTCTCTCAGGTCCCTCAGCAAAATTACAAACCAGGAAGTGTCTCAGGGAGCCACCCTCCTGATGGGACATTTATGGCCCCGCTTCAGAAATCCAGCACTCTGTCAGTTTCTGCCTCATAAGCAGAGCTGCCCACGTAGAACCTAGACATCCATGTGGCTGATTTACACCTTTAATACCGCCGGCTTCATTTAGCCAGTCTGAAAAACACATTCCAGGGTGTGAAGCTGGAGTTTTTCTTTCCTCATCTATACTCACTAGGCATTAATTTTCACAGTGTTTTTTTTTTCCTCCTGTTGTTTTCAGTGCTCCTTTCTGAACAGGTCTATTCTTCTGCCTCAGAAAATGTAGATACTGGCAAGAATGGCCACCGGCTTCTCTGATGCCTTCATCTACAGGAAAGAGAACCAGCTGGTGGGTGGGCACACTGTGGCAGGAGAAGGTTAGGGATGCTTATTGAGATCTCAAAATTCCCCACAAAAGACACTGCAAGCAGAATAGCAGTTACCTACCCTCCACACAGAGCCAGGTGGAATTGACACCACCCAAAACAGTCCGGCCCACTCCATTTATCCAATCAACCCGGCTTTCGCATGTGCACAGCGCAGCTCACATAAATGCCTGCAAAGGTCTCCCTCTTGCCGTCATGGCTGCCAGGTAGTGAAGTCTCAATGGGGGAGTTTCTTATGAGATAGAAGAGCAAGACAGTGAAAGATTTTGTAGATTTCTTTCTTATCCCAAGACATCTTTAATCATTTCCCTCAGCAATGGGCTGAAGAAAGACATACTTGATGGCTTGTGAGCCCTATTATCTCTCCAGGTCCCCTGGGGCCTTGTTCATTTTCTTTTCATGGATTCTCCATGAGTTATACATCAAACCCTGCTCTTCATGTTCTCCTGGGTCTCTTACTCTCGATTTGTTTTCTCTCGCTTTCTCTGTGTATTTTTCTTCTTGTTTTGTCTTTCTTCTTCACTTCCCTCTTTTCCCATAGCTCTTTTCATGAGATCTCATCATCACCCTTCCCTGTTCAGCCAACACAGGCACACTTGGCCCCCCGGTGAGCAGCCCTCTCCACCCACCCATGCTGGTGCTCTCTACCTTGAAATCACAGGCTGTGGCGTTCTCTGCTGACTGGAACCGGCACTACTTGGTGGGAAAATGTGAACCTTGCTAATACATTTGAGCAGGAGCCTTCAGCTCATTGTCTCGTCACAAATAAGGGGACACTAGATCTTTGCAAGTCCGCAACTTTTTCAGGATGGCCTATCACAGTTGCAGGTCCCTGAATCAAGGCCCTAAGGCTTTTTGCTTTGGTCCCTTGCTCACTTGGCCACGTTGGGAAATTAGTAGGTTAGATGGACCCAGGCTCTTCAGGTGAAGCCACCAGGGACACTAAGGAATGTGAGGGATCTGAGGGTGGCAGAGGAGAACATTCACAGACAGGGACAGTGGGCCTATTGAGCTGAGAGACAGTTCTGGCAGATGGCCAAGTCCAGCCATTCAGTCCTGTGTTCCTGGATACTTGAAGCCATTTGCGGTTATGAAGTACAACGTATAAAAGTAACTTTTCTTTCCTGTCCCCCATCTCATCATGTCCCTTCCACAGACACAGGGCACTGTAACAGCACAGGCATTCAGACAAGTGTATTCAGACAAGGGTAGGGTAATTATTGTTGCAGACAGTTCACTCCTCCATGAACCTCTAAGGACTTCAAGTAACAAAAATGAGAAAAAGAAACCAAGTGGTCCCTGCTGTTCCTCTCCTACTCCCAGCACCCTCTGGGATAAGGAAACTGAAGCTAAATTAAAAAGCGTTCTTCCATTCATATTTTAAGTTGGGTTTTTCTTTATCCTCTTCAGTTCAACTCTTTTGAAGACAGAGCAGTCCTCTTATCCAGTATGTACCCCTTGCCGTTTGTCCCAGAGCCCCAATCACAATGACAAATAGTACTCAAAGGGGTCCCTGCTCAAGGCTTCCTTCTCCTAATGAGAAAAGGGAGGGCACAGTGGGCTAGGCCTCAAGTCACCAAGGGCCATCTCCCAACCGTCTTCCCCAATCACAGCATCCCAAATCCGCTAAGCTCTCCTGCTGCAGCCTACAACCACGATTCTCTCTGGAAGCCAAGAACCCAATCAGTTTGCCTTGTGAGGAAAGAATTTCAAATTACCTGTGGCCATGACAGTAGCAAGAGAGCTGGAACTTTCAGGGTGTATGAGAGAGAGAGAGAGAGAGAGAGAGAGAGAGAGAGAGAGGAGAATAAGTCAGAAGGGGAAAGAAAGAATCAGAAAGAAAAGAAAATTCCTATGTTCTGCACGTGTTACAAAGAATGGAAGTTGTAGGGACACGGATTTATTGCAACAGCACACACACAATATCTAGGGGCATGGTTTCCCTTGCTAATCTAGCTCTGGGGACAGGAGAAAAATGTCTTCTTCCTCCTTAGCTCCCAGCTGATCACACTCCATTTCCTCTCCCCTATTCTCCAAAACCAGCGCAATTGCTGTTTCTCAAGTCGAATGAAATCCATGTAATTGAAAATGTCTTTCTAAGTAAGTACCAGGAGGAGATACCCATGTGCACCCACATACACAGGACCCAGAGTTCAGCTTCCTAATCCACCATGTGTTTTGGGTTGTTTTGAGGGGTTTAGGGGTGGGGGTGGAGAGGATGGTCTATTTTGCTCCCAAGAGGAAAATGTCCTGCTTCCTCCCACTGTTTGCTTTGGCATGAAAAAGAGAGAATTATCTGGATGGAGGCTCGGCAGGGAGCTGCCTTCTGTCTGCTTTGCATGCTGCGCGATGTGAATTGATATTGTACTGATAATTTGGGGGAGGGAGGGGCGTGTGTGGGGAGAGAGGAGCCTGCATTGTGAGCATCTGTGAAAACCACTTTGCTAAGAAATGATCTTTTTTCCTGCACACAATGACAAGATATTACCCTCCAAATCTTCTCCTGGCAGTGGCTACGGTGGCAGAGTGAGCATAATTTCCATGTCTCCATTGAGGTAGTTATTTATACTATTCCACATTAGAGTCAAAGTCTCTCTCCCTTTTTTAAAAAAAACTTTTCAGGCTGTGGCTTTTGCAACAAAATAATTACTTTTGTGCCAAGTACTTAGGTAACAAGATAAACAAGAGGCAACATAAATGGAATGTAAATATGGAACAACTATCTGCAAGGGAAAGGCAGCGGAGGGGTGGGAAGATCTTGCGTGGGTTTGCTACTTCTAGTAGTCTCCCCCTCGTGGGGGCACCCACACTTCTAGACTCCCCGAACCCAAGGGGTACCAACTCAAGCTTCTCTCTGTGCCTCCCCCATGAGTCTGTGATTCACTGGGAGAGGGACAGATGCCACATCCAGGGCACCGCTGTCATCTGTCAGGAATACGAAGTGGCAGAAATTGGAGGTGCCCAGGAAACATTCGCTCAATCCATGCTGTACACATTTGCACACGCTAAGCCCCTAGCTAGGGAAAGAATGCAGTGCTGTCGATAGAGCCTGGGAGTCAATTCTGTGTCATGGCTCTGGTGCTATTCTCCAAGTGAACCTGAATAAGTCACTTCCTCTTTGGGTTTCTATGCACTCATTTCTAACAGTAGGATGGAGTGGGAAGAATGGCTGACTGGATACCTCCACTCCACATGATTTCCAGTAGAGCTGTTACTGAACAGATAGTAGGATCCCTGAGTCTGAAGCTAGAGAGTGGGGTAGGGTAGTCTCACTTCTAAGCCTCCATTTTTCCCAGCCAGGCAGTTGTTACAAGACAATATCATCAGCGACTCCCTCCACCACTGCCATAAAGGTACGTCTTTGGGACTGAATATTGATTTGAAGAAAGTCTTTTTAGATGCCATTGTGTTGCTGATGTTGAGAAGAAAGTGTCTGTTGTTGTTTGAATGAGATGTTCCCATTGGCTCCCACGTTTGAATAACTGGTCCCCAGTTGGCGGCACTGTTCGGGCAGGTTTAAGAGGTGCAGCCTTGCTGGGGGAGGAAGGTCACTGGTGATGGGTTCTGAAGGTTCGAATCCTTGTACCACTTGCAGTTTGCTCCCTTTGCTTGGTCCTTGCTATTGAGGACATGAGCGCTCAGTCTTCTGTTCTTGCCACCACACTGACCTGCGCCACGCCTCATTCTGAAATCACAAACCAAGTAAACTCTTCCTGGTGTAAGTTGTCTTGGTTGTGGCATTTTATCCCAACAGAAAGGCAACTAATGCAGCATGTTTTACAAGCACCCGAATGACATAATGCCATTCAAGCCCAATATAATAAATCTCTGTGTTTGGGCTTTAAGATCAGTTGACTCAGACAGACAGAGAAGATGCTGTCTCAACAAATAAGGAAGAACAACAGCAAAAAGGCCGGTTTACCCATTTGTGGCCACCACAATCATCAACTGCAATGTCACACCGCAGTTGCCCATCATAGCATTGCTCTTTCTTAGGCCCCTTCTACCTGAGCAAACGCCCTGCCTTACAATTCTGTTCATTGTTATTCCCATATAAAGCCTATGGCACAGAGAATTGTCTCTGCTCTTTCTGTTCATTTTTGACCAGTAGAGCCAGCAGTAAAGAAACCTGGCTTATCCTGGCCCTCTCTGTTGGGCCTGGAATAGAACCCCTCACTTTCCTGAACTTCACATTCCCTACTGGAAAAGCAAAGACACTACCACTTGGTCAGTGGTTTCAAACCAACCCATCACAATGATTTTAAAAACTAATATTGTCCAGACAACAGAACCTATCTCTACTTAAGAGTTTAAACAAGCAACACAAATGAAGAATAAGGGGGAAATCATTTATCAGGAGGTTTTTTAATATACTGGTGATCATATGTTTATACTGGCCTGGCAAGCCTTCAGGACAGGCAAGGTGAAGTCTTCAGGTGTTTTTACTAACGATTCAAGTTGTATAGCCATCAGTGACCTGCTGTTGAACAACAGCGAGCAACTTCTAACATGCTCTGGGGAGTATAATCTTTCCTTGACTTATAAGGAAGTTGTATTTCTGGAAAATGCCGTCCATATTAGCATCATATTTTAAAGGCAATTATGTGATCTTTGGCCATAAAATGGAGTTAAATTCTGGGACTGGGTGATATGATAAGCTAGTTGATTTACAGGAAATTGAGAAATCATGGAGAGGGAAGGAAGTTCCACCTTAAGAAGCTCCTCCCCTGAGGGCAGGGATCCCAGCATTTCTGCTCACTCTGTCAATGCCAGCACCCTGCCCTCAGGTCTGTATGATAGAGATGACCTCAGGGTAACACTAACCTCTTGTGGATCAGGGACTAAGATAGTCCCTGAAGGCTCCACAAGTCCTTGTACTGACTGTCTCCTGACACTCATCTGCTCTCACTGGTCATATATGCTAATGAGCCTGCTGTATCACCCAACAAACATTTCCGGGCTCACTGTCTACTCTGCCCATCCCTGAAGCTGGAGAAGAGCAGAAACGCTGGCTGCCTAAGTGAGGCATGGGATCTCTGAGGATCTGGACCAAGCTCCCTCTTTTCCTGCCCTGTTCCCCTCCTCTCTTCATTTTCTTCACTCTTTCTTTGTGTTTATTCGCAACCCTCCCTCCCCAGCTTCTTGTTCTTCCAAATGCCTCCTAAACTCTAGCCCAGGGACCAGGTGGCTTTGAGGTTTTTGTTCACAGAGATTCAAATTTAGAAGGACTCGTGTTTGAGAAGAACACGAAGAACAATGTTCCCAGGTACAACCCCGCAGAAATGAAAGCCAGTTTCCAGCTTGTTTTTTTAGAAGAAGGCTCTATTTTTGAGTCTTAGGCTTTAAAACCACTCCAGCTAGTATTTATTTACTCCAAGATGGTGCAATAATTATTCCTTTAGAAAAGTTTCCAGTGATTTCACCTTTAGAAAATATCCAGTTGAAGAATTAGCTGAGTGGAAAGAGCATCTACTGAAGAACCAGGAGGCCCTGGGTTCAAAGCCCACTGCTACCAAAAGTAAAACAAATTCTAATACATGTCACAGCTTAGATGCAAGAGTTACTACCAAAAATGGCACTAACCCCTAGGTAGAGAACATCTGGCCTGGATTTGGGCTCATCAGAGGCTATGTATATTTGTGTCAAATGCATTATGGCAGCATCCTGATCTTACACACACAGCTCCCACATGCTTCAGCATACTTAGTGGCATTTAATAAGCAGCGGAGATCCATCAGAGTAGTGTTTATGCATTATAGTGTTAAATAGCATCCAAAACAACATGCACCTAATCTAAGTTTGACTCTGTGGGAAAGAATGTGACATGGACATATTTAACCAGGATTTAAAAAGACAAGCCAGCCATAGTGGGATGGTGCAACCTGAGAAACTGGCCCATGGGCAGTCTGGAAACTGCCCAAAGAAAGGAGACTGAGGCACTGTGTGCTTTCAGTCTGGCCCACCTGGGTTTGAGTCCAGTCTGGCCCTTTACTTCAGCCCGAGAACACAGGTAAGCAATGTCCTCAGTTTAATAAAATGAGGATCATGGCACTGACACTTAGGCACATTGTCTTCCTGATTCCAGAGTGAACTCTGACTTCCTGTCCTAGCCAGCACACCAAACCCAGACCACCCGAGGGATGCAACATAGTGGCCAAAGCCCTTACCTCTGCCCACCTCTAAGTGCTAGGCCCAAAGAAGCGTACTGACCCTCGCTCGCACACGCTAGAATGTGGCTACATACAGCTCCCTGCTACACCCTGGAGACACGAGCTTTCTTGGACCTCTGTGTCTTTTTGCTCTGCCTCATTTCCTGCTCCTTCTTGTCTTCTGTCACACGCAGATCTATCTCAAGTATCAGCATCGGTGTCATGCGCATCCCAGCAGCCACCTCCAGTACCGGGCTATTCTATCGACCTGGATCCTTCACTATCTCTAGTTCTTTCTTATCTCGTCTGTTATGATGCTGACTCTGCCTGCTCTACCTTCCACATCGCTGCATCTCTCTTCTTTCCCATCTTGTCTCTGTGCTGTATCCTGGTTGTCTCTAGGTCTTCTCGCTGTCTTCCTACCATACACGGGCCGCTCCTATGTTGTCTAAATGTCTTCTGCATATGAGCACCCGTTGAGACAGCCTTAAATTTCACAACTCAGTGAAACACACTTTCCCACAAAGAGTCACATTCTAAAACTTCAACATGGTAATTCTGAGGGACACAATTCAAAGTATGACACATGGAATATTTTCTATTTCTGTTTCTTTCAGCTGTAACTATTTTTCTTTGCTTGTCTGGTTCTATGGTTTATTTCTGCTGGCTCTTGCTTGCCGTCATGTGAAGTGAGTGATTTTCCTTTAGGAGAACATGTTTTTGGAACTTACATGTAGAGACTCTTGATGGCCCATATTTAATGTGTGCCCCTCTGGAGGGAACCTGCCTTTGTGCCTGGCGGCCTCCCTGGGCACTTCTAACTTATGACCACTTGAAAACCAAGCCTCGAGTTTGGGTTTTTATAGGTTTTGTCATGAGGATAGCCAGAAGGAGATGCAGCACACAAAGGCTGTATGAATTTCTGCCCTTAGCTCAGAGGAAGGCAGGTTTGTGGCCTCTGAATTTTATCTCTGAAAAAAGAAATCATCCTAGCTGTCCACTCAGACACAAGGGCAAGAATGCCCTCTCTCCCACATCCTGTCTTTTCCAGGTGGCAGATTTCTTCCCAGCAGGTTCTTCTATGTCCTCTATGTTTCTATGTTTCCCGGGCTTGCGGCACCAATTTATGACCAGCAAGAACAGGAACATATTCTCTCACAGTTCTGGGTGCCAGACACCTGCCATCCACTTGGCAAGGCTATGTTTCCTGGGGGAGATCCAGCCCCATCCTTTCTATCCTCTGATGATCCCATATCCTGCACGTATGATATAGAAGCATCATTCTAGGCTCTGCATTCTTCTCCAAGTGGCCCCTGTGGCCTCCTTCCCCATGCCTCTCCCTGTATCCTCTTCTCTTTGCAGAGGAACACCAGTCTTTGGACGTTCCTCCCCTCTACTAAATCCAGGATAATGATTCTTGCTATTGTTACCTGATTATATCTGCAAAGAGTGTTTCCGAGTAAGGTCACGTTTTTAGTTTCTACGTGGGATGTGAATGTTGAGGGATGCTCACCAATCCATTATATGTTCCCACACACATCTGCTATGCCATATGATCTTATATCAGGTTCATCCTATGATCTCCATCCTAGCTATGTGACTATCTTTCAGCAATGGGATGTTGCATGTTAGAGCACAGGCAGAACCTTGTAGGACTCGAGAGCATTTGTCCCTGTTCTTCTTGTCCTCTCCTGTTGCTGTAAGATGAGTACCCTGCTGAGACTTAGTGCACAGACAAGTGATCTGCAAAGATGTCCATAGGTCCAGCAAAGATCAGCAGAACTGCCAGGCTTCCAGGCCAGAGGTGAGAGCAATCCACCAGGAATGAGTGCTGTTGGGTTATGGTTGTCTCAGTACTGTGGCCATAGATAAAGCACTGTGCATTAATAAGTAATAGAACTTCTTCACTGAGTGAGTGTGACTTTGGGGGTCATAAAGTGTCTTCCATCTGACTTCTCACATGTCAGCTCCCCAGGAATGGTCTCCTGTCTCCCTGATGTTTCAGTGATTTTTAAACCAGATGCCATAGGGGTCTGGATATACTCTCTGAAGAGAGGCTAGCTTCATGGATGATGTATTTGAAAGAGGAGGAGAGAAGGAAGAGGAGAAGACAGGGAGGAGAAGGATCTGAGGTCAAGAAATTAAGGAGGTAAGGAGGTGAAGGTGAATCTGGAGGGAGTTAAGAGAGGGTCAAAATGCATCATTTGAAACTATCAAAGAATTAATAAAATATTATAGTTTTAAAATCTGCATCTAATAAGTTAATTTCCAGAAACAAAATCTCAAGTTATGGATTTTTGTTAATATAGTCAAGTTTCAGCAACCACTAAATCACTAGAATAATATATATTATTATATAAATTACATATGTTTTAAATTTACAGAGAGAAATGTAACTGCCCCTGAAGTGGTCCCTACTAGAATTTCTTTATATAGAGTCATATTAAAGTTCAAAAACCTGAGGGCTTAGAATCAGAGGGATGGCAACAGAAACCCAGAATCTAATGTGATTATCCTACTTTATATTGGTTATTTAAGAATATGGGATTTTTTTTTTTTGAGTTTTCCCATATCCACATTAGAATGAGAAACTGCTGTGGAGAATCCTCTGCCCTCACCGGAATCCTCTTAACTTTGGCCATCTGTTCTCTTTGACATGTAACTGTCTCGTTTTCCTCTGCCCTCTCCTAATGCCCCTGCTTGACTTTAGCAGTCTGTTCTGGATTTATAACTGGCGAGTTTTCTTCAAACCAGTGTGCTTTTTCTTCAGCTATGTCTGCGATTCCAGTAGTCAGAACAATCGTTAAACTGTTATCCTGAGGAAACTCCCTCTGTCTTTCAACCCTGATAATATCTGTCTGTCAGTCCTTTGCACTAGTGGGCAGATTCTGTCCTGTAGAAAAGTTCTCCAACATCCCTCACAAGGCACTCCGTCAAGAACTTGAGGCTTGCTTTGCCTGAGGATGTGCAAGCAATGGTATCCGTTGTTGGCTGAGGGAGCACAACAGTGAGCCAAGCATGGAGTGGGAAGCCTGGCTCAGGCTACTCTGCTCTGTGGAGACTGTGCTTTTTTCTGTGTTTTTTTCCAAAAGAAGCCAACCGACAAGACTGTGATGGCACTCCAGTACCAGCATTGGATGCTCAATATTCTTAATGCTCATGGCATTCAAGGGCTCTTTGTAATGCTGTCCCATTAGCGCACTTTGCATCTTTTTGTTACCTGACATAAACATGGCATCCTAATTTGAATACAATCTACCAAGACCAAACATTTATTGGCCACTAAACATGACATTGACTTGTTTTCTTTTATTTTTTTATATTTTAAAGATTTTCATCAATTCTTTAAGAACTTCATACAATGTAATTTGGGCATATTCAACCCTCTCCACTGCTCCCCTTATTACCTTCTCAACCCTCCCATCCCTTCCCACTTAACTTTGAGACTTTGAGATTCTCTCTCTTCTTCTCTTTCCTTCCCTCTCACCCTCCCTTCTTTCTCTTTCTTTCCTTCCTTCCTTCCTTTCTTCCTTCTTCTTTCTTTCTTTCTTTCTTTCTTTCTTTCTTTCTTTCTTTCTTTCTTTCTTTCTTTCTTTTTTCCTTTCTTGAATCCAGTTACCCAACTAGTCTTAGGGTTAGGGCTTGCTGTGGTATGTGGTCAGCTGACCAGGGGTCACATCGTTAAAGAAAACTGACTCTTCCTCTCACCAGCTATCAAACACTTGGAGCACTTCAGCTAGTGGTGAGGTTACACATATACCTTCTCCACCTTGACTTTTCACAATCTCAATACCCCTCTGGCAAACGTTGAGCTTACAATCTACAAAGACATAAGGGTTTTTCCCCCTTTAGAAAGCATTGGTCACGTCTTGTCTTCCACATCTCATATAAGATGTAGGCGATCCTTTAATTGCTGGTAAATTTGGCATGCAGACATCAGTCATGAATGTCATGGGTTAAGGCTGATGAGTCGCATTACTCCATCTATCACTGGCTGCTCCGTGCCCTGCCTTTAAGTTAATCAGCAGATTGATAGCCGGCTTTCAAGACTTTTGAAGGAAACAAGGCAACAGAGAAGGAGAAGGAAAAGCAACTAAGGTTTAAATGAGCTCAATACATTACAGACATTGTACTCTTACCTGCAAGAACACATACAGATAGGCAATGCTGCCATTTTTATTGGGATAACTTTTATTTATTATTTTTTTTCAATTTCACATATGTATTAATATATCTTGATACTATCCACTCTCAACTCTCTTTTCCACTCCCTGTAGGCAGTCACAACAAACATACACCCTTATGTCTTCTTCTTTTTCTTTCTTTATTTTTATACCCCACCAAGTCTAATTGGTGCCTCATGTCATCTTCTGGATCTTATGTTACTTCTGTCCTTTTTTCCAAGATGCTCTCTAAGCCACAGAGGCAGATGAACTTGATACAGATGTCTCATTTAGGGACAAGCTCTCAGTAGTCATTTATTTTCAGCCCTTTGGCCACTAATGAGTCTCTTCACTAACAGAGAGAAGCTTATATGACCAAGGATGAGAACAGCAATACACACACACACACACACACACACACACACACACACACACACATAAATATTTAGAAGGAAGTTTGACAACATGTGGATTTAGCAAAAACAACAGTAGTAGGTTCCCCCGGAGCTTATGACCTCCTGAACCATGGGCCTTTGACCAGCTTTAGAGTACCATGCATGAATTCCTTCTGTGGATCAGGCCTCAGATCTAGTTGACTACCCCATGACCTTCATACCATTCTCTTACCAGTGAGTACACCTTGCCCATCAGGTCAGTATTGTAGTATACAGTGTTCACCAATGATAGGTAATATCATTGGTGACCTTTCCCCCCTAACAGCCTGCTTGGTACCTTCTGGAACTAAGAAAGTTAGCCAACAGGGAGAAATTTTCACATCAGTTCCAATTTGGTGGGTCTGTGTTCTGCTTCTAAAGTAATTTTTATCTTCAGCATTAGGGTTGTATCATCCAGTTATGGTGAGCAACAAGAGGAACCACAATGGTGGCATTGTTTGGGGGCCTCTGTGATATCTTTGACCAACAACCTACAGGGATGAATCACACACTAGTTTATCATTGAGCTCAAATATAACTCTCCATGGTTGTATAATGAATGATCATTAGTTTCTTTAAAATACCAATGATTTTTAAATAAAACTCCAAAGTTTCTAAACTCATTCTGTAAAATGTCAGAGTCAAAAGGCAAGATTCCTGGATAACCTAGAGTACTTGCTCAAGATGTGGTTAATATCCTAGCATGGAGTGTGTAGGACTCACATGCCCTGATCACTAACTGAGAATCTGTGGGCAGTTTATGACTGCTAAGGAAGGACACTTAGTTTTCTTTAAGGCTATATCCCCTGGTAGGTGATGACTCTCCAGAGGATGTACCCACACTCAAAAATATATGGGCAGCACAAATTGTACTCAATGGGTTATTAAAAAAAATAGAGGCCATGAAATTGGAGTGAATAGGGAGGGGGTGAAGATCTGGGACAAGTTAAAGAGAGGAATGGAGAGTAGATATGATTAAAATACAATGCATGAAATTCTCAAATATTTAATAGAATATTTTGAAAAAGAAACAGTTAATATCCCTAAGAATTGAGAAGGTATATAAGTTTCCTTGTGGGAGACCC
This sequence comes from Ondatra zibethicus, assembly GCA_004026605.1. Lineage (NCBI taxonomy): Eukaryota > Metazoa > Chordata > Mammalia > Rodentia > Cricetidae > Ondatra > Ondatra zibethicus. The sequence continues at coordinate 1,726 of PVIU01001850.1, read as the reverse complement.
AGTAACAAGAACAGCTAATGAATTTGAGAAAAGGCAGTCTCCAAACTTCACAATGCATGTCCTCTGGTTTGCCAAGGAGCTCTCTTAGGCTTATTTTAAGTACAAATTTACTTGCTCATTTTTTACATGCATGCACACACACACACACACACACACACACACACTGTATTTTGGTTATGTTCACTACCCAGTATCCTTTCCTATCCCACTCTCATTCCCTGTGGGCTCTCAGCAATATCAGTATATCCTTTCTTCCCCTTGGAGGACCTATGAGATAATAATGTATACAAGCTGGTGTTTTGTTTATTACCTAACTCCAATACAAGCAATTCAGGGCAAAGTGAAGTATTTAAGCTGAAGACCACAGTACATAATTCTATCGTTTTGGGAATGAGAATATTGTAGTCCAACAAGTTCAAACTTCTCTGAAGAATATTGTCTTTCATCCTACTTTAAGGAAAACTTCCCATCACACCACATGATCTTCTTTTAATTTCAAATGACAGAGCAAAGTTTTCCAATAAGGTTATCAATGAAGATACTCTTTACCTTTCTTCCTGTCTCTTGAGAATGTAGACTTTGGCCATAGAGTGTTCTGAAGAGTCTCATTTTGATGGAAGTTGTGAGCCAGGCTTGGTCTCAGTCCTGTCCTTCTCTGTACAGTTTCTCTTGTCTAGCCTGTGTGCAGTACTCCATGCGAGACAGCAATCAATAACTCCCTTATTAATTAAATGACACTTTATAAAAGCTCTCCTCCAGGGGCTCTGAGAAAGCCAGCTTTGGCTAGCTGTAAAGTTTTAGGTAATCATTTAAGAAAAAAACTGTTATTCATCATCTTTATGGCAGATCACGGCCGCCACATTCTCCCCAGGAGTTCAATCCATCAAGATCTTCAATGCAAGGACGGCTAACAAGGTCCCTGTCACTTTGGGTGAAATATACAGGTACCACCAGAAGCTCCTGAGTTCAGCCAGGAGCACAGTTGTAGCCAGCTCCTGGGCCTGCATTCTCCTGTATTCTCCATGGGAAGTCTGTTAGAGTTCTCTTGCTTGCTTGCTTTCATGGCAGAATGGTAGTGGATAAAAAGGATTTATTCAGTCCCTCATCTTAGAAAGACAGTGTCCTGTGGGCAAGATGCCATAGACAACCTGTGAGATCTTCAGGAGAGGCAGTTCAGCTGTGGTCATTGGCACTTGGGGAATTTCCAACTCTAACATCAACATTCTGCATTATTAACACCACTCAGTCAGAATTAAATATATTGTGTTCTACAAAATATTTTAAATCATGCTACCTCATTTGATTCTCATTTGTTCTTCACACTGTATAAGTTAAATGGCTAGGAATGCATTATCACTCTCAGTTTGCAGACATGGAAGCTGGGCCCCAGAATGGTTGCCTAGGTTAAGGATTTGGGCTCACACCTAGTTTCAGGCAGCATGCTTCCTTTTTAAACTATTACATACCTATGACTTCCACCGCGACCTTCCTAGTTTCTTTTCAGTGCACTGAGCAAATGAATTTTGAACTAAGCTGTTTTGTAGTCCTTTCTGCTTGCCTGTGTCAGGAAGACCTTCCCTTAAGTAAAATGCCCTGGAACAAGACAAAGTTCCACTGAGTGGCTAGAAGATTCCACATTCTATCCTAAGTGCATGTGCAGTCCTCCAAGAAAGGCAGCCAACCTGCTTGTTTGTGAGGCCCACATTCCTGAGCACAGACAGCTCAA